>VWZG01011760.1:378272-392982 GCA_013396735.1 Grallaria varia | reverse complement strand
CTCCAAAATACTCTCACTTTCTGCTCTATGACTAGTATTGGGACAGGGCAGAGCAAACTCCAGCAGCTTGACCTTAGGGGATTTGATAAGTGACCTATAGGCTTTATCTGCTTTATTTTGATCCTTTTAATTTTTTAGAGGCTATAGTGGATCTCTGTCTTATTATTTTAGGGAGAAGTATTTGCACTTTTTTTTCCTGTAAAGTTTCACCAGTGAAATGCCTGAAAACAGAGCGAACGAAGCTGTAGATGGAGCAAACTGATAAAGAAAAACTTTACATGACCTCAAAAAACTTCATTTGCTCCCCCCACTCCATCTTCTTTTTTTGTTTCATCAAATAAAAAAATTTATTTCTTTCTTCCTTGTTCCTTCTTTGGAGTGCTTTTAATTTTATTTTTTTTTTTAAAGGGCGGCTGTTTGTCATACTCTGAAGATTGCAGTTGGATTTAAAGAGCTTACCCTGCAGAATGAAATGTAAAGTGAGGATTTTTTCAGTACATCGACAAGTATTTTATATACTGTGATTTTGGTGGGAGGCTATTTTTTTGAAACAGTTCATAAAGTGACAGTGTTGTGACCGGAAATTATTTCTAGAAGTCAAATACTAGGTAATTTTTCCCTCCTGCTCTCATTTATATTTTCTTTATAAGTTTAGTGAAATGAATACTGCTGCAATAACATATTTTTGGCTTCACTAATAGGAACATAAGAACAAATTAACTGAAGGTCAATGAAGTTTCACCGTGTTACCCATGGTTGTGTCAATCTTTCTAGTCTTTGGGGTTTTTCTTTAATTTCACTGTGGATATTGTGATTTTCTTTACCTTATCATTTAAACCTTTCGTCCAGCAACACAAGCTAAAGGAACAGGGACAAAACTTTGAATTCGCTCTGAAAAAGGTCATATTGTTTCCATCTTTCTTTTCCTTCCTAATGATGGTGATCTCACTCCTTTTCTGTAGTTGAAAACTGTATTTTTAGCTACCAATCCGTTGCAGGCTTTCGGCCAAGTGCCACTCATGTCTTCAGCCTTCTATGCTACTAATGATCCCTAAAATCCCTTTGGGGTTACAATATGTACACCTTCACAACTGAATAGCTACGGAAAACTGAAATGGGCAAAGCCTGCTGAATTATTTTAGCATTTGAACTACCTTCTTGCACTGAGAGTGCAGGCATATCAGTTTCACTGAGAAGAAAGTCAGTAATGAAGTTATCAGAGTCTTGTGTCAGTGCAATGCACTAAGTTGTCAGAAAACGTCTGGTGGCTCTTGCTCCTTCCTCTCTGTTTTCCTTTGTCACTGCTCTTTCATGTCTTCCAATTGCCATTCTGACAGTCAGGGCAACCCAAGGTAAAGGCTATTTCAAAGACTCCAGCTGTGCTACCAAGAGGTTTAACATCTTCCATCATCCCATTTATTGAAGTGGATGAATAAAAACATTGTAAAGTACAAAGAAAAGGAAAAGCTTGTGGAAAGTTTGTGCATCTGAGAGGGACAAGGCATTCGCACACTGTTCACGATTCTCATTTAGTCAAAACCTGGTCTAGGGCAGGCATAGCCTCCTATGACAGCTTGTAATGCACAAAGGCACAGCTGAAACTATCTCTGCTAACACAATCTTTTTATTTATTTATTTACAGCAAAGTAAGGCAAAACATTGGCACATGACCTTACCTAATACTCTGTCTGAGCATTCGAAAAACCTAATTAACATTAATACAGGAAATTTTTTTGAGTAAAAGCTAACAGAAAATAGAGCACCAAGACTTAAAAAATTTAAAAAAAAAAGGAGAAATACTAACCCAAGGAATTTCTGGTCACGCTGGAGTCATTTAACAGCAGTAAACCCAATTTTGTTTGGTAACTTTTAGACTTGAAGAATTACTGTGCTTTGGAAGATGGGAAGAAAAAGAAATGACAAAATCATGTGCTTAAAACGATGTAAAAATAAGTGAGCACATGTTGAAATGAGAAAGATTTATTTTCTACCTGCCACATTCATTGTGACTCTGAGAAGGAATCAAAATCTACATGGTGGCTTGCCATAGTAAAAAAAAAACCAAAAATTTGACACAGACAGACACTTTGCTGTTTCCATTATATCATTAAAACAATTTAGAGCTGCGGCAACATGCTTTGCCCAGGGAAGGATATATTTCTCTGCAAGTCTTGTTTCCTAGCTTTATTAAAATGTGAATACAAGAATCATGCATGACCTGCAAAGGATATAAGGTCAGCTGGGTTACATCACTTTTGGTATGCGAACCAGCTGTCAAAAATGCAATAACAATACACTCTGGGAGCTTATGGAGCAGGAGGACTCTAACACAGGCAAAGCACAGAGAGTGATTTTTCAAAGAGGTGTGTGCTGTCATCAACGTCGGAGAGAGCGAAGAAACTAAAATCCTTCAGTGGCTTTCAAAAATGTACCTTGTAGTACCAAGACACATGCAACCTCCTTAATTTAGCCCTTTTATCTAAAAATTGCAACTTTTGTAGGAAGTTTTGGACACTTTCAGCTTGATATATAACTGAGTCCTGGTACACAAATTCTCAGTGCTTTTAAAGTTTTATTAAACACTGTCTCCTATTTAGAGGTCTATAATACTTCTGCAATTCTAATGCTGTGACACAAACAGCCAACATTGCACTATTATTTTGCCCAAAGTATGTGACAATTTGTGATGCATTTGCAAACCAAATGTTTGATCAATCTTAGAAAAACCATGTAACTACATTAAGAAAATTCCTCCATACTACTTGTAATAATCATTATATGACAGTGGAGAGTTCAGTGAAGATTAGATGTGAAAAAAGATAGTAGCTACATTAATTAAGCCAGAACTAGAGAGGCTTTTAGAGTCTTGTCACTGGCCCATCCTACAATGTCAGCCATTCACCTTCACCGAGGGAAGCACTCGAAGTGAGTGCTGAAACTTCAAGGTGACTTTTCAGAATTCTGTGTAAGTCTTTGCAATTTGATTTTTGCTGCACGTTAACCACTGTTTCAGAATGGGTGGTGTTACTTATGCCTTTAATCACCCATTTGAAATGGGGCTTTAATTTTGTAATTGACGACAGACTCCTAATTCAACTTTCTTAGAGAAGATAGTCATTTTCTTTCCTTTGCAATCTGCTTCATCAAGCTATTGTTTTCTAACTTTCTTCCTGTAAATACAGTAAGAGTAAAGACACTAAGCAAAATACCTTAAAGGGTTATCCAACCTCTATTAAAGTCCTGATCCTTTAGGGCAGTGCATTTCCTGTACCCACACGTAGCTCACTAGCAGCTGTTCCCAACTATATTGAAGTCTCTTATTATCGGGTTTTTCCCACTGCTTTCTCATGCCTTTCTTTTTTTTTTTTTTCCCTACGGACAACCATGTCACATTAAAATGTTGTCAGATTAGCTTTTAATGGCTTTGAAATGTATCATAAGAGTGAAAAATAGAATTTCAAGAGGTTGACTTGTTTCTTTTGATAGTCTGGTATTTTTGGGAAAAAAATTTATGAAAGAACGACCATGAATCTTTGAAGTTTTGTTCTGTGACAAAAATGCAAACCTCTACAAGAAGTACATAGTTTTTTAAAAAAAGCTTCTGCTACAAAATGGACATGGAAGACTATGTGTAGGTAGAGGTGTGCATGAAAAACTAAATTTTAATAAGAAAAATGTGCATCTTTACCAGAATATTCAGTTTAGAAATGAATGCTGTTACCACACTAATCATTTTTTAGCTACAAAAGCAGCAGTAGGAAGAGAAATGCCAAGTACTTTAGCTACATCGATGCGTTAGGAATGTCAGATCCTTCATTTGAGCAGCAATGAATGAATGATAATAAAACATAAGGTATTAGTCATACCAAAAACCTTGTAAATACCATGTAGAATCAATTGCTGGAAACTCTTTGGTACATACTATAAACAAGAAATGTATGTGTAGAAATTAGAGTGGCTTACTGGTGGAAAGATGGGTTACATTTGTAGGTATTCTTTTCAAAGGATCATTTAACCCACTGTCCCATGTAAATATTCAATTTTAGCATATATCACTAATGTGTACATATAACCAACAGTACTCTGGGGAAAACCAAAGTTTTATAACACATATGTCATTCGGTTTTCTTTGTCAAATTAATAAATGTAATTCACTCATTTTAAGCTCCAGCTCTTCCACTAAAAACATTTGTATTATTTCAGCCTGTTTCCCTACCACAGGGATATTCAGACCAGGATTTGTAAGACTGTAAAAAGTACCTAAGAAAAGTCAATGTAATGACAGAAGAATTGATTTCACTGTGCAGAAGTTCTATATTAGAAGCTTTTGAGAAAAGAAGCAAATACTAGAAAACAGTAAGATTGCCATTACTATACCAGTAATACAAGAAAACATATCCAGACCATAGTGCTGTTTGTCACAAAACCACAGGATTTATTTTAGAAACTCAAGATGGATTGTTTCACCCCAGAAGACTGGGGACTCTTTTTCTAAGTACTTTCAAAAATACTTTCCTCCAAAACTGAATTATATTTTTCTTATTTTCATCTTATTCCTTATGTTCATTCTCTCTTCCATCATTCCACTATCCACACTTTCTTCAGTTAGCACTTTTCCAACATATGCATTGTATTATTGTGTCCCCCCATTAATCATTAGCTAAACATAAAACAGTGGTAGTGTTTTAGAAGAGTCCAAAGTTTCTCACTGTAGGAATACTCCCAGCTCCTTTCACCATGAAAAACACTTCAGGACTTAACTCTGGATTTGGCTTTCAAAAACACTTGCCTTGTCCCAACTTTCTGTAGTGCAAATACCTGTTGTAAATACCAACATCATTATTCACAATGATAAAAAATTAAAGTCTTTAAACAGATTTTCCAGATTGGCCTCTATCTTACATGACTCAGAATGCAGACAATATATTCAGCATGTCAGATTTTTCATACAGTGAGAAGAAGCTTAGTATCAAATTATGAGGCTGCTTTTGGCCAAAATATTTGGAAAAGTAGAATTCTGCACAGTATTTTTATTTTCAGAATTACCCCAAGATTTAAAATTAACTGCAAGGAAGAAGGAAAAAAAAGATTAAATTATCCTCAAAATGATAGAGCAGTGGGTTTAAGAAAACTTTTAAGGTTTCTGATTAAAGTAGTGTGAGACAAACAGGTGAAATACACTCTCCAGGTTTCCAATGGAGGCCTGATCTAGTGCATCTGTGTATATCTCTTGTACCTGGGTGCCTTAGCAGCAGGAATGTGTTCATCTTCAAGGGTCCTGCGGGGAAGAGAAGTACTACTGCCCCATTTTACAGAAGGGATGGTGGGGCAGAGAGACACAAACACTGACAGTGATTGAAAAGCTTCAGTCCTTCCTTCCTCTCATCCCACCCCAGTGTTGCCCTTCTCTGTGTGCCAGCAGAAACATTCATGTCACCACCAATCAAATTCTGAAACAGAGACCTCCTTGTGTTAAAAATATTTTCTTCTCTTGTGGAGTGGGAGGTAGCTGGAACAGTTACAGCACATGCATGTCTTGCCTTGAGTCCCACCGTACCACCTCTGCTGACTGCTCTGCTGCTTCTGGTGGCAGCTTTCATAAAGCAAGGAAGCTGCAGCTGCATCTCCCAGACTTCAGGCAGTAATACATGGCTGGATCAGCCTTCCTCTCAGTACTGAGCTGGGAATTACCGTAACTTAAAGTATAAGTTTCTAGAGCTACAAAGCATCCAGCAGTAGCCAGCAAAAATTTATTAAGTAATATGAGTAATCTTATTAACATCCTTCCAGGACTAACTCTAGCATTACTGAATTTACTGTATGTCAATAATATTTAAATAAAGATCTTTAGCTGATCCATTTTTATTTTTTTAATAAAAGTCAGAAAAAAAACGCCAAAAGACAAAGGGGAAAACGGAGCCCATTATAGGAATTGTCACTGGAACTGTTTAAAAATATTTTAATGTGTAGCTGCAAGTATGCCTACAATGTAAAGTATTAGCAGTTTTAACATTTCTTCTCTCTAGGCCATAAAGAAGGGTGGATTGGAAAGAAGGCAGTATATACCTGTGAGCGTTCTGTTAGCACATATATATACAGTAACATTTTCTCTTCTACCATATCCTGACATTGCGGGCATTTGGGAAGAGTGATCTGGCCATGTAACAGCACCCTGTAACAGTATGTCTTCCGAGTGGAGTTATTTTCTGACTCTTATTTCAACTCTGCATTTTACTCCATTCATCGTGTCCACACACAAACTCTGATGCCGTCAGTCTCTGCGGGATGATGAAGCTGAAAATGGAGGTTAAAGACAGCTTTTTACCTTCATTCAGTGTTCTCACTTTCCCTGTTTACTGGCGAAGACCCAGCTCAGAGGAGCACAGTCTTTCCAGAAACAGATTTCGTAAAGGCATCACATTTGTTCTTTCGTTGTTGGTTAGTGACATTAAGCTAGAAGAGCCCTTCTCCAAGGCCATGCCATGGTCATTTTTACCCACTCTATTGCTGCAGATCCAGATAATTTCATTTGAAATGGTTATGGTTAAGCTATGTAACTCAGCTGTTCAAAGGTGCTTCGGGTCATACCATCACCCCCGTCTCCTGCTTCCTCCCTTATGGCCAAGAGACACTGTTCCCTCAAAGACTTAGGTTTGAAACAACTCAGTGGACTGCAGAGAGAAAGGACTAGGGGAGATACCCTGAGAAGGCCAAAAGAAATACCCAGGGGAGCACTAAGCTAATGAGGATTCATTAGCCCAAAATAGCTTGGCAGCCTGGCTCCTTGCACCTCATCTCAGTAAAAGCTGGTCTGCGAAGCTGAGGGCCAATATACTGCCTGACTCTGCAGCGAAGACATGCTAAATGGGGCTATTACATTTTCCATATAAGGGAAATCCACCACTATTTATATCCAGCTTAGTACTTCGGATTCAGGCAGAATACTTCTGAAACTACATCCATCCAATATTAATAGCATCTGTCTCGCAGATTAACTATCACATTGTGTTTTTATTTAAACATCATCACTGAGCAATCACTCAGTAAATTATTTAAAGGAAACAACAAAAAATTGTTTTAAGGTCACAAGAAGGATGTCAGTGGGCCAGTATTACTAAGCATTTTAAAACCTGGAAGATTTCATTTTAAGGAACTGTAATAATGCCTTTCTTTGGCATATGTAATTCTATATTTTATATTTATGAAGATGGACATTTCTGAAGTGTTTAATGAGCAGCAATATAGTTTCTCAGTTAAAATGCAGAGCCTCATACTATTTTTAATATTATCCAGTAAGTAACTCAGTGCCATATGCTGCTGTAGTTTGACTGCCAAAGAATGCAGCATGTTGCTTTGGAGGCTGCCTCTGAACCCCACACACCAGCCAAAACCACGTTTGTGGTACAGAGCTATTGATGTCCTACCAGTGTAGAACTTAAAAATGGCCCCACAGAGAAGTTACACAGAGTCTCTGCTAACTCCATTGAACAGGATGTGGCTTGGAGCAATGTATGGAATCAGGGCAAAGCTTAAATACGAGACATGCTACACTGGAAAAAAACAGTATGATCTTGCAAACAGAGAGGTGCTTACTCCTCTTGGTTGCCAGATGACCTCTGCTCCCTAAAGCATAAGCCACATATTTAACTTTTGTGCACCATCTTAGGGTATATTAAATGTTTTGGACTGGGAAATGCCAAGAAAGCCATTCCACTTTTAACTTCTGCTGCCTACCTCTCACCTTGGCAGGTAGAGGTGACTGAGCCAGAAATGTACACATGAAGGTTAGAGAATGGGAAAAGAAAAAAGAAATTATCATCAAAAATAAAGGATGAATGTGATCAGAAATTGAAGAGATATATTAGTTGTACACATGCCTTTATTTTGCTGTCTTGCTCAGCACTGTATAGGTTACTTGGTACAGTTCACCTGTTAGGTACAGTATGCAAAACTTTACTTTTTAATTGTTTGTCATACTTGTTCAAGATTAACCTCCAAATTTTCACTGACTGGATTGCTTTGATAAACTGTAACAAGTAAGCACTTTTATTCCAATCCTTTGTGTTTTTAACACCATGCAAAATAGTTCTGTTTTTCGGTAATCGTGAGGAGCCAAAAAAAAACCCCAGTGTTTTCATTCAGCATCTGGGTACCCATTGATCAGGCCAGCATGAACGGGACCCCCAGTACAATCTAAAAACCAGACCCAAAGATGCATACCAGGACTTCCTTAAGGTGCAGTTCCCACAGCACTGTCATCCTGTGGGGACTGCAAAAATCAAGAGACTCATTAGAATAAGAAATGGCTACTTTTCTAAATAAGTTCATTCTGCTGTAGTAGTGCCGATTTGATGGTAGAAGTGTGATGTGATGAGGACTCTGAGCTCAAAATCTTGTTGTGTTTTCCTGGCTGCAACAGCTGGTCTGTAAAAAGACAGAAACTCTCCACAGACTTTGCTTTGTTAAATGAAGACAGATAAAAATCTTTCCTCTCCTTTCCATAAAGCAGCTGAACCTCTTGTGCTTAATATGATATAAAACAACAATTAAAATGAAATTTACCTCACACATACACCAGTCTTAGCCTATCTGGAGATTTTCTATACAATTTAATATTTCTGGCCTAAAAACAATAACGGTTGAGAAGGGACATAAATGAAAATAAAGAAGCAACAAATCTGAAACAGATGTTAGGAAGCACTCCCAGCACAGGAGAGCTGATGTGCTGAAAAGCTACCTGGGGGCAGGACATTAAAAGACGCCTCTCAAGAAAGCCGATGAGGTAGAGCAGAACAATGGAGGAAGGCTCAACTCAGATACCTCCTTGTCCTCCACACCTTTCACTTCGCCACCTCTGGGAATTCTGCTTTTCTTACACTGCATGATTCTGTGGCCCATTCAAGCCCACTTAAAAACAGAAGCAAAAATGTGAGGGAGAAATTTTGAGTGAATTTCATATTAAAAGAGTAAGAAGGAATAAAAGTACTGCTGTGTTCCTCTGCCTCCAGCAGAAACAAGCAAGCTTTGCCCAGGATGTGACTCTGAAGAGATTAAAACCCACCCAGTGTCCATTCATGACATTAGTACTTTGTTCATGAAATAGGTAATTTTCACAGTCTGGAAGATGAGTGGGAAATGAATTTTTAACCAGTGCTGATGACCATGTTGATAGCTACAGAATTTATAGACAATGCTTTAGGATTGTCTCTGAAATTAAGAAAATTACTCTATGTGGAATAGAGCACCTGCTGTGATTAGTCCCACTCAACCCATTCAGTTACCCTTAATGATTAATACTTCATACTTGAAGTCCTTTGCACTCATTGCCTAATTGTTCAAAAACAGGAAGAAGACAGGTGTGGCAAAGGGGCAACGTGTGGCAAAATGAGATAAAAGGTAACATGGATTGCTTTGTCAGAGACCTCAGCACCCAGTCCCCAATTCCTGCACTCAGTCCTCATTTCCCACTCTCAGTCTGCTGTAGTATCTTTGTCAAACAGGACATTTGCATGTTTCTGTGTCTTTTTAAATGTGGACAGAAACACACAGGGGAATCCCTTCCTTAAGGAAACCAGAGGATCTGCACTGGGTAATTCAGGGGAGAATTTTCAGTTCTCCACACTCCTAAATCCTGTGGATGCTCCTCAGACCCTGTTTGACAATGCCCTTAGGAAATGCGCCAAGGACAGCGGTGATGAGGAATCAGGAGGTAAGCTCTGCATTGCTGAGCAGTCTAAATAATGAAGCTTGAACTACACTACAGAACTTGTGACATACAAGCAGCTATAAGACAGAGCTTTAGCAGCAATGTTCTTGATCCTCACCTCCAGAAGGCAAAACTCAGGTAATTCCAATGTATTGGCATTTCTAGAGCAACAGGTTCTAGTCCACCCTTGCAGGTAAGTAGCAGGAAAGAGTAGCGCTTGTTTGGGGTTTTAAATAGTTCATATCCAAAGTTTGTTTAGTATCTCTTTATGCCTTCATGGGTACAGGGGAAAAGTGCAGAACCCACCACTACCTTCTCTTTCATGAAGTCTTGCTGAGTATGCCACCTGCCATTGAAGAAGCTGATTTGGTATGCAGAAGTGGGCACCACGTTCTGCCCATTAGGTGACTGCTTGTGGCTTTGGACAAAGATAGTTAATGTGCACTAGTCTTTGTCCATGCACCACACTCCCCAGTTTTCCAATGCAATATGGCAACTTCTGCAAAGCAAGGCACTAATGCCATATGTGGATTGACTCCTTCAGCATTTCCCAGCCTCTGCCAACAGCATGGGCTAGCACTGTGGGTACTTCCATAACATGGTGGATTGAAGTCACACAGTCTCTTCCCTTCACACAAGGATTGCATCCTCTCCTTATTTTGTTGTTTATGGCTTAACTTTTTTCTCATTTAGCATGCACAGTTATTCTGCATGAATTGCCTCTCGCTAAGAGATCAGGTAGACGTGGTGATAAGGGAATAAATATAAGAATTTCTAAAGAGTAGCTAATTGTTGACCCAAAGGACACCAATTTTCTGTGTGCAAAACTTTGGCTTTGCATAGGATCTGAGTACTAGATGTGATATTATATTGATACGTTATCACTAATGTGGTGTTACTGTGTCTTTACAGTGATTACTAGTACAGATATCAGCATTTTTCTAAAGCTAAACCTATTTTATTAATTATATTTTATTAATGATATTAATTCATGTTCTCTAGATATAATTTTCATTACACACACATAAGGTTTGTTTTCTTTATGAGCCAGAAGTACTCTTTTCTACACTATAAAATTCTGTGCTACAGAAGAGATGCAGCATCATATTCCAAAGCCAAAATATTTCATGTCCACTAGGAAACCCAGTTATTTTCTTTTTGATGTCAGCCCACTAAGCAAAACATTTGCATTACTCGCAAATCAGCAAGAGTCAACATGCTTAGAAATTGGAGTAGTTGTGGCAAACCCTTCTGCACATCCTTCCTTTCTGACTGTCACTGCAATGAAAATCCTTTGCAGTTGTCATATGAGTGGATGACACAAATGATGCCTGGAAGGGATATGCTCTACTTATGAAATGGTAATTGTTTGTGATAGGTAACACACAGGTAGGCATTTGAATAACGAGGGTTTGACAAAGCAGGCTGTGCATATACATTTTATGATTGCGCTTCAGCCACTAAATTCTGGATAACAAAATAAGAAAGCTCCTAGCTTCTAAAAATAAACTCCCTTCTTATTAGCAGACTTATTCATGGAAATAGAGTATGTGTGCTGCTGGTACTTTGATGGTGTGTGTTCAGACTGACTTCTTCCTGTCCCCTTCGCACTTTTCCTTCCTTTGAAATCTTATACAAGTTCCTACATCTTTGGTGGGGTTTTCTTTGAGGGCTTGTCTTCTGAGCCAGGACACACTGACTTGTGGGGCTACAAGATGTTATTATGCCATAGTTCTTTATAGGGATATGTTTTTACTGCTGTCCTGGTGTGGCCAGTTAATCTCAGAATCATTGCACATTCTGCTCTTCAAGCCAACCTGTCCTGCTCTTTGGAGATACTTCAGTTGGGATTTGGTGCATGTTTGCTACTGCCTTCATCTATCAGATGTTTTCGTGTTGAGCCTCTCTAGTGTTCACATGCTTTGTTTCCTCATCACCTAGAGCAGTTGACAGTTGAGCCACTTATGATTCTGGTCTTGCCATGTTTCCCAAGGAACCTCCTGTTACAATGCCATCCCCCATCTGTTCTTAGTCTCAGTTGCCTGTAGAACTTGAATCTGGATGAATTTCAGCGCTTTCAGCATAGCTACCTGATGGCTGAGCCTAGGATCATTCAGGTTGGAAAACACCCTCTAAGATAGAGTTCAACCATTAACTCAGCACTGCTGTGTTCACCACTAAATCATATCCCTAAATGCCACATCCACACATCTTTTGGACACTCTCAGGGACAGTGATTCCAACACTTCCCTGGGCAGTCTGTTCCAATGTTTAATCACCCTTTTGGTGAAGAAATTTTTCCTAATATTTCATCTAAACTTCCCCTGGTGCAACTTGAGGCCATTTCCTTTTGTCCTATCACTCATTACTTGGGAGAAGAGGCCAACCTCCTTTCCAGATATTGTAGAAAGCAACAATGTCCCGCTGAGCCTCCTTTTCTCCAGGCTAAACAACCCCAGCTCTCCCATCTGCTCCTCACGAGACTTGTGCTCTAGATACTTCACCAGCTCCATTGCCATTCTCTGGACATGCTTTAGTGCCAGAGTGTCTTTCAGGTAGTGAGGGGCCCAAAACTGAACACAGGATTAGAGGTGCATCCTATTAGTCTCTTAGGGTGAACACTGTCTTGCCCCTGTCTTCCATGGGAACTCAGGGAAAGCTGGCCTGTGATCAAATTGGAGTCAGACTTTGATGATCCTTGTGTGTCCCTTCCAACTCAGGATATTCTATGGTTCTATGAAACTGCCCTCACTGATGAATTTTTTTTAGGCAGTCAGTAATGTAGCATACCCATTACGAGAAGCCTTCAGTTTCCTAAGCCCAAGTCATACTTGTTTGTTTTCCAGATAGTTTAACTTCCAGATACTGACATGGCAAGTAACTATAAATGTGCAGCCCTTTCCCCTGAAAGGGAGCCATGAGGAGCTGTGCATGGCATGACAATTGCTCCAAGCAACAGATATGGACAGAAGAATTTACCCAAAGATTAAATTATGTCCTTTACACCAATACATATAAGTTAAAGCTCTACAGCTCTACACTCTAGTACAGTTCATGAAAAGGTGTTAGAGAGAGAGAGATGGAGAGCTGAATTTCACTGACACAGAACGTTTGGATACAAATTAGACTGTAGGCCAGTCCTTTACAAAAAGCAGTGGAAAACTGTAGAATAACCATGGAAAAGACAATTTATTCAGAATGCTGAGGCAGAATAAGGTTCCCCAAAGCTCCCTTCCTTGCCTTCACAAGCTACCTAAATCAAGGCTGCAGTCTAACCACAGTAGTTAGTATTTTCAGTATGTCTCAATCTCCATCCCGTTGCCTGGAAATACAGTGAAGGTGTGGAGAAGGATGAGGGCGTGTATGGAACAAGCCCCAGATAAGCAAATAAATAATCAAGAAGCCTACCAAAGTAAAAACAACTTAACATGCAATGCCCTAAATCTGCTCTCTTGAGCATGTTGTTCAGTGGTCTCTAGTTTTTCATGTTCGGTGCCACATGGTGTACGTGAGCCATGACAAGACTCTGAGGAATCGAGGAAGCTGGAGTCTGGCTGGCATATGAAATCATTCCTGAAGTGCCACTGCCTGTGACATGATGGATCATTCCAACATCTTTGCTTGCCCTCAGGACTTTTTTTTAACAGGTGCAGCAGATGAACTTCTCTTACAGCCTTCCTTGCGAGTGTGAGACCAACCCGCCGCCAGTACAGGATGCCAGATGACGGAGGAAGGTGGCTTTGCTCATACTAGCAGGACTCGTAGCATTCTTGTGAATGAGCAGCAGGGACATGATCTTCTGCAGAAGGAACTGCTGAATGCTCTGATTCACTCTCACCGTTGGGACCAAGGGCATGAAAGGCATGTGCTTCCCAGCAGCTCTGTCCTGGCACATGAACTCCACAGCATCCTCTGAGCTGAGAACTACCCTGAATTGCAAGGCAGAATGCTACAGCTGGGACTTGAAATCTGCTGCAGCTCTGGAGTGGTTTATGTGTCCCAAACCCAGCCGTGACCTGACTGCTTCAAACAGTGTGAGAGGATTAGTTCCAGCTCAAATCGTATCTCCCATGGGAGAAGGCACAGA
Organism: Grallaria varia; assembly: GCA_013396735.1. Lineage (NCBI taxonomy): Eukaryota > Metazoa > Chordata > Aves > Passeriformes > Formicariidae > Grallaria > Grallaria varia. The sequence continues at coordinate 379,189 of VWZG01011760.1, read as the reverse complement.
GGCTGTTGAGCTGGGTTGGCCAAGGCAGTGGGAGTCACGCCGCGTTCTCTGGTCTCAGGTGGGTGGCAGGGAGCCAGTAGCAGCCTGCAGGACTGTCACTCCTCTGCTTCTCGCTAGTTCCTGACCTTCATCCCAGAGAAGGGCAGAGGTCCTCCTGGTATCTGAGAGCAACTAAGGCAAGTTGGACTGTGGAGAGCAGGCTTAGGTAATGGTACACAGAAATGCTTCACAGTTCAACTGTTTAAAAGGTTGAAATAAAAGGGACAAGCCTGTGTAAGGACAGACAACAGCACTTCTCAATATGTTTTATGGCTGGTTTAATAAATGATTTATCTATTCTTCTGTTTCTGTTAATTGCTGGAGTTATGTGACAAAAAAAAAGCATGAAGTATTGAAAACTGTTTTTTCGCTTGCTTTTTTTGACAAATATGTAAAAATAAGGATTCTGTTCAGAAAGATGGAAAGATAGTGAAGATTCATCAGTTGAATTTTCTCTTTAAAAATCACTTGCACCAGAAGCAGGAATAATTACAGAAGAAATCCAGAAACAAGGCTTTGGTCTTCAGCAGACTAAAACCCACTTGTGGTGGTTTCAGTCAGAGAGAAATAATGCACACACATGCAAAAAAAATCTTTCATCACAACCTCAGCACTTCTTGAATGGAGAAATAATGCTCATTATTTAAATGCTGTACAGCATTTTACAGAATTATGGGCTTATTTTCCCCTGTCCTTCCTGAGAGCCTTCTGAGTTAAAATAGTGGCTCATTATTTTGGCAGAGAAGTACTCCCGAAAAGTGTAGTCTTTGTTTTTGCTCATGAATTAGTGATGGAAATGAACAGCTGGCAATTTAAGTCCCCCTGGTACTTAGGCGAAAAAAAGAAAAAGGAGGGGGAAAAAAAAAAAAAAAAAAAAG
>VWZG01011760.1:275015-369007 GCA_013396735.1 Grallaria varia | reverse complement strand
GAGGAGATTAAGAAGATATAGGAAGACAAAAAGGAAAGGATATAGGAAAAAAAAAAAAAGAAAAGAGAACAAAGGAAAGGAAAAGAAAAATGGAAAAGGAAAAATAGGGGAAACAATGACATTTATCAAGTAACATGATTTTCCCTGTTAGCACTAACATCAGCTACAGCTTCTAGGTAATGCCGAACTGCCCTGTCCTCTAACCCTTAGCTCTTCTGGTGTTTTTCTGGTCAAAGCTGAACCTCCCTTGAACACTGATGTGCCCAGCCCACACCCAGCACAATGCAGAAGGCCAGGGAGCTACACATAAATGATCATCTGTTCTTTGGATACATGTGGCTTGCAGGTTCTGGGTGCAGCACCAAGCACTGTGCCCCAGGTCTGTACTCTTCAGCAAGTTCAAGCAAAACTACACTGAGTTGAATCAGTACATCCCTATTGAGCAAGAGTTGAAAATTAACATTCACAGACTTTCTAAGCATTGACAAAGTGAATTAGGGATGGATTATTAGATTCACTAATGAGAGTCTGACTTGTCCTTTCTTGTAAAGACTAAGCTATTGATTTCACATTCTTGCCTATTCTTTTCTGATGTTTTATTTATTACTAAAACATTCATTTATTATATGTTTGTATATGAAGTAAATGTCACTGTAAACAGAACAGCAAATAGAATGAAAAGCATTTCAGTATTGTTTCACCTCATACTTAATGTTTGTCACAGATTTCACAGAGTAAGTTCTGTATCAGCTGAACAGCCTGAAGTACAACCCTTAGCAAGGTAAGTTGCAAATCCCTTCCTTCCCCATAAATACACCTGTGGTAGCTCCCAAGCCCGCACTTTCTAGCTGCATTTTGAACACAGTGCAGCATTTGCCAACTCCTACATGAAAAATATTATTTTCTCCAGATGGCAGTACACAAAAGATAAAACATGTTGTGATGCTGTATTTTTCTCTGTTCTTTAATTCTGACTTTCACCTTATTTGTTCATACTAAATTCCTAGGCAGGTCCTATATAATAGTTTACTGTATCAGAAACTGCAGTGTAAATTTTCCCCACTGGCAATAAAACAACCATTCTCTGCAGTTCTGCTTTAAACCTACCAGAAGAATTCTTTTCAATAAACCAAGTAATCCTGGATTAGATTGGATTAGAATTTTGCTGTTCTACTCAATGTGAGTCAAAATTATATTCACCATATAACCAACAGCCTATTTAGAAAATTAAGATGACAGGTTTCTATGACCAGGGATTTGTGGTTTTCTTTAGAAAAATTATTCCCAAATCTTGAAAGTTATTCTTCAGCAGCATAAGTCTAGCTCTATGAAGATCAAGAGGAAACACCAAAGCAGGTTAATTCACAGTGTTTAGACTATGTATGTGTGAATAATGTTTCTGACTCCCAATCCATTTTACAAGGAAGGGACAAGATACAAAGGCTGCTTCACTATCACTGAAGTTGGAGAAAAAAACTGTGCAGAGAGAGAACAGCTCCTTCACAGCTAAAGACTGTTCTCAATTCTCCCTCTTGTTTTTATCTCACTCTCAGATTACCACATTTTCTGTTCTCCTCATGCCACTGCAGCAGTGCTGAGGACAAGTGAGATAATGCTTGGCCCAAATCCAGGCAATCATTTTGGAGTAATTAGTTTAGGTACTGCACACCCAGCCCATACTTATTTTTTCAGGTAGGGATCAAGTTGCTCACATTACCTGATTACCTGCCTGTGTGTGGATAACCAGCCCCAAGGTTCAGGTAAAGCTCGTCCCGAGGTAGCATGTGAGGGTTTAATTGAATGTGTCAGTTTTTTCTGGGAAATTTGGCTATGCTGCAATGACTTATTTCTCCTCCTGCTGTTGTGTGCAAACTCCCTTTTGCAGTTCAGCTTTTTTGGCACTTTTAAACCGAGAACATAATCCATGTTGTGATGCCCTTGGAGTTGCTGTTAATTCTGGCATTGTTGGTTTTGGTTTTTTTGTTCCTCCATTTATCTAGAGATTTGGAAAGAGTACTGTGCATTATGAGGGCTGAGCAATTTTTTGCCCTGAAAAACTATGGGCACAAACAGCTGGGTGTGCATTTTTCAGGTGGATGTTACAATTTTTAAAGGTATGCAAACTGTGCATGCTGTACCTTCCCACTGATTTAATAGAAATTAGGCTGTTGTGTGTCAGAAATACACATTCAGTTCCCACATGAGGAATACTGTGTAGAGACAGACAATGACTGACATTGACATGCACTGCATGCAGATGACTTCCTTGCTCAGGCAACCTTTTCTCACTTTTTATTCCTTCCCTGCTGTATCCAGCGATTCCTGACCAATCCTTTGCCACGCCTCCTCATGCACCCCTCTATCCCAGGATCTCCTTTACCCAAGCTCTTCTCCTGAGTGCACACTGAGCAGCAATAATGTCTTACCCATGACTCTTTGCTTATGCACCTCCTCCCTGACCATGGGGGACCCTTCAAAGGGTAGGAAGGAGCTATGTCTCCACCTTGTCCTCGCTTCACCTCTCTGCTACAAATGGGAGTAAGACTGCAGCTTTATGCCAGCTGTAAAGGTAGCCTTGTGCTGTGGATATATTTCCACCAGGAACTGGTCTGAGGCTGCTAACAGTTTCACAAAGACAAGAAAAGAGCTAAAGAGCTGTTGGATGCTGACGGCTTCCAGCCAATACTAGCCTGGATCAGATACAGACTGGCAGCCTCATGGTGCATGGCTCCAATTTCCCATTACCAATTCCCCTGAGCTGTTCAGTCTCCCATGGTGAAAGCTCTAATTTAGGAGAAATCCTGTAGGGCTGCATTGTTCTTGTCCTCTCTGCTTTGTTTCCAATTTTTAGCAGTAAGTCTATGAAGTCTTGTAGCCAGATGCCCACTAGCTCTTGGGTGAAAGTAAGCAAGAGTCCAGAGAATGGTTCATCTTAAGACCTACTGCTGGGGTTGCTATTTATATTCCTAGAAATCAGAGCAAATAAAAGTATTCCAGCCCCACGTCACCTAGCTGATTAGCTTTGCAATCAGTGCATGAAAGAATTTGAACTCAACTACTCAGAATTTTGAATAGCATAACTCAAGCAAAAGGAATAAAACAGAGGAAGGACTATTATATTTCTTTATACAACTGATTGGAAAAAAAAGAATAAAATATATTTGTAGTTAGAATTTGATTAAACTTTGAGCAAAGAGGTTCAAGATATTCTTGCAAGAAGAGGTTAATATGTGAATACAATGTTGACCTTAGTAATTTCAATGTTCCCTGACTTCTTTAGAAGAATGCCAGGCTCTAGGCTGGCATGAAGAGATTATTTCCTTCAAAGTTGGCAGAGTTTTGATGATTGCAACAGCTGAAAGTCTTGTTCTGCACTGCATTAGTGCTATTACAATTACAATTTTCATCCAGTAAAACTAAGTAAATCAACATGGTCACGGCTGGCTCCATGTTTTTCAGCAGCATAAGAGAAATTGGATGTCACTCTCTGGTGAACAAGGGTCTAGAGACGGGCTGCTTCTGCCAATGGAGACAGTAGGAGGAGAAAGGCATGTTAAATGGGAGAAGTCGAGCTTCCTGCTGCCCCAGCAGCAATCACAGGAATAAAGTGGAAGGAGTGTGGCTGTTTCAGAGGCAATTGTACTATCCTCATGGCCAATGGTAGGGCTGCCCCCACACCCTTGCCTTGTGCCAGCCCCAGGCCAGAGGTCCTGGGGAGTGCTTCATAAGCCCAGGCAGCCCCTCCAAGCTGCCAGCCCCACTACCTATGGACTAGCATCAACTGGACTAGCACACTGGGGAAACATTAACATTATGTCTACAGGTGCTTTTATCCCACTGCATACCAGGAGTGACATGAATCTGTCCACTGTTGGTGAAGCACCATCATCCATCCCTGACAAAGGATCCCGCATGTCTCATCTGGGAAGGTCTGCCTTCCTTGCCCCACCACCTTTTCAAAATCCCACTGGCAGCCCGGTAGAGTGTCCTCCAGCACTGTTATCCTTACTGCAGTCTTTGTGCAGAGGACAATTGGCAACATCGTGGCCCAGAAGGATTATGGCATGAAGTGAAAACAGCACAGTGTGAAACAGAAATATAGTCACCATACAGGATTTCCTGACTTAAAAGCAGGTCTTCTTTCATTCAGCTTCAGCCTTTATATTAGAGATGGACAAATAATCAAGATATGCATCTGCTGAAGGAGAGGGAGAGCCCCAAGATTAAAATAAAAACATTCAGCTTGATACATACTGGGTTTGCTCCTGATATTACAAGCACGGCCTCGATTTCATTACCTTTTTGCTAACAAAATAAATGCTGATGATTTCTCTATTCCTTTGCCTCCTTTCTGAACTTTCAGTTCTTTTGAGAATCCATAAAAATGCATTAGAGTTGGATGCCTTTTCTGGCAAAATGTTAACAAGGTAAATAATGCAATTACTTGTTTCCCAGAAAATGGGGCTATATCTGAAGCACAACCAAGAAACGTCTAGATGAGTTTGCATGGGTCAATGAAAAAATCTGGAAAAGCCCAAAGAAATGTGAAACAGTTGATCACAATGTCCTCTAACCAGTTACATGGCATGATGGCCAGTTAAATTAGTTAGAAAGACCAGGATTTGTAGTTTAAAAAAAAAAAAAAATTAGCTGTGGATAATACAAATTTTGCCACTGATACTAAGAAAAGCAACAACAGGAATATTGGTTTTTCTCACCAAAATTAGTGTCTGTCTGTGGAGAAGATATTCTTCTTGACAAATAATCTGAATGCTACAAAGACATAATCTAGTCATTATTTTGAATAAATATAACACTAATATTAACAGCAGTTTTCCAACTGCTTGTAAGGGTATAGTCTTGTTTTGACTGAGTTTGGTTTTGCAGCAAGTTAGCCCAAAATGGTGTGTTATATGTATTTTAGTTAACCTACTATTCGATGGAGAGATTAGAAAAGGATGTAAAAATCATCAGACAGAAGGTCTGACAAACCATTCATCTCAACACCCTGTAAAGATAATTCTCAGCCATCTAAGATGGATGTTGAAGAGGTTCTGGCGGATAAACAGACTGGTAATAAAAATCTCTAGGGAAACATTGATTTCCCATAATTTCTAAAGAAAGAATGGATTACAGAAAGCAACAGGGTGCACAGGTGTACCATCTTCAGTACACTATTTCATTCTCATTGTTGCCCCTGAAAAGAAAGAACTCTGTTATTCTACAATAAGGGAAATCATAGTCAAGTGTAGGATTGCTCAGGAAAGAGCTAAATAAAACCAAATTTTGGTATTTTAAAGCCAGACACAAGAGTACCTTAGAAGTTTTCCTATTGGCTGGAAATGTTCAAAACACATTTGAAAGAGAAAAGAACTCTGAATAGACAGACACACTCTGAGGCACTGTTAATCATTTATATCTTCATGATGGGTTTGACTGCAGCTGCACCTTATGCCTGAAAAAATATGTGTTGTGCAGAATTAGGAGCTGTGTAGTTGGAAAAATTTCACCTTGAGATTTACAGTTTCTTCTGTGTGTTTTCTGTTTGCTGGGGAAAAGGGACTTCACAGCTACTTGCTTATGGTCCATGTTTTGAAAATGGGATGGGGAAGGACACTGTCACCTCCTGCCCATCTGCTGTGTTAAAAAGCAGCAGCTCCATAATACATTATCTACTGCACTCCTGTCTCTGCTCACTAGTCCGGACCCAGAACCCATATAGCTCATGCAGGGACTACGAAGGGGCTCTCTTCAAGCCTAATTTTAGCATACAATCTAATTCTATTTAGAAAACAGTTTCTTGGGGTTTTTTTATCTGAGTGTATGCAGTAGGAAGTTTCTGGTTACTTTTCAGCCTCTGTTCAGTTTTAAAAGGATTTGAATTAATCAGTAAATCTGGGCGAGGGGTGGGGGGGGTGGGGAGGGAAATTAGGAAGTTTTGAAGCTAACTCACTCATCACATTGACAACCAAGCAGTGCCTGCTCTGACAGCTTCCTACGCCCGTCCTAAATACTTTGTCTACTGCACTTTCCTCTAAAAAGTCGTCTCATTTCATCATTCCAGTATAAACAGGACTGCTCTCTTCCTTACTATGTCAGAGGGAAGTATTTAACATGCTGGAACTCACCAGCACTAGTTACTTTAGCCTTGACAACAAAACTTTTGACAGCAGAGAGAAATTGAGGAATCTTATGAATGTTTGGAGTCATTAAATATACACCCAGGCCCCTTCATATCTACTGTTACCAATTAACAAAATCCTGGCAGAGTATTGAGGAAACTTGCGATCCGATTCTGTAAATACTCATCCACGTGGGAAGGGCTGCACAGCTGAGCAGCCTTAGTGAGTTTACTGCCAATACCCATATGCATAAAAAGTTCCCTACGTGCATAAGTGCTTGCAGGAATCCTCATCTTTGCCTCTGCTGTTTGTGTCTGATATGAAGAACAGTTCAGAGACTTTTCATCACTTGTCATATTTTTGTAAATTTTCCCAACATTTTAAAGTCTTCATTATTCCAGTAGTTAGCATGTTTACATGTAGACACAGCAGATAGGTCACGGTATTTGACTTTGGACTTCTTTTTTAATTACTTTTGCTGACCGGGGACCCACTGTTGTTGAAACAGATGTTGCAGCCCAATAATAGCTCTCAGCTGCCAGCAGCAAACTGTGGAACTCAGCCCTCGCCATGCAGAACAAATGAGTGCAATAAGGGGCCAGTGAGCTCCAGAGAACAGGGACAAACAGAGAAACAGTCCCAAGACACATAAAATTTCAAACATACTTCTCTTTCTCATCTAATATATAACAAATGAGGAACTATTTCTCAAAAGTGTACATAATGCCACAGAATAAATGTATTATTTTTGTTCCTTTATCTTGCATGTTTGTTTAACTGTCTTAATTCTGCTATGAGTCAGATCAGTCAGGCTCTTCCAGACTTGAAAAGAAGACTTAGTGAAGCTCAACCCAAGAACTCGAATCTTCCAACCACCTTCCTATTCAGGCAGGTATGGAAAAAAACTGTAACACGTGCTCTCTATGGAAAAAATTAATTAGCTCCGCTGTAAACACAGCTTAATTATTCTTTAGAAGGACTGAGGGTCAGAGCCAAAGCACTGATCATTCTAAAACAATATCCTCTCCTATATGAGGACCGGAGTCCATTTTTTCTGTCTTGTGTATTAAATTATTACTGTCCAGTGTTTCTTTGTAACCTTCCCAAGGCTATCTCTTCCACCTAAGAGTAATTCAGTATGATGAGCCCTGATGTATAACTCATTTTATAACATTAATAAAAATATTACATAGACAAGGCACAGTGTTGATCTCTGGACAAGTCTTTGTACCCGTTTGCCTTTCAACAAGAGCATTACTATTTTTATTAGGCTGAATGGCTTAGACACTGTGATATTGCAGAAATAATGTAATTCTGTAAAGATTTCTAATCCACGTGCAAAAGTAAAAGTATCGGTAGGCATGGCTATTTAACAACACATGAAAGCAGTCTTTAAAAGAAACTATGCTCATGCATTGCTGGTGGAGAGCAAATTAGACAACAGCGTGTGGTGTAATGCGGTGTTAAATTACAAAAAAGAAAAAACTAACCAAAAAAACCCCCAAACAAACAAAAAAATAAACAAAAAACCAAGAACCCATAATTCACATGGGTGAAACACAAAGCCACAAATTCTCATGTATAGTTACCATAAGGATCAATTTAGGAAACTTCATTTTTTAGTATTTTAATACCGCAAAAATGTCAACAAGTTACAAAGGATTCAGAAAAAAAAACCAAACAGATAAACAACAAACAAAATCAGTTAAGGGAAAGCTAGAAGGGCAGCTGAAAAATGGAAGGGCCTGGGGTTGACCTAACATTAGTGATATGAGAGGGACTACATGATGTAGGCTAACAGGATCCTGCTGAAATATGGGAGACAGGAAATATGCCATTCTGCAAATAATTTGATTTGGCTAAGCTAAATTTTCTATCCTAACAAGGGGTTTCCCAGCACCATCACTGAGATTTCTAAGTCCCATCTGTCAATTCAGAGTGCATCTTGTTTGAACACCACTGTGATTTGTCCCAAAACCCCTTCTGGTATCTCAGCATTATTACTTACAACTACCAGAAGTGTTTAAAGCAGAAGTAGATAAACATCAGGGTGAAGAAAGGCCACCTAACACAGCAGATCAGGCTGCTGGAAAAAGGGATAAATTCATTCTCCCATCATCTCTTCTGCCTCCTCCTTTCTGCCCATGCAACCACACCACAAATGGTGGCTTAGAAGTGGTTTAGGCAGGCCAGCAGTCTACCCTGGCCCACCTGAAGATCACCCAGTCTTTGAGGACAGCATGAGGGGAGTACCATGCAAGGCAGCCAAAGGAACCTGTCATGAGGGCACCTTTCCCTGCCAGGGTGTCCTTGGCTGAGCAGTGACAGGAACAAGCTAAAGGGAGCTCAACTGAATGAGGAGTCTGCTGTTTCCTCACATCCTCTGGAGCTGAAACAGGGTGGCAGTAACATTTGAGTATCCACTGGATCTGTGAGATCCTGATTTTAGTGGGCATTTGTGAGCACAGGAAAAAACAAAATGAAAATATAAGGATTTAGAACAAATACTGGCTCAGAAACCTTTCTGTAACATGTATACAGTATAAAGATTTGTCTAGTAAAGCAAGTGCCTCATAGATTAAAAAGCTCATTCCATCCTGGTCTGGACAAAGCACAGTAGACCACAGAAGCCACAGCCTTTCTGCTCTTCCTGACAAGCACAGTTTTCCCTCATCAGGGTGATTGAGAATGCTGCTCCGAAGATCATTTCCCAACCTCACTTTTTTGATTATGTTACAGGTCTTTCTCATTGCCTCTCTGCCTCATCAAACATAAGCTAGCAGGCTTCAATTCACAGCCCTCTCTTGTCTCAGAGTCGGCACCAACAGCTCTGCNCAATCCATTTGTGTTGAGTTTTTACATTTGTAAGCAATCTCATTTGTGTGACTCTGGCGTTGGGAAGCGTTTGCTGTAAACATCCACAAAGTAATTTTTTTTTCAGACTTTTACTTAAAACTCCTTTGCCCTTATGCTTATGGAAGAATCCAGTAAGACTTTTGATGGTCTGAGACCTCTGCTCCTCTGGCTGACAGACCCTGCCTCTGCTTGTACTCCCTCTGCAGTGCCTTAATCCTATAGTTCTTACGCTTGATACCACGGTCTTACAGTGGTGACAAAGCCAACCAAGGGTGCTCCTGCATCACTCCAGACTTAATCAGAAATTAGCTCAAGATCAATCGAACAATGTACTGTTTCCAGTAAAGTTTCAGTTTCCAATTTACTGTAATAGCTTCTCTGGTCATAGGTGCCTATGACACCCTACAAGCCAGACATTTCTGTAGTTCTCAAAGCATAATGTGCAATGGCATTTAGAGGACATTTTGGGACAGCAACATGGAAGCAATCCCCACTCAAAATTGTAGAATGGAGAGCTTTAAAATGAACTGTAGAATTTTCCTCTTATGCGACAACTTTCCCCATTCTTCTACAAAAAGGAACAAACTCCTTTTGTTTGTGAAAGGCTACATATACACACCCCCTGAAACTAAAAGAGAAAAAGTGAGAGGGTGAAAGAAAAAGTGAGGAAAGAAGGAGGTGGGAAAGATGGAGGGAGGTAAAGAAAGAAAAAGAGAAATTAAGGTATCTTGCATGTATATCTGAAAGGCAGGAAAGTATCTGAGTCATGTCTTTAGCACAGAGAATGAGGATCACATTTCACATAAACAATATTCCTAAGACAGAATGTATTATTCATTTTACTATCCTAAAAGGAAAGCTAGCATTTGTCCTCTCTGCCAGCAAAGTAGACAAACTGTATTGCAAACATGAATGTAGTAAAAGAGTTTTCTCCTCCACTATTATTTTGCTGATGGTTGCTGAAGCCTGTGAGGGTCTGGCTCCTGGAACATCCCAAAGGGCTGGCTACAGGCTCCTGGAATGGGCAAGCGCAGAGGGATCAGCATTGCATGCCAAGGTCAAGTGTTGGACTGTTGGGCAGAGGAGGAATTGTGAACACTCTGTAATTTTAGTCTACTGATAATTGTCCTACTGCTGGGGAAGTCTGACACAGATACCCGACTCTGCAGGTACATGTCTCCTGTTAGAAAGTGACAAAGGCTGTCAAATGGAACATAAGGTAGCAAGATGGAAATGGCGATCAGTGTAAAATATGAGGGCAATGCAGTATTACTTGTTTTTGCCTTTCTCTATCTAGTACACAGAGCTATAGCAGTTTTTAAAGGTATGTAACTTGTTTCTGCATATAAGTGCTTTTAAGTGGAATATATGCTCTTTATATTCATGCACTGAGCAGTTAACTTAAAATATCCATGCATCCTTGTGTGTCTTGCCTTGTGTATCTTAGAAATTAACTAAGCTTTCTCACTTTGAATGTAAGTAACTAACTGAAGGCAATTACGAAGAATTTTTCTTTATTGGCAAACGAGTCCCTTAATGTCTTCCTTGAGGTTTTTGTTTTTCAGAGGTTTGTGGGATTTTTTTGCCTTCTTCTGGAGCATCTGGAGGAGGTCAGCTCTGGAGCCAGATTTCAGCCTGGAGAGTAGCACAAGCCTGTTCCAGGAAGGCAGTTTTCCTGTTCCTCAGAGAATTGTCCAGACTTTATGGGTTTGTCTACATTCTTCTCCACTGTAGCTAGGTGTGCAGTCAGGCATTTTTATCATTCTTCCCTAGCACAGTACTACAGCACTTCTGCATTTTTATATTTTGAAATCTATCCTGTTTCCCTGGTGCTGTTCCATTCCGTGTTGCTGGCATCCCTGAGCATATGCAATAAAACCTGGAAGATATTTTCAAGGACACTTGTTTTTCTTCCCCAAACTGCACTCTTGCAGTCGTAAAACCTTTGTTTTCCCTCCTGGCACTGCAGTGATTTCATAATACATAAGGAAAACAGTGATAGAAAATAATCTTTTCATTCCAGCATTTTCTCTGCTCTGCCGTGGCCAGAGAGCTCAGAATCCCAAATGTTGAATTTTTCCAGCAGAAGCAAGTTCCAAGATCATTATAAATTGCAAAGAGGGACTGAGCAGGAGGAAAAGCAACATTTCAGGGGGAGATGAAATCCCTCAGTTGGGTTAGAGAGGCATTTTTTCCAGGAATTCAGGTGAAAGTTATCATGTAGGCCCAATAACTAGACAATGCAATGGATCATCAAGAATAATAAGGCAAAGGTCACAACAACCCAGGATTGGAGCAGAGTGCCTGGAAACCTGCCCAGCAGAAAAGGGCCAGGGGGTGCTGGTCAACAGCCAGCTGAACATGAGCCAGCAGTGTGCCCAGGTGGTCAAGGAGGACAGTGGTCAGCATGACCGGGGTAGTGATTGTCCCTCTGCAGTCAGCACTGGTGAGGCTGCACCTTGAGTCCTGTGTCCAGTTCTGGGCCACTCTCTACAGGAAAGACATTGAGTTGCTGGAACAAGTCTAGAGAAAGGCAATAGAGTTGGTGAAGGGTCTGGAGAATAAGTCCTATGAGAAGTGGCTGAGGGAGCCTGGATTGTTTAGCCTGGAGAAACGGAAGATCCAGGGAAACCTGCTCTCTACATCTGTCTGAAGGGAGACTGTAGCCAGGTGGTAGTCAGCCTCTTCTCCCAGGCAACAAGTGACAGGACAAGAGAAAATTACCTCAGGCTGCACCCAGGGAGGTTCAGGTTGGACATCAGGAATAATTTCTTCACTGAAATGGTAATTAAGCATTGGAACAGGCTGCCCAGGGAGGTGGTCGAGTCACCATCCCTGGAAGTGTTCAAGAAACAACTGGGTGTGCTGTGGTTTAGTTGACATGCTGGTACTTAGTCAAAGATTGCCCTCAATGATCTTGGTGGTCTTTTCCAATGCTTATAAATCAACTGATTTTTTTTTTTTTTATTAGAAGTGACTTGATCTATGAAACATGTAGGTCTGGGGCAATACAAAGTTATGTGAAAGCTGATACTAGAAAACAAGGGTAAAGAGAGAATTAAAAGCAAGATGAGGGAAGTAGATTGGATGCCAGCTGTTTATGTGGTATGCCCAGTGGAAGCCAATGGGTCTTTCAATATATGTCTAAACCACTTTTATTGGATTTTAGAATGAAATTAAATAAGCCATATTTTGTTTTGTGGAAGGCACACTAAACTTACTGTCACCATCGTACAGGCAGAACTAATCATAATTAAAACAGGAGAGAAGTTCTTATACGAATTCTAAAATAAATTATGTGCAGTTTTCCCTTCTAAAAATGAAACTGTTTTAGCCACATCTATAGAAAACTTTCTGTTGCACAGAAACACAATACAGCAAAGGTGCTTCCTTTTTCTCTTCTACAGATCTCCCACAATAGCCTGTCCAGCAAACCATCACCTTGTGTTTGGTCGTGCTGTTATGTCCACACAGAGAGAGCCACGCCAGGGTATCACCTTGTGTAAGCATACCATGTGGGAAATAGTGCCATTAATCAAAAATGCCGTCCGGGAAAGGGCTTAGAATAAACTAAGACAAGAGGGTGCAAACCTCACCCAAGACGAGGTTTCAGTGTGCTGTCTATTGCCCTGGGCTGCCCTCTGAAGGCTGAAGATAAACCCACAGCCCCTGATGGAAAGCGTTGCTCTGGCTCTGAGCATATTATTTGGAATGAAACTCCGAAGTTTTACTTCTGGGCAACACTGGGAAAACAAAACAAATAAAGCATAATTTGCAAAGATTTTCAAGGAAAAAAACCCAAAAAACAACAAAGCCTAAGGGGGCAGTGGGGCAGCCACTCCCAGCCCCCACATTAACCAAAACCCTGCAGCACTGAAGAAAACCAAAGTATCAAGAACCGTTTGTCTGACTTATACTTTTAAGAAACTGACTGTAGGAATTGGGAAAACAAGGAGTTTCAAAAAAAGGCACTGACTGTATTAATAAGTTAAACTGAGCCACTCTGCTTTTTGTCTGCTTGAGGCTTAAAACAAGTTGGCACTATAAAAGAAATCTGACCTGTATTGCCCTAACACTGTCCTTCCCTGTGACTGCATTGCAGAGAAATATCAATTGTCCACCCTACAGCAGATACAGGTCTCTTTGTCCCTACTTAGCTTACCCCATCTATAGCAATACTTTGTATATTCTAACTGTATTTACTTATTGTGCTCATTCAGAGTTTTCTTCATTTATGTTACTCCTTATTCACATTTAAAATACATAAAATGCATAAAAATAAAGCATTTGAGCAGCAAACAGTTTGCCCATCATGGGAGGGGAAACAAAAGCACATATGTTTCAGTAGGTATCACACAGGCTTATTCCCAGCCCACATTGCAGACTAGCTATTCTACACTATTAAAAACATGATTGAAACCATTAGTTCAATTTTAATGAACTCCATGTGTCAGTTGAGTTTTTTGTCCTGGAAAAAAATGTCTATCATATAATCGTACGCACACATAATTGAGATAAATCCCAGTTTGGGCCATTTCTCAAATGTTTGGTTTAAAGGAATCTTTTCTAAGAAGACATTTGTGAAAAAGAAACACAATTACATATACATGATTGGTTCTCCTTATTGCTTCTGCTAGGCATTAGGAAATGTGTGTGCATGTGTATTCATTTACATGATGATGCTCACAGCTACAGTGAATTATGGCATGTTACAGCCTTGAGTGTACTCTGAACCAAACTGCTTTCTCACCCTGATTTCCTAAGAAAATAAGTCATATCAATATGAGATACGCCAGTAACTTCTGAACCCTTTGACTTACTTCAGGTAAATTTGACAAAGGTGATAGAGATCTCAAAGATAGCAAAGCTCCCACTGGCTGGGAAAATAGGTGGCAGGCTAAAAGGAAATCCCATTAATGCCCACACCTTGGGTATGCAGCAGCATGACCTTTCTCCATATTAGACTTTCGAGCACCTCGTGTTTGGCACCCGGTCCTATTAGAAAATGCAACCTGAGTTTTGAGAACTATCTGCTTTTGTTTAAAAATAAACAATCAAATACCTTCTTTACTGATGTGCTCTGTAACAAAGTAATTTCTTCCTCCATGAATTTATCTGCCAAAATAAGATTTCTACAGTTTACTGGTACCTCTTTTGTACGGTATGTTGGATTAAACTAGTACTTCTGTTTCCATGCTGCATAGCTGAAGTTGAGCTGCAGAGAAGTTAAACATGTCCCCTTGAAGCATCTAATGGTTGACCCAGGAACTGGATCACAAGCCAGTGATGTGTATTCTGCCTTGCATAAGGATTTAAGCCTAAATGCTGTTTTCTGAAGCTGATGGGGGGAAAACAAAAAAAAAAAAAAAAGCTTTAGAAAAGTCTCAGTGATTTCTGGTTTGAAAAAGTATTTCCTATTAGTGTTTGCCCATTTGGATGCCATTTTGCTTCCCCTGCAGTCCCACAGTATTAGCAACCCACTACACAAAACCAAACTGTTTGAAGCAGGTTTTAAATCTACTTTCAGATGAAGGGTCTAGCTACTCGCTGGCCTACTACTGGTGAGCTAAACCACCCTAAAAAACACTGCAGTCAGGGCTGAAAGGTCCTTCTCCACCTGGATCCCTAGGCAGGAGAAATTTGTTCAGAGGAGCAATATTGCAGCTGGTGTATAGGAAAGACAAAATAGGTTCCTGCATTTTCTCTGCCCACCATTGTTTTGTGCACTCATTTGAGGTACCAACATTCCTAGCAACAAAAGTGTGTCGTACATAGCAGAGTTTAGCTCAGTTACAAGTCATGGAGCCTATATGACAACATGAATCCTAATGGAAGTTAAAGGCAAGACTTTTGTTCTTGGGGTATGGACCTTAATCTGAATGCCTAAGTGCAGCAAGCTTGAATTTCTCTTAGTTTTCAGTGGGCTATTCTTTTTCCCCCTCTTCTGTTACGGAAAAGAATAACTGTTTGCAAAAGGAAATTATCTAGAGATAGCAGAGTCTTTACTGACAGCAGAGCAGGGAGAAGTGCCTGTAACTCCCTCAGTGGCCTGCAGTTATCACCTTTGACATGTGAGAGCACAGATGAGTTCAGCTGCATATAAAATTTCTCCCTTAGTTAAAGTACAATGATCTTTGGCACTCTGACCAAAGCTATGCACTTGTCGACTGGTCATCTTCAATTAAAGGGCTTAAAAATATTTTACCAGCAGAAGACAATCTGTCAGAAAACTGTTATAATTCAGCATTTAACCTATTTTTGAAATTACTATGACTTGAATTACAGTAACTCCACGTGAGATGGAGTGCAGATGCCAGGCACTATACAAACACCTAATAAGAAACTGTGGCTGCTCTGAGTCACATACATCCTGATCCTGCAAATATTTAGGACTGTGTTTAACTTTACTACTGTCAGTATTAATGGAGCTGCTCAGAGAACTAAAGGTAAAGAGATGAGACCAACAAAAGCCAGAGATTTTGAGACTGAAGTGTTTAGGTGTCTAATTCCCAATGGTCTCAAGATGTTAATATGGATCTGGCCTTATACAATTTACTGACATTAACATGGCAAATCTTTAACAGACTCAAAATAAGTGCACACATTCATATCACTTGTCCTCCATACCAGTGCAAGGCTTTTTTCCAAAATGCCCTTCTTAAATGCTTCTATATTCGCTTATTATGGTCATTTTTAAGTGAAATACCTAAACTATCTTAATACTTGGATACTGTGCTCTTCAGCTTCTTGGGACATGGTGCAGTCATGTCCCATTTGCTCAGCCCTCCATGCCCTGAGAGCTGCCAGTTATCCCAAGGAAACACCTTCATTGCACTGAAGCAGCAGCCAGTGGAGAGGCTCTCTCCCTTGCTACAGCCACTGCCCATAGCAGTGTTTTAAAGATTGATGTGGATTAAGACAGTGGAGACATTTCTTTCTTCTCTCCCCTTCCTATTCCGCTCTCCTGTCTGGTGAGTATGCAGGGTGAAGTCCCCCTCCCCACCACATTCTCGCCTGTTTGCTCCCACTCTTCTCTCACTTTTTTAAAAATACAGTTTTCTTTCAAGTCCTCTACAGTTACAGTGTTTTGGCCATCAAAGTCCCCTCCCAGCCATTTTCATTTACCTTGTGACTCTGACCCTTTGTAAGGCTGAGGATTTTCAGAGTAAACCGATCCCTGAGGTCCCCAAGGATGTTATTCTCATTTATTCACTCAGCCCTTTGAATGGAGCAGCCTGGGGTTGGCAGCGGTTCAGCAGCCCTGCATTCAGAGCGTACACAATCCTTTTTCTTTCAAAGGCCTTTCAAAATAAGGCCCAAGGTTTGCCGAGGAGCTTGAAGGCTGTCAGTCATGCAGCAAGTTATGTTTCACTCCCAGCCACCGCTGAAAGTGATGAGCAGAGAAGGGTAAGTGCAAGAAGCCCACAGTAACTGGAAGGGGCGATCCCTCAGGGGATGCCTTCTTTGTCAGCATGGCACCCTTTGAGGATGTCTGTATCCACCACGAGTGAGCCCCCCACCAGCCTGGCAAGGTCTCTGAGCCCAAGGACAAGGGACAGAGTGTGGCCTCTACAGGAACAGCTGTACAATGAACACCCCCTTTCTTCAGGTGCATGGTGAGCTGAGGGAGCACCTCTCATGCCATCTGCACATCAACCGGCAGTCGTTACCTCTGACAGCTGGCCCTCCTTTTCTGGGGGGAAAAGGCCCCTTCTTTGCATTTTCATTGCAAAATGTTTGGGAATGGTCCCCTGGGACTGATAAGACAGAGACACGTCTGTGAGTGTCCCAGAGGGAGGGAAGGCTGTAGGAAAAGGCTTATGGTTATGTACCACTGTACCTGCCAACTGGTGTGTCACAAACGGCTAAAATTACCAGCCGGTCAATTATCTGATTATAGAGAGCCTTTCATTTGAGATTAAAAAGAAAAGGGAAAAAAAAAAAAAGGGAAAAGAAAGAAAAAGGAAACAAAAAGAAAATCCTGGCTGAAAGCAATCCCTCTGTTAGGTTACCAAACTTAGTAGACATTGAGTTCTTTGCTTTTTACTTTTGGCAGTGATGAACAGCAGGGTTAAAAAAAAAATCAAGAAACTTGCAGAGAATAAATATTTTGCATTAATCAAACATTTTTCTACATCTCTTTCTTCTAACACAACATGTTCTCAATGATCTCCCTTTTCACAAAAAAAGCCTTGTTTTTTAAAAGAAAGAATGACTGCGCCTTTAACATATTTCCATTTTAGTTCAACTGATTAAATAAGGAACCTTCTCCAGGAAAGTTATTCGGGTTTCATTAGTTTACAGTTGCTTTGGAATCCCTTTGAATTACAGCGAGCATAAATTAACATTCTGTCAGCTAACATCAGAAATACCTCTTTAAGGCTCCTGGACTCAACAACGGCTGCTAAGGTTTGGGAATAAATGTACGATGTGCCGGGGCTTCACCAGCTGGTTAATGACCTGCCACAGTAGTTATAGGGCCCAAGACGAAGCTGAGGAAGATTAACTAATCTGGCTAGTCACTGGTGTGCTGGCTTGGAGTGCTGAGCACTGTAGAGTGCATGATTGTAAACTTTATTGTTTGACCTCAGCTGAATTAGGAGCTGGGGTTTTGGCTGGGGGTAAAGGGGGCTGGGGATTAATGTTTTATTAATAACGTTTCCAGCATTTATCCTTTCCTGTTTGAGTAAACGAAAAGGTAATTTCCAAACACAAGAGTCAGCAAACCTGCATGTCTTTCAAAAAATGCCATGTTCGCTACACATAAATTAAAAAAATAAATAAAAATTGTTCAAACTGCAAATTATTCTTGCATTACAACAGACAAAACTAGGGCCAAATGTAGTTCTTTTTCATTTATGTCTGTTCATCTTTCAATTGCTAATCACCAAGCTACAGATTAAATCCCCCACAGAGTGACACCTCTGCAAGCCACTAGCTCCAAGAACCATCGAAGTTCAATAAAACCTGAAACTTTTCCAGTCTCATCCATCTCCATCCCATTTGGTTTCCTATCCAGGCAGTGTGAAAGTGTAACAGAAAGGGAGAGTGTTCATACAAGATTGGCATGGCTATGAAAAAAATCAGTTATGTTACTGTAGTTACAATGCAGCTAAAATGGATTCCCTTTTAACACATCTTAAATTTTTTCACTTTTATGCAACTGTTTACTCTGCTACCCAACCAAGGACCTGCAGACACTATCTCTTAAGTATGAAATATTTTTATAAAGAAACACTAATCTCCTGGATTTCTTCATATGAAGGGGGAAAATATATCTGACATTAGGCATATTTTTCTAGTTGGTTTCTGCTTTGGATAGGGGAAAAGAATTGGCAGGAAATATATCACCTTTTTGGTGTTTTTCAGATTGCTACAAATCCTGTCTCCTGCCTCTCCCATGGTACTGATCAGTACCAGCTTGAGTGGGCATCTGTGGGGTGACCCACCTGATGGAGAAATTTCCTCCAGTTCCAGGAGACGACTGCACAGATGAAACTTAAAAGCATTTATGAACCTTCCAAAGTTCTTTCATTGAGATTTTCTATTTTAACTAGGTGTTCCCATTAACTCTAGAAATATAATTTCTTTTTCTTGAATCCTTCTAAACCATCTATCTTATGTTGAAGAAGTTCACAACATCTGTGAAATTTTAAAGTAACTAAATTCATGGTGGAGTGCCTATAAGTTACATTCAGCTGCCTTCTCAAGCTGGAAGGATGAGTTTCAAATTTTAAACTCTTTGTTGCCTGCACTGCTACTGGCAGACACTGCTTGATGTTTCCATCTTGTTAGCCCAACTGGTTTTCCACTCTAAATGCAGATCTTGGTGTGGTTTATTCTTTACTGCTTTACTCTGCCTCTGTGCTAATCTGGGCTGAGCCTCAAAGTGGACTTTGTTAGACTGGTTATTGCCAAGATGCTTGAATGATGCTATGAAAGACAGCAACAGGAACTTACCAGAATACTGTCCTGCAACTGGACAAGTTTGACAATTTCTTCACTACTAGCAGCAGTATAAGGTAGTATGACACCACTACCTACAGAAAATGAGAAATTGCAGGGGTTTTTTTTCCTTATCCGACTCAGCATGAGTATTTTATTTCGGGTCAGATGCAACTCCAAGCGATGAGGGGCAGAAGTGCTCATATGGATGCAACTAATCTATCTCGTCTCTTCTAACTTGGAAGAGGGTGCACTACCCATGTAATTTTCACAGCTTTCTCTATGTTAAGAAATGACTGTCAGAGATATGTCATTCCATATTAGTTTGCCTTAAAGCATAAGGCTGTCTTGTTACTACATAGACACAGATATGCTTTTCAAATCCCTACACCAGAGCTTGGGAGGGATTACCGTACTGTGCAATGAGAAGAGTGAGCTGCAGGAGTTTAGAATCTTGAGCATTTAAGGGGAAGGACAAGAGCTGTTTGCATGATGAAGGCAAAAAGCAGAGGGACAACTTGAGAAGATCGCACTGTGGAAAGGTGACATGTCCTCTGCCGTTGGGTAAACAAAGGAAACTCTAGCGTAGTGGGAAAGTGCATGTGAGCCCTTGGAAGAGGAACGAGAGCAAGCCTGGGGAGAGAATGGAGCTGCATGCAATAGAGGCAGGAATGAGGAGCAGAGAGGTACCTAGTTTGAGAGAGATGTGCTGTGGGCTGGGTACAGATCCAGGTTAGCTGAGAAGAAAATGAGGGGATATAAGCAAGGCAATGGGCAGCACATCCTTCCCCTTCCCACCACTCACACACATAGCTAGAGAGAGGCAGGGTAATGGCACTTGAGCACTCAGAGAGATTCACAGGTTTATCTGAAAAGTGGAAAATGGGGCTGAGTTGGCAAAAAGACACCCCACCCTTCTCTGTCAGGTCTACATTAAGCCCTATACCTCTTCTGCTGCACCTTAATTTTTTTCCTCAGTCTGCCCCTTTAAAAACTACTCAGAGAGTCCGGTCTGAAGCTGAACTGGCTGTAGGGAACTGAGACAGCCAGCCATAAAGAAAGGTCTTCATGCATCCAGAATCAGTCCTCGTGGCTCCACTGAGACATAATCTACCAGTAAAAGCACTGCTTAAACAAATGCTTTTACTGTAGGGCAGGTTCCCCTCCCCCTGCTCCCCATTGCAGTAACCCAAAAAGCAGCACTTTCAATCCAGGCATCTAAGGGCACATCTGGAAAATCATCAACTATTTGGCAGTATTTAGAGTAATTGTTTTCTAAAATAAAACTTAGTCCCTCTTGTGATGCAATAGGTCTGAAGCATGACATGCAGCATCCGTGCTGCCATGCTGTGCCAGTGTGTGCTGCAGAGTACCCAGCCAACTCCCATAGCCCAGCTGGTGCAGTGCAGCGAACACCAGCAGCAAAGGGTGTCAGGCACAGGAGTGAGGGGATGATGCTAAAGGCCATTTCACAGCCTATGAAGGCATCGTGGCTCTTTCAGCTATGAAAGGACCTTTGCAGAAGCCCAGGATCTAGAGAAAGTGGCTATGCCATTCTGACCCTCTCAGGGGTGCACAGTTGGACAAAGAATCGTCTCTGGCCCACAGTGACTCCCCAGGAGCTTTGTTTTATAAATGAAAATTACTCTAAACTTCCCCACTGGTAGTGTCTCACATCTTGGCATCATGAGTTAGTGGCAAATGCCAAACTGAATCTCACTGAGAGAAAAAGAAATTGTCCCAGTAGAGGCCAGAAAGCTTGTAAGACTTAAAGCATCTTATGCATGGAAATGTATTGTCAGTTCTTCAAGGACCCCATGAAAAAGAGCAGGACTTCACTGAAAGCTAATTCCCCATAGTGAAACACCTGACCCTCTGGTCTTTTATTTTTATTTTTTTTCCTTTGTGACTCCCTGAGATACGCAAAGATTGTTAAGTCCACACCAGAGAAGGACATCAACTCTGGAGATGAACATCCATCCTCAGGAACTGGGCTATAGGATCAGGGCCTCTTTTCTTACATCATCGCAGTTCTTCTTGCACACAGTGAAGCTTTTGCAGTTTCAATCTAAGTACTTTGATGTCCCCTCATAGATCTTTTGTTTTTAAGACTAAAAGGGGTCATTACATGTCTACTTGAATTTTTGACTAGAGAAAACCTGAAAATTTTTCTGCCTACATCTAATTTGAACTCCGCAAAATGAATATGACTATTATACATCTTTGAGAAAAAAAATCCATGCTTTATCCAAAATTAGTAAGACAATAAACTGTTCTTTCCCTTAATAGCTTATTCCAGTGGTCAATCCCCGTCTCCCTTGAAAATCCCCTCTTGTTCCTACCCTCTATTAGTTTAAAGCCATTATCTCTTATCCTATCACAACAGGTCCCATTTGAGGTTATTTTGTATAACCATACAATGTCACACTCTGCTTGTTCTCAGCCCTGCATTTGCTTAGATGGGTACAGACACCCAGGCAATGCAAGGTTTGTCTTTCCTTAGGCAAACTACTGTAATTGGAAATGGCTCACAAGCCCCTCTTCAGTCTGAAATAGGAGCAGCAAGCTTTAAAATTAAATACAAGCTGAGAACAATTATCCTGAGCAGAGGAGGAGTTCAGAAGTCTTTATACAAGTGGAAAGGGCACTTTTTCATATGGTTTATTTTTTTTTTAAATATGGGGAAAATATGGAGCAAAGTGGAATTATGTTACTGTAGCCCTCCCTAGCAGCCTTGCAAAGCCAGAGACCATGAAAGCCTCTACCTCCTGCGCGAGTCTACAGTCATCTGTGCAGCTGGGATTTGTCATAATGTCAAACAAAACGTAACCGCACGCCTTTCAAATGCATTCCATGGGGACCTTCAGCTCTCAGTGGCACAGCCACATCCAGACAGGGTGGTTTGCAGGGGAAATAGCTGATGGGCTTCGTCTAGGGCACAAAACTAAAGAGCTGAAACACCATGCTGCTACAGACATCTATCGTGTAACACAGTAGTATAGGATTACACTTAATATGCTTATTCTCTCTATGTTTCTTCTACAGCAGCCTCAGGATCACAACCAAAGCAACAAAGACAACACAGAAAGCAAGGATTTGGGAGGGCTTGATAGGCACATGAGTGGTGGGTTCACCATGGAAGAGTCAGACTTTCAGTAGTGCTTTTGAACAACTTGCCCACAATACCAAATGCTGCAAAACCACCTGCTGGCAAGGAGCTTGCCACATGCAATCAAGTCCACCAAGCTCAGTAGTGGACTTAACTCAGAACTGTGTTATTTTCAGTCATAAATATGTTTACGATTGTTGTCACAGTAACCAGTACCATAGCAAGGAGATTGATAATTATGATCTTTTGTATCTTATATAAAATAAGATATATAAATAATGTAAAGCAAGGTAAAGTAAATACAATAATCAAACATTCACACCAAGAACTTATAAACAGCACTTTTTGTGGTCTTCATTCAGTAGAAAAAGTAAAAGATAAGTTAACATACTGAGAAAACTGAGATGCTGTTAGCAGCTCTGCTTTCATGATGAAATCAAAACTCAGAAGCTTTCATTCTCTGACGTATTTATTTGTTGGTTTTTTCTTATTTTATTTTTATTGTACCAACCTCCCTCAGCTGCCACAATTTGTGACATGATTAGCAGAAAGTCAAGTAACTAAAGGAACAGACAAATTTCTCTCTGTTGGTCTCACTGTCGGTATGACATATTTCCCTTGATTTTTATCTGATGCAACCAGTTGAATTGACAAAGGAAATCTCTAGCACTGAAGTTCTTTGCCAGGAAGTATCAAACTGACTGTTTTTGTAGAAGAGACTAACACAAGCTGTAGACAAATGAAAGAGAAATATTGTGCCTTTAATTTATCCTAACAGAATCCAATGAATTTTCCTCCTACATGGATTATATTTTGCATGAAGCAGACCAAAGATTTGTCTACTGCAAAAATAAACTTCTGATATTATCTTAACCTGTCATGACTGAAGCTGCAGAGGGGACTTGTGACCCAAAGTAGTTGTACTGTTACAGCACAAAATACAGCTGAAAGTGGCAAGTGATTCTCTGTGAGCTCTTATTGTGACCAGCTATGGAAAAACTTGGGACAACAATAATAGCAAGTAACTCCCTCCCTTGGTTTATTTTCATAGTTTTGCATCATGTTAACCTGGCTCACAGAGACAATCTAAATTCCAGTATGGCACCACAAAAGTTTCCTTAGCAGACCAAGGTAAGCAGATCTGCTGATCTGCTGTCTATCACAACTGATGACCATCTCCAAATTATAACCTTCAAACGTAGCTTCACTGCCAGAGAAGCTGCACGCAAACTTCCTACTTTGTTAACATTTGACTTCTTCAGATTAATATTAGGAGTGAGGCTGGATTCAAGAGCTGACCTATTTCCCCTTTTCTTGATTGTTAGGGAAACTAAGGTCTGAACTTAGTAGATGTTCCTTTGACTGAATCGAAGCCACTGAACAACACTCACTTGGGAAGTTTGGATATAGACGAAGACTGTTGCTCAAGGTCTTTCCTCAAAATATTGAGGGCTAAGTAATTGTGCACAAATTTTCTTTTCCTCTTATCCATTCCAACAAAATATACTTTAACAGTCAAAACTAAGTTAGTGAATACTGTTAACAACATTGTTTTAGTTTACAATAGATGTGGGCATTCTCATACCATTGAATGAATCCACCACTCTGCTGAAAAATAAGAATATGGTCCTCTAATTCTAGCTTGTACTTCTTATTACCAAGGCTTTTTCTTACCTTGAAGAAGATGGAATCAGTCCTCATAAAGTTGTGTCCTTAAGTGTCCCCTACTTTACACTTCAAAGACATGCAATGACTCTTGTTAGGCCCTTGCAGTGTAAAGCAGCCAAGATGCTGCTGTGTCCCAATCCCTAATGCACCCGTGTCAGGAGGGTGCCTAGAAATTTCCAGGTGCTAGAGAGCTGCTGTTCACCCTGGGCTCTACTTCACAGTGCCTTAATGCCTGATCAATGTTTAGTTTCTAACTTCAGTAAGAATAGCTTGCTCCAGCTGTGGCTCAAAACCAAATGTGATTATGGCTCACTAAGATGTATGATGTGAAATGTTTTAGCTGTGTTTTGAGGGGCTTTTAACAGAAGGAGGAAGGTAGAAGCCAGGAACACAATAAATAAGTGAACGACTCACATGAAGCAGAGAGAATGAAGTGGCCCAGTCCTATGCAAATAAACTTCTTAGTTAACAAGACTGGATCACTCCTCTCTATGTAGAAAGGGGGCATGAAAGCAGCTATTTTAGTTTGTTCCACTGTTAATAACAGAAACAGAAAAGATATGACTAAAATCCTCCTAACTCTATAAGCTGCCTGAAAAATTGGAGTGGCTAAGAGCGAATCATCACTGTCAAACACAATCCCCGACAGGTAGGGACAAAGTTGGGTTAGTTCATCAGATGCTCACACACATGCACACACGCTGTCCCTTCACCTCCCTCAGGAAGGAAGAAACCAGTCTCCCAGTTGGAGTGCTAAGCAGCAATGGGTGCTCCGGGCTGCCAGGAGACCAGGGAAGCCCTTGCTAAGCCTTATGCCAAAATCACCAGGCTGTGACAAGGTGTCTCTCCTCACCAGCAGTAGCCAAAGTCCCTCTGACAAGTGGCATCTAGCTAGAGAACTACAGTTGCAGGGCTTCCATTATCGGGCATAGCAGAGGTGGTGTTTTGATACGAGTTTCTGACAGAAGGGGCAGTGCAAACAATGAAATCAAAATCTCAATTAAGTCGTCTCTCGTATTCATCATTGTCCCACAGTTACAAGTCAGTATAAGGTAGGACAATACATGAAACTGAAGGTTTGACTCCATGAGGTGTTAAACTCCTTAGGGTACTTTCAGTCCCACCCCTCCCGCAGCCCCTGGGTACAATCTTTCTTTCCTCCTAAGCTGCTGTGCTGGTCTTGATCCTTAGGGAGCTGCCAGGCTCCACCTCAGTGCCAGCTTGAGCCCTGTAGTGATGCACTGATTTATAGTATAACTTAAAATTGGTCATTTACTTTGGATAAGAAAATCCTTTGGAATAAAATAAGCAACACCAGCACTAAATATGAAATACGGGTAATACAGTGTCACTTACCTTAGATAACCAGCCAAAAGACTGACGGAGAGCTGTGCTGCTATGTAGAAGAAGTCCCCTGGTAGTCAACAGAGCCGAATGAATAACTGAATTTTTGTTTGTTTGAAGTCCTAAATAAAACACTGCCGAAAAGGGGAGGACAGTGAGAAAGGACAGTATTTTGCTCCAAATGAAATCAGTTTTGGGGAGGTTCTTGCTGAACTGAAAAATGCAAAACATTTCCATTCCAGTGTAGGTCTTTTGAACAGAAAAAGGGCATCTGAAATAAAAGGCAACACTTTTTTTTTTTTTTTCTTTTTTTCTTAATGACATAGAAATGAAGGCAGCAGTTTCCATACTGAACTGTGTTAGGAACATTTATAGGTGAGGTCGGAACTCCTCAGAAATGTCATCCTAAGGGAAAAATATGGGAGCTCTTGTCTCCAGAGCACTCACTGTGGGCATCTCCAACACCCTTCATTGAGAGAATGGGAAGGTCAGGATCTCCCTGAGTGTATAGGCACAGGGTGGTGGAGCTCTCCATAAACAAGGGAAATTGCCCAAAAAATGAATGCTTCTCCCAACATTGGTACCATGAAGCTAGATACAAAAGAACTTACTTGAATAAGGTTGCTTAGCAAACTCAGATTAATGGCAACAGAGCGACTGAAGCACCCTTTTCTGATAAACAGTTTGTTGCTAATGAAAAGAGAGCCTACCCAAGACGACAGCACCAAAGGCGTTGTAAGACAGTCTCTTCAGGTGAGTACCATTAAGCGCAAACCATTATTCAACAGTATTTGTTACACACCTGTTACAAATTATACTAACTCCAGAGTGCTTAGTGCACCCCAGAAGGCCCAAGGAATTGTTGTTGGAGGCAGCTGGCAAGGCAAGCACAGTGTGACTCACCTGGCAGTAGGTCTGTGTGCCTGCACTCTTCTATGTGCTTTGTCTGACCAGCCTATGCTCTCCAAGTTTCTCCTCTTCTCCAGTCTCCTCTGCTTCTCTCACAGTGTTGGCATTAAAAAGCCAGTATTGAATAGGAGATTTTATTTTGGTGGTAGTTTCCAGGCATCATAACTGTACATATTAACCAGAAGTGGATACAGCAGGAAAGAGATTTAAATTTGTGTTTTGATTAGGTCTCACTGGAAGACTTATTAAGAACATAAGCCAGTAGAATTGTTGCTTGCGCTGTGTAGAGATCAGTCAAGTAGGCAGTAAAGATGGACAAATAGCTCATTTTATATTGGTCCCAAATGAAATAGTGGCTCCATTTTGATTATATGGAGGTAAAAAATCTTTAGCATGGTACATTTGATTTGTAAATGTAGCGAATGAAAAAAACAAAGTAAGCTCAATATTAAAATTAAACAAATTATTTTATTTGGACCAGAGTTAAATTCAGTGTGGAAATGCTTCCTGTAATACTGTAAAATATTCAAGGAGTTTTATATAACACGTATTTTTACATATATATAAATACATACACATACCCACAAACACATC
This sequence comes from Grallaria varia, assembly GCA_013396735.1. NCBI lineage: Eukaryota > Metazoa > Chordata > Aves > Passeriformes > Formicariidae > Grallaria > Grallaria varia. The sequence goes on along the minus strand of VWZG01011760.1, from coordinate 342,460 downwards.
TAGAGACCATATATATGTGTGTATATATATATATGCGAACCCCAGAAATATAAAAAAATGGTCACAACAATGAATTCTTATTGAACCTTAACAAGTGCACTTTAGTACAAATGTAATTGCATCACACTGGACAGATTAAAACACAAAATCTACTTTCTAACATGGATCTCTGTTCTTGTCAATTAAAATGGGAAATCTTCTTTCGAAGCCTATCTGTTTACATCCTGAGTTGCTAAGCTATGGAACAGAATGGTACTGTTATGCACATCTTGTTTTCAGAGGCCACATCGCTGCATCCAAGGACACCAGCCCATATTGGTTTAGTTGTTGCGTTTGAGAGAAAGTCTTTTACTGAAGCTCTTGAAATTCTGGTCAAGAGGTGAAATTTTATATATAAAAAAGAAAAAAAAAAATTCATACTGTATATTGTATATTGTCTACAACCTCATTTTATCCTTCCAAAATGTTCTGCCATGCTGGTCCCACTTCTTTCTTTTCCCCAGAGCACTTCTGCAATAGTTTACTCCTAGAGAGAGGCTGACCATAATGGGAGAGGAATGGTTGAGAATTGGAACTCTAACCCTTCTCCTACATCTTCTGAAAGGAACCAGAAGTGCGCATCTGCCCTATAAGCATCTCTATTAGCCAGCCCCACAGGAAAAAAATATGGGTTTAAAAGTAATGCATGGACACTCCTCAGCTACAGTCCCTACAGAATGGTTATGCGACCATGTCCATAGGATTTAGTGCTATCTTATTCAGAGCCACAAAAATCTATAGGGCTCTTGCAGGTTTCACTCATAACCTACTGGAAATATGCCTACATAGATGAGGACCAGCAGACTCGCTCTAACACAGTAGCACCAACTTAATCTAGAGGAGGTAGCAGCATGTTACTGTGTGATTCCTCGTAACTTCACTGCTTGCCGTGAGGCAGACATTTAATTTGTAGGCTAGAGGTAGCTTATACACCAGCTCAGGGGGAGGCAAAGTCAATACAATACAATACAATACAATAATAGATTGTCTGTACCAGATCCATGGTCCCTGGGCACCATGTAACAGCTGCTTGCACTGTGATCCACACAGGTTATTTGTAAGGCTGATGGTCATGGCATTGTGTCTCAAGGTGCTGCTTTAACCTCTGTGCTTCCAGCTGCTAAATGGCAGGAGAAAACTGATAAATGTGGAAGAGATTTCTTTGTGCTACATTTTCAGTCGCTTTACTTGCCATAGAAGCAGTAGGTGATGAAAAGGACAGGATGAAAAGTGATGTGTATGGCTGTGAAAGAAAGAGAAAAATACAGCTGGGCATTTCTAATGAGGCGCAGTCCAGTTTATAAAAAAAATAAAAAATTGTTGGGCAGAGCGCCCTAAAGCAGCACAGGCCCAGATTCTTTGCAAACAGGAACTAATTGCTAAAAGCTCTACAGAGGACTTTTTTTTCATTCCTTTCGGTTAGCATTGGCAAAGACTTAGATGTTTCATCAAGAGAAATGATCTCGTACAAGTCCTTCTTTCTTAAATCTTTTTTCCCCCTTTACTGATGTGAGGATTGGCACCAATTTAAGCAACTTCTTTCATCTCTGAACATGGACTTTCTTAAATTGGTTTAACAATTTAATCCATTTAGCTGAAGTCCATTCCAGTCAAATCCATTCAAAAATTGCATGGAACAGACACTCAGTGTTTTAACCAAACCACTGCTCTATTAGCAAGAGTAAGAACGACAACTTCAGTCAATGAGTTCATGTTTCTCCTTTTTCTGGTAACCCACCCTGACGCCCTCAGCTAACTCCTGGATGACTTAAGGGATCTTTTAAGTTTGTTTCCAATCAGAGAGAAATCAATGTCTCAGAGGTTGACTGTGGCTCTACAGGTATACTGGCTTTATTCATACCTCTGTGAAAGCTTTTAAAACAAAGGCAATCACATATGGCTTCCTCAAAATCTCTGTAGTGTAGGACCTACACAGCACAGCAAGACCACCATTTCAAAAAGTAGTCTTCCTTCAGAGCTGGCCAAAAATATCACCAGCATTTCAGGCAGTTATCTGCCAGGGCTTTGTGGTATTTTTTCACAATGGATTTTTCCAATAGTAGCAAAGATGACTGCTAGTACTTTGCCACAGGCTAAATGTTTGCTCCCAACTGAAGGAAAGCTCCTGCCACATCACAGAGTCGAGCGCCGGAAGGGTTAATGGTTTTGGTATGCCTGTGTTATAAGGAAAGCAAGAGAAGCGAATTTATAGGTCTGCTATCATTTTGCCCAGTTGAGCAGCAGCACTCTGGGAGCTTCGCTGGGCGCTAAGGTGTGTGGGAAAGCCCATTGTCACTGGCACAGCATGGGTCCAGACTGACCCATCGGCTCTTCTCATCAGTCTGCAGTGTGCAAATTACAGGCTGCTCTCCCACTGTAAAACACATGTGCTTCCATCCCCTGAATTCGTTATGTTATTTTTATATTCATGAAAACATTAAAGTCAGGGTAAAAGGGACAAATAGTCCAGATTTGAAGATTTTCCATCTAGACTAAAAAAATATGCTGCATGGCATGTGTGTTTAGCATTAGCAGGAAAATAAATGTGCTGTTTTCAAATTTTTGCTTCAGGGTCAGCCAACATCAGTCTACCATGTAGCAGCTTTGAGGGGGGAAAAAAAGCTTCACTTAAGGATACATCTGCCAGAGTAAACAGTGCCTCAAACCAGGGAAATCTAAAGCACATGCCTTATTGTCAAGTTTGGTTTAACTTGTTTTACAAATCAAAACAGCAGCTCAGTTTTTAAAACCTATTTTTAAGTCCACTAGCGTTTTATCAAGGAGTATAAAGACCTACATTACAGTTTCAGTCCTTGTATTTTAAATCTAATATGATGTAGCAATTTCTTTTCCATGAATTAATGTCTTATCCCATTCTTACATGCAGCTCTTCCTACCACTTCATCACTTCTCATAAATCAGAGGGTAGGACTCCCCATTTTAACTGTCCTGATACACCCTGCTCTTTGTGGGTGATATTTCTGTAGCCACTGGGGCTTCTTATGAAATATGTTAGTGCTCCCTCTAGAGTGAGAGCAACTGGCAGTCCATGTTGGAAGAGCACAAAATTGGTGTGAATTTGTGTGAAAAGGAGAAAGCTCATGCTCAGAATTGACTTCTCCTTAGGAAGCAAAGCACATACGAAAGGAGAAGCCTCCTGCACTTAGGATATGTGCAGACAATTCTTCTGATTAATGTGGGAGTTTTTGCATGCATATCTGAGGGAAGAATTTGGCTCTTCACAGTTGAAATAAAACATTGAAGAGTATTTAAGGAGCAAAGCCAAGCCTGGAATGTTTTGAAGACATTTCCAAGAAACTCTAAGAAAGGAAAAAGTCTTTGCCAAACATAGACAAACCTCATCAAACCCTATAGCTTCCTTTCAACTTTTATTGTTTCTGTTCGCCCACAAACCAAGCCTCAGCAGGTAATTCTGCTTGCTTGACTGTGGCTGAAGTTCCATGACTATTTTATTCCAGTCTGAGCCATGTTTAAAGGGGATGGGTGGTGTGGTCCTTTCCCCCTTTTTTGTCTACTCAAAGCTACTTGTGCCCCTTGCAGCTGCATGTAATTTGTTCAGTTCTGCAGGGAGCTGGACCAGGGAATGGATCATGCTAAAATTCAGCTGTCCATTATCCAGACCTCCATTGTGCCTCGCTCCTCCTGCACTGCTGGATGAGCAGTAATGTGAGCACAAGGAAAAGATGTGGATGTGTACCAGAACAACAGAAAGCAGGAGGGAGGGTTTTCAACACAGCTCCCACACACTAACTGAAGCAAACATACAATTTTGACCTGAATATAAAAGTGGTGGGCTAGTATCAGTCTCACTCAAGAACTGCTTCAAGAACAGTGGTGTTTAAACCCTCTGCATGTCTACATTGAACATAAAGAAAATCCTTATTTAAAAAAAATTAAAATTAATTTTAAGTTTAAACTTCCATTTCCGTTTCTCAAGTAGCAACAACAAATGTTTTCATCAGAAGATAAATTTCTCAGAGACTGTATACAGCAAGAAAAATTATTCCCAAATGTGACGTAACCATGAACAATGATGTACTGATAAATAAGGGGAAACCTAAGTGGAGAGAGATTCCTATTTACTGGTGTCAGTGGTTTTGCATCAGCTATGTGCAACATTGCTTAGCATACCTATTGTAAAGACCAGTTGGCAACATCAAATAAGATTTTCTCATTTTTAGTCTCAATTTTTGCACTTGTTGATTTTATATGATTAAAACATGCATAGTTATTGAGGGGGTCTACTTCACTATCACTGTGGCTTTTGGTGTCCTGGTGGAGCAATGAGCCTGCGCTGGATGCCAGTGTAGTAATAATAATTCAGTTTAAAAAAACCTTCTGAATACCAAGTATTTACTATAAAATATTATCCAAAGCAAGCAAATATAGGACATGTCCCATCTTGTATGGAAATCCATTAAAACTGAAGCCATGTCTCTGGAATATCAAAGACATTACTTCATCATCATCAGTTCAAAAGGTAAAGAGATTAAAGCCATGCTTAATGGCCAAATGCTGAAGTTCATTCAAACCTGTGAGCCATTACTAACTCCAGTAGGACTGGTTATGTGCGTATGACTGCTCACCAATATCAATGTGTGTCCAATAGATCCCATATCTTTCAATAAAGCTGCAGTAGATGCGGTCATTCAGATGTGAAGCTGGAGTGAGATCAAAATTTGGCTTCAGCCAATATGTTAGTGAGAGTTGTAACAGAGGTACTGACTCTAACGTGCAGTTGGGTGTAACAAACAAAGGAAATTCAGCACATTTGATTCCTGCCCAACATCTGCCAGACTGCTATGAGATGGGAGGAAATTTAACTTTTTTAAAGGGTTGGTGTTTGAAGTGTTTCTTGTCTCTTGGCTAGCAAGGACTGATTCAGCTTCCCAATATTCTTGTGGAAATTGCTGAAATGGCACTTGCTGAGGCCTCCCCTGCAGGAAGTTGGGAAGCTACATAACTCCCCAGCAGTACTCAGGAATGAACAACCTCACCAGGCAAGCGTAGGGGTTTAAACAAAGGGGGGTTTACACAGATGCGATTTTACAGGAGGGAAAGGGGAGGTGAGGAACACAACAAAATAGCAGCTTGGAAGGGGCGAACGCCCCTTAATAATAATAATAGTAATAGCGAGCGCCACCTCCTGGGCAGTTCTCGGATCAGTGCTCCTGTCGCTGGTTGGTGAAGTCACTGTCACAGGCTTTTCTTGCCCCTGTTGATGTGCCAAACAAGGACAATGTTGGGTGGCTATGGCTGGGACAGGAAACCTCACTCCACTTCTCAGGACAGTATTCAGCATCCTGCACCAAGGATGGTGTCAGCAATCACTCCCTATCACCACTGCTCAGCATTTGGGTGTGTTTGGATGCCCAGCTGTGTTAACCATCTCATGAGAGCTGCCCTCGGTGTGCTTTGGCTCCCTATAAAGGAATGGGTGACCCTCAGCACTTTTGGAGGACCTACCTTCACATCCCCAAAGGAAGGTCATCCCTCACTGGTTCCTTTTTTTCCATATGTCTCCATTTCTTCTATGTCTACCAGTTGGGGTTTGGTACTTCAGTCCCAAAAGCTGCACAGCCTGTCTAGAGGCACCATCCATGGGTGAAACAGATGGTGGGCACAGGTGGTAATTTCAGCCCATTATTTAGCAGCTGTAAAAGGAAAAATTACCTCAGCCAATTGCCTGCGTACAAATGGCCCCAGCTTACCCATGCAGCTCTTTTTATTTACTAAAGATATTGGCAAAGAGCTGCTTTCTTAACAAGTCTCCATCCATCTGGAGGTCTGACCTGTCTGTACACCTGGTGTCGACAGCAAGTGTCTCAGTCTTTCAATATTTCAGGCCATAAGGACTCCAAAGAAATAGAAATCACTTTCAGGGCAGGCTCAGTTGTATCTGTCCAAGAACAACACAAATGAGTTGTGGATCTGATCAGCTACATACATTCCTGCCATGATGGCGTCATATGTAAGCAGCTTGTCCAAATCTACTCGTTGACTGCCATCTTCTTCTGTCATGTTTGTGGAGGAGGCCGTGGAGGACTTGGACAAATGTCTTGTAGTGCCTTCAGGAACAGGATAGCTGAGACACCATCTTACCTGGATCCCTGTGCAGAAAGCATTTGTTGTCAAGAGCCAACATCACTCATTTGGCTTCAAACTCAAATTTAGCATGCAGACATTCCACTCAGAAGAAACCTTTCAACAACAGCTGGCAATTTTAATTATAGAAAGAATATAAACAATAAATTTCTAATATTAGATACATTTCTTGCAGTCCTTGTTTCTGAAAATAATATCTTAGGACCTTATCCAAGCCCCGCTGAATCAGTGGAAAGTGTCCCACTGACCTCATTGTGATTGGATCAGGGCCTTAGTTTCTTAAAATAAAATTTTACAAGGTACAGGCGAATCCTATTTCATATATTTTTAGTAAAAAGGCTGAAAGGGGTTTTTTCCCTACATTAAGATCCATAGAAAACCAAGACATAGCCACAATCTTGGCACCAAATATTCTATAAGGAATTTAAAATAAGTAAGGTGAGGGATTGGGATTATTTTACACTTGGGCTTCAAAATGGTGGGCTCAGAGAGCAGGTCCCAGGAGCAGCAGCGAGGAACCATGGTGCCTGGCAAGAGGTGGTCAGCTTTCCCCCCAGAAAAGAAGCAGTGAGCCAAACAGAAAGCTGCAGGCTGTGCTCCAGAGCACTTACCAAATTTCACCAATATTTCATTTAATTTTTCATATGTAGCTGGGCTCTAGGCAGCTATAAGGAGCTAGAGCTACCAAAACACTGTGTGACAAGCTCTGTCTGTGGTATGTCTAGACACACCAAGCCTAGAAAGCAGTAAAGCACTCCCAAGAACATCTGATTTTGTGACTTTTCAGACCATAAAGTTTCAGATAATCTTTAGACAAGCAAATGGGGCCGGGGAAGAAGTTATCCAAACAAAATTATCAACCTGCTCCCTTTATTCTTTCCCCAGCCACTGGTGCAAACTGAAAAGGAAATGTCTTGGAAAGAGCAGGGAGGTTGCTAGGAACAAGCAGAGTCAGTCATAGGCAAGCAGAGGTTATGTCTCCTGCACCCAGAGGAAATCCCCATCTTTGGCACTGCAGTAGTGGCCAGGCCAGCAGTTAGAGACCCCCTGCACTAATATCTACAGTATGGCAAAAGGTGTCATTTTTAGAAGATACAAAAGTCATAAAGGAAAAAGGAGAGAAAGCAGACCACATGAAAAAGAAAACCATGAAAGTGAAAAAATATAGGTGACACAAATGGAAAGGTAATGCTCCCAACATGCAGTTATTGCCACAATTTGCTTTTAGTTTAAAATCTACGAGCTGCATGTTACCTCTTGTGAAGTTTAAGGAGCCTGATTCTAGCTGTATGAAAAATCCTGTGCCACCCTCCTAGCCAGTCCTTTGCACATCAAAGTGGTGTAAAAGCACCAATGATGCCATGCCCCAAAGCAGAATTGCCCCAATCAATGCCATCCTTTGAAGGTCTGATACAAACCCCTCCAAAATTCATAGAATTTAATGGGATCTGAATGTGCAGTTCAGATACAACACATGCAGCCTGGGTTGCAATTAAAGTGCACACACAACCTGACATTTTGAAAGAGCATTTTGACACGTTGACATGCAGATATGATGCCATAGGTCAGATGAAAGAGAAGGGGCAAGAAAAACACCAGGAAGATAAAATGAATCCATGACAGCACCATTCAATTTCACCATCAGGAATAATGTATTTATTTTATGCCTGAGCCAAGGTTTAAATTGCCAACAGCTTTGTCATTATACCCTTTCACCCCTGGCTCACTTTTGCATACGGCATATCACAAGACACAACAATTCATTTTGTCCAGTCTTGCTTCCTGTCAAAACCTCCTGCATGTTGCATAGGGATTTCTTGCCCCATAACTGGGGATTAAATAGCCAAGTGATCCAACAGTGCACTCTAATGCACACTTCTTTTGATATTCCCAGCTTGTGTTACCCCAGACTTTCCTCCGCTGCCTACACTCTCTGAAAACATGTTCATATTTTAAAACTGTTTGCAAGTTTAAAAAGCATTTTTCTCTAAGCTGAGGAAGATCTGAATGGCTGGTCCTAAGCTGGGGGCCCCTTCAAGAAATGGGGAAGTCTTCCTGGGGAGCCCTCCAAACATGGGATGCTCATGAGCTTTCTCCTCTGTGGTATCTTCAGAGATGTCTGTACCCACTAAACCCGACAGAGGTGGGAAGAGCCCATCCTTCCAGCTTGGACCCCTAGACCTTTTGAGGCAGCACTGAGTGAGCATCCTGAGATCTGCCTCTCCAAAGAACCTTAGGAAAGGAGCCGCATAAAAAAGGGCTAAAAAAATACGCTTTAAAATAAGTTACACAAAAAATACATTTTATTGTCACCAAAAAGAACATGAAGGGTGACTCTTGTGAGCTGATACACTGATGTGCCTATGTAAGGATTCATGGGTTTGAAGACAGAACAGATTTTTAGAGGATCTTGTCTGATAACCCTAAGAGTAGCTCAGTTTGTTAGTGTGGTGCTTATAATGCCAAGGTTTGTGGGTTCAATACGCTCATGGGCCATTCACTTAAGAGTCAGACTTAATGTTCTCTGTGGGGTCTCTTCCAACTCAGAATACTCTGTGATTTTTCTGTGGTAATCTCCTGAACCCAGTTACCTCTCAGATTAATCCTGACTTTGTGTAGATCAAATGTTACTGTTTCCAAGCTTATTTGGGTGATTGGTATTGAACAGCTTGGCCAACAAATTTAATAAGATTTATTCTTGGCGTATCTTCAAAGGTTTATTCAATGATCATGAGTTTCAGTAAACTGGCTGATTGCTCCAGTTCTTGGACTATATGACTTAATCACTCTTAGTCTTTTTTTTTTCCATATATCTGAACTATTTAGTTGATAAATATAAATTGTTATGCAAAAGAAACACGTCTGCTACTCTGCTAGAACCAGCTCTCTAGAAGATATGTGCAACTACAGCTTAGATTTGCAGAAAAGTGCACAATAAGCAAATGAAGATGCTTGGAAATGCAGCCATGGGAAAAGGTCTCTAGCTGTAATTGAAATGTCTATAAATACGTTTTCTCACTACTTACCCTAGTGGTTTAGCAATCCAGACTGTGGGTAACATTTTATGTCAATGTAAACTATACCATTTCCATTGGTTTCACAGAGAATGTGACACTCAACCCAATGCTAAATTTCACATTTTTGTATTTAGAACTTGCAGACAGGAGAACAGACAGCCATTTGTAGTTGTACTCTAGTCATTTCTAACAACAATGTGCAGAAAACTCAGCCATACATATTCATCAGCAAGAGGAAACGTCTCATAAACTCAAAATGCTACACTAAGGATTCTTTCACTTTTATTTCTCTTTATTTCCTTAAAGAATGCTTTGTTTCCACTGCTGTCTTGTTACCATTCAACTCTGAGAAATACAACCTGCACGCTTTACCAGTCTGCCCACCCCAGATACACTTACAGCCAGATACAGCTTCCCCTTCAGTTTTTAAAACAAACACTCTCTCACGGCTCCTCCCTTGCTGCTCAAAAGACCCTACAGAAGTGGCCAGGATACTCTGCAGATATTTGACATTCAGCACAGGAGCAGCATGTTTTTTTCAGAGGAGAAACTACAGAAGCCTGAAATGTGCTTGGCACTGGGGCATCTGACAGGATAGGGTCCCCCTCCCCATTCCCAAGGCCCACCCTTGGAGTAGGGTCTCCTGGGGCAAGAGACCCCAGAGCTCTGTTGAGCCCTATTCTGACTGGCCATGAGGGAAGCAGCAGGCAGTGGGGAATGACAGTGGTTCCCAGGACACTTTGATCCTGCAGTCGGTAGCAGTTTCTGCTGGAAAGGGGTGAGACAGAGAGGACTGGCAGACACCAGGCTGTGGATAGGGTCACCAGGGTTAGGCTCACAACTAACCAGTGAGTTTCCTCCCTTCCTTAAAAATATCTTGGCTCTCTGCTGTTTACTTTCCATGACCACACAATCTTCTAGTTCTGCGAAATAAGGACTTCACACCCTTTTGTCTAGAGCAGCAAGCAAAAGCAGCAGGCAGTCCACTAGGCACATGCTCAACAAAATCATTCCCTTGTTTTTTATGCTTCTTGAGGTATTTCAGGTTTGCATGTTGCAAACACCATCCATATTTTACATACCAAGATGTCATTTTTCAGACCAAGAACTGAGTTGCTCCCATGTGTCCATTTAATTATCAGCCTTAAAAGTGCTTTAAAATGTAAAGACTAAATACAGAAACAGTAAACATTAAACTGTAGGTGGCCTCTCCATGAGAGGTGAGCAAATCCTGCCTATTGTCAATACAGGTTCAGTTCCTGAGCTGCCCACCAGCAGTGCCCAACAAGGAGTGGATTCCTAGAGTCACAAGTTCCGACCAAAGGGTACCCAAATGTCAGTGCTTAGCCAACACTGGCCACTAGAGCTTAAAAAGGCCATACTTTTTTTCAAATGATTCTGGTCTGTGAGGTCTTGAAGCTAAAATTTTCACAAGGACTTCCTTCTCTAAACTTAAAACAAAATCTAAAGAATTGACTCCGAAGATAGGCAAGGGGAAAGTTGCATAAGTATGGGAATTTAGAAAGCAGCAGTACAGCCTTGATCATACGGCTTTTGACATAGTCTCGTGCTTCTGAGATTTTGTTCTTGAAAAGACTATTCAAAAACTTATTTGTCCTAAAGTTCATAACTAAAATACATCTTCCAGAGACAGTTGAGTGGGTTCTCCTTGTCCAGGACACCTAAATCATTCCATTTGATTGCATCACAGATAAAAGTGTTAAGCTGTTATTTTCTAACTTGCCTCCAGGTTCTCCATAACCACCACTGTAGATGACAGGAGGAGCAAGAATGATTAGCACCTGACACTGCTGGAAAGCCCTGTACATATCAGATCTCACAGGGCACATACCACTTGGCAGTGTAAAACTATTACCCAGGGTCACCAAGCTCTAGAGAAGTAACTAAGTATATATGATAGCTAGCAGTAAATACTCCCTTGTAAATTATGCCTGTTATATGTAAAACTGGATAGGTACAGCCTTTTTATTTCCTTTCAAACTAAGCAGAAAGCTTTTTCTTTGTAAATAGTTATTGAAATACTGCTTATAGCTGACACTTTCTCTCATCTACCTCTAAAGATTCATTGAATGGTTTGAGTTGGAAGGGACCTAAAGACCATCTAGTTAACAACCCTGCCATGGGTAGGGACACCTTCCACTAGACCAGGTTGCTCAAAGTCTCGTGCAACTTGGCCTTGAACAATTTCAGTTATGGGAGATCAACATTTCTTTGAGCAACCTGTTCCGATGTCTCGCCACCCTCACAGCAAACAGAACAGAGCAACTAAAAAGAGCTCCCTTAAATATGAGAATGTGTACAGGGAAATGCCTACTAATTCTTTAACAGACTAGCTGATGCCTACCCTAATGAGATTCAACAGTGCATTTTCAAAAACTTTCTACAGTGATGTTTATAGAATGCATACCCTTAAGGAAAATTTAGTCACAGGTATTCAAAATTTCATACCAGGCATTCATTTGCATATTCAGTTCAACAAGAGGTTCAAAAGGCCGGAATATATTTGGCAAATAAATAGCACTTCATCAGTAAATTTAACTTTTAGTATTGGAGAGGATTCCACTGAATAGGGTATTTTGGATAGGCTTACAAAATTTGACATCAATTAGTACAATGAAATACTACCTTCATATCCCACTCACTCAGCTGATGGTATTCTTTAAGTACAGGTATGATTCTAATGATAGTGAGCTTGGGAGACACATTTTTTTGATTTTCCCAGACAACACTGTCTGTATAGGAACAAGATATTTGTTTCTTGGCTGTTAAAAGAAGGGGAAGTTATTTACTTAGGTTTCTCTGTCATTGCCATTTATATTTTCTAAAGCTTAATTATTAATTATTAAGCTTAAGAATTTTTTTGGGATGTGTTTTATAGTTTGAGGAGATAAGGTGTGTGCACCATTGATTAGCAGAGACTGTATCTACACTGACCTCTTTGCTGACCCTGTCTGATACATGGAAACACTGTCCAGGTTAAACACCTGGCCAGTGTATAGCAGACTATAACCACAGGAATAATCTGCAGATCCATAAAACCTATAAGTCTTCAGTCTCCCTCCCAGGGAAGTTGGTGTTCAGCCCTATACATTACATACTCCATAGGGACGCAACAGAGCGTTCATACACAATCTTTGAGCTAGGAAATTTAGATATCAGCAATAGTCCTTCCGCTGAGAAATAATCACCAGCATAGCCTACGGTGGAGTCCTGTGTCCAGCCATGGGCTCCCAAGTACAAGGAAGACATTGACTTATTGCGGTGAGACAGTGGAGAGCCAGCAGAAGGGTCAGGTCCCTGGGGCAGGAGGAAGTGCAGAGAGCTGGCTTGTTCAGCCTGGAGGTGACCATGGGACACATACTGCTGGCATCAGCTACCTAACAGGAGAGAGCCAGGCTCTCCTCAGAGTTGCTCAGTAGTAAGGCAGGGGACAAACAGCACTTGCTATGTAATAGAGAAACCTGATTAGATATTAGGAAAATAGCTTTACTATGAGAGTGGTCAAACACTGAAACAGAGGCCCAGAGAAGGGGTGGGATTCCTGGTCCTCAAGGTGCCAGAACTTGACTGGACAAAATCCCAAGCAACACGATCTAAGTTGGCCTTGCTTTGAGACGGGGGTCTGGATCAGGTGATCTCTGGAGGTCCCTTCCAACGTAAATTATTCAGTGATTCAGTGAGAATGGGTCTAAGCTATACCAGCAGAACTGTGCCTCCTCTATTAATTGTCAGGAATTTTAACTGTTACATGAGAGTTTGGAATTATCTGGATATATAATCGGCACAGGAAATTAGATTTTCTCCTTTAAATCAAACTGTCATGGTAGGAAGGAACATAAGCAAGGATTGATAGTGCTATGGAGTATGTTGTATAGAAGCAACACTATTGTTGCTTTTTCATTTCTTGGTAGAACTTTATCTTCCCAAGAACAAAACAAAACAAAACATATGTATTTTAAAGCAATGTAAAAACAGACAGGTAAGCACTTGTTTTTTCTTTCCTTTTATGCCTCATAGCTCTGTCTTCTTCTATAAGTTAGTTTGTTTTGGATCACATGGACCTAAGAGCTGCTGTCATTGCTCTATTCCCTCAACCTGCTGTATCTTCTCTTTGCATTTTCTTTCACTGCCTTGTTTCTTGCCCCTTTCCTTTTCCACTCTTTTGCAAATGATAATAGCTGCCTTCAGCTGTACCTGATCTACAAATAGCAGAGGAGCCAGAGGCTAATCTGACTTCCTTCAAGGAATTCAACTCATTTTCTATATGAGTAACTGGAAATAATGGCAATCACCGTTGGAGACAAGATCATCAGGACCCGTCCAAAACCAAAGACATGCAGCAGAAGGGGACTAGGACTTGGTCTAAAACTTGAGCTCTGACTTGGAATCAAATCAGAATTTATGAACCTGGAGGCTACTTTTTGACAAAATGGCTGTTTTGAGAGGCAGAAGAGCATTTGTAACAGTCAAATATTTAGGATCCTGTGTAAAGACAGTCCTATAAACTATTTGCAAGGAAACTGTTGCCATTTATTTTCCTTATACTCCTCAAAACAGGATTTGCATGCATTCCTTGTTAATATGCTGAATTGCCTCGTCAGTTTCTTCTCCTATTGGAAATAGCCTGACAAGCCCATGGGTGTTAGATAAAACCCTGCATCAGCATGGTGACAGAACAAGTAACCAACACAGCAGGCATGTTTGACCTCTGAGAGAAACCTCTCCAGCAGCCAGTGATAAAAATAGCAGAACATCATTGTTAATATTTAGCAGGTGTAAATAGGGTAAATCTGGGCCTCAGTGTGGTAAATCTGTCCTCAGAGTCTTTTCTATATGCTTTTAAACTTAAACCCTGCTATGGTTCTTAGAAAAATATGTTAAGCTCAATGTAAAATTCAAAGTATGTGGGCATATACTGCAAATAAAGGTTTCAATATTTTTTATAAAACCAGTAACTACAACATCGCATTTAGATTCAGAAGGCATCCCTATTTTTAAAAGTATAGAAATCACCAAACGATAGCACCAAAAAATGAAAATTCACCTGTGAGAAATGATTGCGTTACCTCTGATAGCACAGTGAAGTCACTTATTATCGACATGACAAAGCTGTAATTGTAACTAAAACAAGGTCACTAGTGGAATTTCATGATTTCCCATCACAAAAGTTCGTGCTCACCAGAACTGGGGGAAAAGGGAAAAAAAAAAAAAAAGTTATCTGACTATTGTAAAGCAATGGTGCTAGTAAGTGATACAAAGCTATGTCTCCTCACCTGAGATACTAAGTCAATATTTGCAGGCCCCAACCTATTGCAATGCAGATTAAACACGTTAGCTGGAGGTGTCAGTGCTGGGCAGTCTGATGGAAATGCTCCATTTCATTGGAATTACAAGGGAGAAGTAGCAGAGTAGTAGGAACTGCAGCACCTCGGACACAGGACGTTCATAACATGCAGTCACATGGAGCTGAATGAGTAGGGTTTAAATTCAAAAAGCTTCCAAAGAAAACTCAGAGTGGCAAATAAATATGAAGCAAAACTTAATTTCAAAAAAAAAAAAATTTAACTCAAGAAAACTCAATAAGCAAAAGATGCTTGCTCCTACAAAACTCACCCTGTGTACATATGTGCATGCATGCATGCACATGTGTGGCTCCTGTGGTTATGGTATAGAAGGCTATTGAATTATCAAGCCAGTAATTTTGCCATTAGTTTTTTAGTTTGCTTCTTGCATGCATATTCTGTGGTCAAGTCCATTAGTAAGTTATGGTGATAAACACCTGGAGCCTATCGAAAACAATGAGAGTCTTATTCTGTATATACAATCAGCCTGGTGAATATAACAAGCAAAGACTAACTGCATAATATAGAACTCAAACAGGAATATGTTTTTTATGATGTGCCAGCACAAGGGAGATCAAAGACTAAAGCTAAATAAATAGCAACTGGGTAACGGCAAAGGAAACATATTTAGAACTTAAAGTAATCAGAAACAAACGCAGTATATGCCAACACCCTCTGAATTCAAAAGTAACATTTTCTTCCTTTTCATAAAAGGTTCAAGAGCTGGCAGATTTTCCTTTGGTTTTCAATCTACTGTTTTTACAACTGGGAGGGAACTTCATTTCTCACAGACAACAGAATATGAAGAATCATCCCCTCACCCCATCACGCACTTCCTTCTGGCGGTTTTAGGGAGTCACCCCTCTCCCTGCTGACGTCTGATTGAATTTTCCTTGGCTGCTCTGTGGAATTTGCCAGCTTATATTAAGCATTTATTGAGCTCGACTCCTTATCTGGAACATCGCCTGGCAAAGTACAATGATCTGTCTGGCACCTGGGAGACTGGCAGAGCAAATTTTTCCAGGTGGTACAAGCAGACGCCCAGAATTACAGGCTAACATTATTTGGTGAGACAGTTTCATCTAAAGGGAAAAGCCCAAATGACTAATGTTCAGTGTCCTGTTTAGTACCTGCAATGTATCAACACAAACAATTCCCAAAGACTACTGGCAGTAAAAAACAAAAAAAAGGAAAAACACTTGCAGGATGGGAGGGATGGTGGAGGCCTTAGAGGAAGGAGCAGGGAGAAGATACAAGAGTGGCAGTGAATTGACAGGCAGAGCCTCGGGGCAAATAGTTACATCTGCGTTTGATTTGTCAGGGATATACATTAGTGAAACTTTAACTCTGCAGATGATAAGTAAGATTACACTTACAGAACAAGTTTATGCAAATAAAGCTTAGTCTACAGAGTGTGTGAGTCCAGACGCAGTGGGTTTGGCAGGTTTTACTGAGGCTGGTGGCTGGGTTTAATAAGTGCATTTACATAAAGGATTAGGACATCTGGAAAAGTAGCATGGTAATTTAGTGATATATAAATAATGTTAATTGAGAGGTCACAGTATGCAAAACACTCTATACATGCAAAAGAAAATCATGGAATATGAAGGGGCAAAGACATGAATCTTGCTCTTGCTTACATCAAGCTAAACTCTAACTACTAGCTGCCCCATGCCTTTGTAAGGGCCACTCCTGATTTTAGTCCCCACCACAGAACCCTACTTCATAACAGATATGGACATAAGCTGTGCATTTTTCTTTAAAAATCCAAAACCAGAATCAGTGGTTCACATAAAGTAGCATCAAGAGACATCCAGAATTCAAAGGATCTGTAGGAAATTACTTAAAAATCTAGGTAAGACCTAAATAAGAAGTGGGCGAGAGAATTAAATTCTACCCAATAACCTGCCTACATGGCAAAAATATAAATCGCTTTTCAGCAACATAAGTAACACTGAAAAGTATGTTTACATCTAATTCAAATTTGCTTTAAAAGTTCTGTAATACACAGTAGAATTTTGGCTCTGCAAACCAACTTCTTAATGAACATCAGAACAAGATAACAAACAGTTTGCAAGAACTATACTGTACCCCTGGATTAATTTATAGCTTGGTAAGCAAATTAAATTCCTTTTTATTATTCTTAAGAGTATAAAATGATTGCTCCTCAGTTTATCCAACAGTTCAGTGGAGCACAGGCAGACTTTTTGCAAAGGACTATAATGTCCATAGCTTTATATTTCAAGCTCTTTCCAATAATTATTACATTAAAACAATTGAAATGTTGCTTATACAGAGCTAAAAATAGCTTGCTCAGAGTTTTTTCTTTCTCCAGTTTTTTTATAAGCTTTGCTTAGTTCTGCCCCTTCTCCAAGCTACTGACTACACGAAAACAAAAGATTTTTCCACATGCATACTCACTGAGACATACCACACTTATATGTACAGGGGAACAACAATGGTAAATTCATCTGTGGTATTGTACTGCTCTCTAATCTGGTTGTGCAAAAGTCCTCTGTGAAGTGACTTGGCTTTAGATCTTGCTTGAGATCTGTTTAGAATTTCTGCCAAAGACACTGAAGAAATACATATGCGCAAAGCAAATTATTTCTACTACCTGGCCTCAAAATGGTCAGTTTCGCTCCCATGCAAACCAATTATATCATTGCTGTATTCAGACAGAGTGGGAAGCCGGTTGAAATGTGGAGCAGGAGCAGCTGGGCTTTTGTAGTCAGAGGGAATGTTGTTGCTGTGCGTATTGACCTTATCCAAGCAATTCAATATGTAAAACTAAAAGCCAAGACATATAAGCATGAGGTATGAACATACCAGCAGCCATGTTTGAAAGGGATTAGGTTTTGGAAGGGCTGGTTCAGCTGTATGCTGCTGCTGGCATCTGTTAAGAGCCTGGGAAAACGCTGTTCATGTTTTGGTCCATGAGCCAGATGTATCACTTCATTCATCCTTGCAGTGGGATGTTGATAACATCTGAAAGCAAACAAAGGTGATGATTTGGAGTGGCTGCTAGTAGGCACGCAGTTCTCTTTCCACTTATCATGCTCTGCTTTGGTTGGATCATTTCCCCAACAGACAAGATTATAACATGCCTTAGAAAAGTGGCCATGTGCACTAACAATTACAAGTTGTGATCATAGTCCAAATGTAGTTGAGACTACAACACCTCAAGAAATACAGCATAGCTTGGTCCTGTTTGTGGACTTCTCACCTGAGGAAATACATGCCTAAGCCATTTCTTTTCCTCCAGTGTTTATTATAGACAAATGGTAACAACCTTTAGCAGTTTGTTTTTCTCTGTGGCTGGACTTGTTGGTTCCAGCTGACTGCCAGCACAACAGACTGAGGGGAGAGCTTCTAGCCTCTGCTGCTCCTCTTTAGCAGTCAAGCCATGACCCACTCCTGAGACAGCTAGCTTTGTAAACTCCGAGCTCAATTTCATGATCTTAGACAAACATTATAAAAATTATCTGCAATTTCCTGTAAACCTCTACATCAAATTCCAGTTACTGCTGACCTATTAAATCTATTTTTAGTCCTTACTGCAGAATATTTATGTCTAAAAGGATTATTTAAATAAACTGCACACTAACGACCCAGGAGGTTACAGGTACAGTTGCCCTAGAACAGCCACAGATCTGAGCTAGAGAGCTTTTGTTGCAGAAGGCAGAGTATCTCACACCGCTGTGATTCATTTTGGTTAGGGCTGCCTGCTGTGCAAACTTTCCCTTTTTCACATCTCATGCTGTTTGTTCCTAAGAACACTTGGTGAAAACTGTCCTATTTTCCTTGAAGTGATGATACAGCATTTTCCTAACACAGTATAAAATGTACAGAAAAGCAGCTTATTCTTCCCTGTCTCTGACCAAGTTAATTGGATATTAGAATCATGTTGAGTAATCTCTCCCAAATCCTATTAGCTCCCTTGCTCTCTTCCAGAGTAACTGCTGAATGATACAAAGCTTGTAGAAAAGCTAATCCTTATATACCTTATGAGTGCAGCTAAAGTATTTTGTTTGTCAAAGTAAAAAAGACCTTCATGCTTCCCATCATCCCCAGCACAGGGGGGGCTTACCATTTTCCCATGGCACCATCAGCAATAACCAGGAACAGCAAACTGGAGACACTAACCTCTGCTGCAACCATAATTTTCACAGTTGTTCATGACCTGGGCTGAGAATTTAAATGCAAAAATATACCAAAATCCAAAGCTATCTTTCTCATAGCAGCTATAGCTCAGTCATAGTACTTAGACATACATTGTGGAGTATGGGCATAGTAATGCAAAACACTAAAGCTACCTCTGGTTATTGTTGGCTGGGGGAACCATAACTCTGAGTTTCCTGACTTTTGTGTTAAGATCTCAACCATAAACATTGATCTAATGTAGCTTTGTGCAGTGGGTTTACATTGGCATTGGGAGATGCTCATATGGAAACAGTAGAGAATTAGTGTGGTATGCTTATTAAATGAGTAATGCTTTTAGAATAATTGCTGTGTGAAATTGTGGCCCCAGTGAAGTCAAAAGAGACAGGGTTTTAACTCAGAAATGTCTCATTTATTCAGAGAAGGAGCAACCAATGTCCAGGTGGGTTTCATCTTTATTAAAAAGGAAAGAACTTCAGATCAGTTCCCTCTCTCCAAATCAGGACTCTAGAGGAATGAACAGTTTATTCTAAAGCAGCGATCAGCTCCTCAGCTAGCAAATGGTTGGGGGGCACATTGCCTCCACAGAAAAACTTAGATGTTGTTTGGTTTGGTTTGTTGTCCTTTGCTCTTTTCAACATTAAATACCCCAAAGTGACTACTTTTTCACTGTTATTTGCTAATGAAAAGAATTTCTTACTGTAACTTTTCCCTGTATATCAGTTGATGACAGTAGATTAACGACCTCCTAAAGTATCGAGCAACTGAAAAAGGGTCACCATTTAAAAACTTTCAGCGGAAAAGTTTCAGCCAATCTTTATAATCCAGTTGATAATTTCTGCATGCTTATTTTGAAGAAGGAAGCACAATACCATTATTTTGCTTGGAACATTTCTCCTAGGGGATTGGCTTTTAGTTTATGATTACATTGCGCAAACCAGTCTACTTCCTTATGAAAAAAAAAACCAAAACAAAAAATCCAAACAAACAAACAAAAAACAACACACCAAACATAAAGAGAGAGATGGGCTGGTCACAAGAGGAAAAAATTTGTATCTTGCAGTGTGTGACCAGACAGAGGAATGCTGTTTGTGCCAATCTGCCTTGTGTTTTCAGCTGGGAAAGACACTGTGCAAACTGATAACAGATGGTAGAGCTGAAAATAGGTGCTTTACATGTTTGACTCAGAGCCAGCATTTTGTCGTTTAGTTGTCTCACATCTTTGCACTGCGTTATGTTGTGCAATCGTGTTACACACTGAAATCAGCCTTACCAACACAGTATTTTCTGAAACAGGACTCTTGACACTGTGGGCAAGAACTTGGTATGTTTACTGTTCTTGGAAAGGCTTCCTCTGTTGGAAGCCACTCTTTGAGGAAAATTTCAGCTTATCCTTATGGGAAGAAACAATGGTGCCACTTGGAGAAATATCTGTTCAAAGACTCTTTGGGGAAGAAATCCAGATTCCTTGGCAGAGGCTGGTGAAAGGAGGGGGTCTGTGGAGAGAAAGAGAGGGTGGTCTCTGCAGAGTGGTTGTGAGACATGCAAATACTGTGACACCAGCCTGCCTCGCAAAACGAAAATGTTCCAAGTCCCTGCCAAAAAATATCATGTAGCAGCACAGTATTTTTAGCTGTAAAGGCAGCTACAAGTTCAGTTCTTTCTCTCTTTGCTAAAGCAAGGCTCTTAGATTGCTCTGCCATGTGCATGAACTGGTGTGCGTGGTGAAGATTGAAGTACAGTTATTCAGGGACCAAATCTCAGACCTAGTGCATAATAACTCCATTTAAAGATGAGGGGTTTTATTCATGAACCTCAAATCTACCCATTTCCATGCTGGTCAGGCAATAGCTCCATTAGAATTCCTCATATGAGCAAGAAAAAGGAAGGGAAAAAAAAGTATAGAAGACAAAGATCACTGCATGTCAATCTGTGACAATCTTCTTTCATGAGACTGTTTCCATCATGCTGCATTTGCCTTTTTCTTTGACTGTTTAGAATGTTCTTAGCATGGCCAAAAAAGCAAACAAACAAACAAAAACAAAACAACTCCCCCTCCCCCCCAAAAAAAGCCACATCCAACCAACAAAAACCAAAACGAAACAAAAAAACAAACTAATAGAGGAAAACAGGTCTCCAAAATTTCCAGATAGAAGCTAATGAATATCGGTCAATAACTTCATGCTATTTTCTAGTTTAGGAGTGCTGAGCTTATCTTGTCTGGGAACCTCTTTCCTCATGGATCCTTTGTCAAAGTGTGATTTCTCCTTGTTCTGCTTTCCAGTCTTTCTGCAGTCAGTGGATACCATTCCCATGATTTCCACGTTTAATGGCAATCCCAAAGAACATTAAATGTTTTCTCTCTGTTACTGTTGAAATCAGTGTTAGAAGTCAAGAAGCTCGAAGCTGAGACTGTAACATGAGCAAGGATCACAGTTCTTCAAATCTCTTCCATGAGTTTCTCTTGAAAGTACACTTGTACTCTCTAAGGTAAAAGTCAGTGGAAAAAACTTCTATCACCTCCAGTAGTGTCAGGTGTTGGGACAATACAACACAAAAAAAGTAAAAAAAATCCTTGTCTTCAATCCATCAAACTTAGTAATAAGTGCCACTACTAGCTTAGCCCTCATACAGCTCCTACTTCCTTCCTCCTAGCTGCTTAATACATCTGGAATGAGTTAGAGGAGGAGCTGGCTGGTATATCCCCGTTGCTGTCACCTTTACATAAATAAATGTCAATATTTTGTTGCAATTAAGTGTTTTCAGTAAAATAATTTGGCCTCTTTTGACCAAAATATCTCAGGGAATTATGGTAACTCAAAGCAGTTGAGGATGTTCCCCCCAAAATGGTCAGGAGGAGTCTGTATGTACAGGCACCCATGCTTACAAGGATAAATAAAGCATATTTGATAGGCTCTGCTTTGAAGAACAAATACATTCATGGCCATTTTACTCACAAAATAGGGGAGGCTATGCCTGCTGCACTGCAATATAATATTCTCTAGAAACAAAGACTTGCTATGTTTTCTTAACTGTATATTAAAATAGCAAAAAGTCTAAGCAACAAGATACGATGATTTAAATTTCCCAATTTAAGTTGTTGCATGCATATCTTTAGTAGATGTTTTGGCTAATTGAAGAAATAGAATCAAATGACCTTAACATAAACCCTTAAGAATATTACCATTGCACAAATTGACAGGAAAAGAACCTTGTTTAAAACACTGCAGTCTTCTGTGAAGCATTTTTAGAGGGGTTTTACCTTTGCATTTGACACGGCTTTACATTTATAATTTGCTATGTGGTTTTAATTCTGGAGTTTTGTATTGCTTAAGGTATTGGGTTTTTTTGTTTGTTTGTTTATTTTTTGAACTACACTGCTTTTTTATTGATCTCTGATAGAACCTAGAAACAAAATAAAAAAAGATTAAGGAAGTTCTAAAGACTTGTTTAAAATGTTTTTCGGATTTTTTTAGGTTAGAAAATTAAAACATACTGCACAAATGTTAAAGATAACACACAAATTACCTATGACACAGAAACATAAATCCTTCTATACAGTTCTAAATGGATTTTCCTTGAGATTTCCAATCAGAAAGTCCACCAGCTTCTTCTGCTAGCAATTGCTGCAGGACATGCCATCATCGGATAAGCAGCCCGTCATGGCCTCAGCTTCCAGGTAGCTCACCCTCCACACCCAGACAGAAGAGACCTGAGAGCCTCTACAGGAGATGGAGCCTTTTTGACACCCTTCTTCTAAAAGCTTTTCAGGCATAGTCTTTTGGGCTCCAAAGACCTCAAAAGCGAGAGCCAAGAAATTCAAAATTGTTGAATAGGTTAAAAGCGAGGCCTTCCTGGAGGTGTGAAAAAAGATCTTTCTCACAGCATAAATATTTTTGCAGTTCCACTTTAATGGGAGCACATTTAGCCATTTAGCCATTTATTCCTTTTTTAAACTTTTGCATTGACATGTACTAATAATTTGTCCAATACTTGTAACTCCCATGGGTCAAAGAACTGATACAGGTCTATGGAAGCCGCTGAAATCAATAGAGCTACTTTAGACCTGGACAGGTTTATATGGAAAAAAAAATCTTACCCATACTTCATACAAGGAATCTTTGTTGCTGAAATCTGTGCCATAATTGCCGGTTTGTTGGGTTTTTTTCAGCTTTCTTACTGGGGAAAGTGAACCATCCTGACCTCTCTCTCTCTCTCTTTCTTTTGAAGGCTTTTTGCAGAATAGAGAAGTATTTGGCAGAGGTCTGCTTGCATTCTTTTATTTTTCTTTTTTAGAGAACAACAATCAACAATCTTTCCCTAGGGTATCTTTGGATGCTGAAGCAAATGTAATTCTGAAAAGCAAGGGGTTTTTTGTTGCCTTTTTTTTTTTTTTTTAAAGGATATTCACAAATTTAATCAAAGACAGGTTTTTACTTAAGAGACTAGTTACTTAGTGCTGGTCTGAAATGGCAAATGCATTGTTTAGTAGAAGGTACCGTATTCTGTAGAGAAAAGAGAATTTGCTCGCTATGAAACAGCAGCATAAAACTCCATGCTGCTTCAAAAAAAACCAAAACCAATATCATACACCTGAAGAAGGAAAAAATAGAGCTTGCATGTTGTCAGAGTAGTATTTTTATCTCATCCCAGAGCTGGTGGTATTCACAGATATGCCTTCCCTCCTGTTTGTTTCAGTAGTAAAAAATGAGAGATTTCAATCATACCTCAAAGGTCATCCACAATTTGAAGGCCAAAACCACTGCTGCAAAGGAATGTGAACTATACCATTGTTTTGGTGATGTGGTGGTTGAGCTATGTGTACTATTCAGCTATATTGTGCCTGGAAAAAACTTTCAAAGAAATTATTTTTATTTCTCTGCTACGTATGCAGTTACTGATCTCACAAAGTAAAGTCTGAAGGAAGAGTGAAGAGGGTTCAGACTGTGTGCAAATCAGAACCAAAAAAGTTTCTACCCCTCCAAAATCTAAGGGAATGGTTCAACAGGCTCCAACAACCCTCCAGAATAAGTGGTACCTACACTCAGTAGATATAACTCATCTTGGAACATAAAGTTTCTGATGGTTATGATCAAGGTTCTGGGCATGCACAACAGCACTTTTCAATGGATGCATAGAAAGCCTGGCTTCTGTTTGAATCTGTGCAGGCTGGAGTCTCAGCCTTATCCTGTCCATCTACTAGGTGGCCTTGGGCACAGCTCATGCACTGGAACAGCAAGAAACATATTACAAAGCAAAGAAGGCATTGTTGCTTTTGTTCAAAATCACAGAAGAAAAATGTTAGCAGTGCTAATCCATGCCTAGAATTTTAAAATATTGTAGAGATTGTAATTTCAAAGCACCCATAGGCTCCAGCCAGTGCTCAGGATCAGTGGGGAGTATCAGTAATGAAGAAATTTTACAAGCAACCTAGACATGAAGAATCTCTTCTTTAAGGAGATTGCAGAGGACTCAGATCAAGCTGAGCCAAACATAATTCATAAATCTGTT
The DNA here is from genome assembly GCA_013396735.1 of Grallaria varia. NCBI lineage: Eukaryota > Metazoa > Chordata > Aves > Passeriformes > Formicariidae > Grallaria > Grallaria varia. Next base: position 318,243 of record VWZG01011760.1, on the reverse strand, counting down.
GAACTTCACCTACTGTTAATAATATCCAGGACAGAAAAAAACTTCTTGCAACTCGTTAGGTACAGCAACTTGTTTTAGCCCTATCATTTTTCTCTGGTCTATGTGTTTTTCTAGCTCACTGTTTTCATATTTATATTTGCATGTTCACTTGCGTCCTTTATGGAGAACATATTTCTCTAAAATGTGAAGGAGATGAGAAAGCAAACACATTGATTCAGATTGATATCTACCATTTGATTCATGTACAAAATGAACATCATGTTCTCCTTGTGCTTCCTGCCAGATCACATAATCAAAACACAATGGCAAATTCTGGAAATGGTATATATTCAAACATTCATAATGTAACAGTTTCTTTTCACAGTAAGACAAAAAAAACTGGCAAAGTAGTGAAACATGGCTATGATGAGGTCTGGCTTGTAACATTCAAACTGGTGTTCATAGCTCTTGGGAAAGAAGGAAAACTTTGCTTTGACATTTTGGAAAGGGGGCAATCTTAAATCAACTCTGTTAGTTTTGTATGAGACCTGGCATGGATTTACTCAGATAACTTTATCCAAGTTGTTGGTTGGCCAAGGAGATCTAAAAGTTAAAAACCAGATAATCCAGTAAAACAAAATAAAAGGCCTAATTAGTGATGGTAGCTCTGGCCTCATAAGAAAATAGTGTGATGGATTTGGAACACAGATGAGAGCACTAGCTCCACAGAAGTGTTATTCCAGCCACAGAAGGTCTTAAATACACCTTTAAAATGTATAATATAATGCCAGATGGTTAAGCCACATCTGAGATTTTCAGGGCATTCAGTATGTGATCAAAGTTAGGTTACTGCTGAAAGAGAATAAAACTGCTAAGAACCTGCCATTATAGTTAATGTGAGCACTGAAAAATTGATTCTTGATCTTGTTCAGAAAAACTCTCAGTGGGTGGCATTTTTGTGAAAAAGGTGTTAACTGGATTAGCTCAGTTTCAGGTCATGTTTTTTAAACTGAAAATATAGTCCTTTCTAGTACTTTGATACAATAAAATGAAAATAAAACAACAGTTTTTTAACTAATAGCCAAATGTCTGAATTCTCTTATTATAGTCAAAATGATATTCATCTCTGAATCAAAGTCTGGGTAGTTTCATTCCTGGACATGACCAATTCCTCTCTGACAGCTTGGCTACACCTACACTCTCTTTTCAAATCCTCCCATGGGTGATGGCTAAACTGCTCAAAGTCTCTGATCTAGCACCTACAAATATTGCTGTCTTCAAATAAACTGCCATTTACAGAGTGAGATTCAACTTTACATTAAGACACATAATCTTCAGATAGTCACACGTAGCTGTTGAAACTGGCCCTGTAGCTAAGGGAGATCTTCTCAATGTCACAATCAATGTCTGAATGGCAATTCACCTCAATCCACTTAGGGCATGGTTGTTTGCATTTAGGTGGTCCATGCTATTTGAGATGCCCTAGGGTGTGTGAAACATACCCATAGAGGAGGTAATGGTGACATACACCCCACAGAAGAACTCTGATTACCTAGACTGGCAGCTAGGAGGTCAAGCAGGACACCCCAGAGCATCTTAAATGGCATGGTTACATGAACTTGGGCATGGACAGATGAATTCAGTGACTGGTCAACCAAATCTCTCCTTAGACCCCATAGACTGAACTGATAAGTTCTCTATTGACCAGACTGGGATTCAGACAGCTATCTCACGTGCAGAGAGGTATCTAAATGTAGAAGCCTTGATCCCATAGAAGCCGTAGTCCTACCCAAGTTGTTAGTCTGCAATGTATAAAGACACATTCAACTTTGGCTGTTTAGGAGTTCATGGTCCTCTGCTTGGGCTACAGGGTAGTCCTCTGTGGGTAGGCTCCCAGGTTATGTTGTACACCATATTGGTTCCATAACAAAGAAATCCCACAAACATAGTTGATAAACACAGAGGTAACAGAACCAGGTGACAAACATTTGTCCATCCAAAGTAAATTTCAGACCTGCACTAGGGTACAGAATCGCGGGTAAAATCTAGGTTAAAATCAAGGCTAAAAGACCAGATTCTTCTCCTTCTAATTGACCTTGAAGATAGCTTCAGCCCATATCTGAACACCAAAGCACACCCGTATGATGAAGAGAGTGTCCACGCAGACTCAAGATCAAGCCTATTCTTGTTTCTCAAGATTATTTATTCCTCTCACCCAGAAAACCACTGGATATATGCAACACTGGGGAGTGGAAAGAAAATTCATGAAAAGCAGACAGGACTGTTATGGTATGAGAGTGACCATGGGCCATGTCCTTGCTCATCAGTAGTATCAAGGAGGGAGGCAGAGGAGTTGTCTGTAAGAAAAAATCACCTGGAGCAGAGACATCATGAAGAGCTTATCAAAAGTTTTTATGTTTTCCAAAACAGTTTCCCTGATATAACACTCATGTAAGCAACAGGAAATAGCACCTACCTTTTTCAAGTAAGTGTGAAAGGTAAGAAGTTTATTAACTAATAGGGATAAAGGTATGGATATACCTTTCACAACAGTAGTAGAATTTTCCAACTCACCAACTTAAAGCTAAAAAAATCAGAAGAATGAACAGTTGTGTCTTCAGACTTTTATACTTCTTTGATCATGGATCAGGAAGGAATTAATGAGAAACAATTATTGGACAGGGATACAGCTTGACAGCATGTAATTCATTTAGTTCCCCTGCCCTGCCTGCTGTTTAGCTTGTAAACAATTGCAAACACAGGCTGATCAGCAGAGCAGGCACCAAACGTCGACTCTGCAGCCCAGAGGCTGGGTATAAATATGTTTTTAAAAAGATGTCCAACCTCAGCAGGTGTCCTTCACAGTAGCACTATTAAGGACCTCACTAATGCCTAATTAAGTCTCTGTATGTGCCTAATCACAAGGTGGACTTGATTTATTGAAGATTTTTCTGGGCGTATCCCTTGGAGACATGACTTGTAGCAGTTAATTCATACAGACCTAATATTTTGGTTGTTCTTTAGTAGTAAACAGTTATTATAAACTTATAGAAATTATAGTTTATGGCATGAAAAACAAGTTGGGAGGATTATCTCTTTATTTTTCACTCTGTTTTTAATGAGATGTTTATACAAGCCCTTAATAATGTTTTCCCCATGACTTCCATTTTTTAGTGATGCAAATTTGTCAAATACGTAGCTAGGACATTTTATTTCTTTTCTCCCTGAATAGAAAATTTATTTTTCAAGTAAATAGCAATGAACAGTATTCTTTCTACCCTAAAAGGCATAAATACTTAAAAATCATGTTTTCAACATTTGAAATATCTTTAAAGTTCTTTTGAGAAGAAGGGAGAAATAGAGTTTCCTCACACACTTGAAAATAAAGCTAAGTTTCCTTGTTGTTAAAGGTTTGAAGTGGTTATGTCTGCCACCCACAGCAAGATTTCTTAGACATCTACATGAGTTGCCCTGGACATGCCTAGGATCCACCAGTCTCAGCAATGCTGAGGAGCTTGGCACCTGTTCCGGTGATATCAGGACCATTGCAGAGACCACTCTGCAGGATCTGACCAACTAGAATGTCTCAGAGCACACCTCATATTAGTCTCAGTCCCTGCAGCGCACAGACAACCAGGTGCAGCTGCTACCTCACCTAACAATTCTGGTTAAAAACCCCACTTATGTGTGTTATGAGAAAGTTTTTCCAGCTCTCTTTCTACCAGGCTCCATAGTATCCAGGGTTATGGTCCTTCTTTGTCTGTCCTCCTCAAGCTGTTAGACTTTTCATTGGTGAAGTACATAACCAGTCATCGAAGAAAGGAACCACCAAAGCCCTAGGCTGCAAGGTCAGGTGTTAGAACAAACAACTGAAAAAGAGGAGACTTATAATGACTTGACCTGACTGATAATCACCACCATTAGGTTCCATAATGATTGCATTACAAACACAACAGCTTCAGTTCAAAGTAATGAAAAGAGTTTCCCATCAGAATGCCATTGGGGTTTACCATTTGAAGAATTTGTCAGGGTGGAGGGAAATTCAGCTTTACGTGCACTCCTCTGCCAACCGAAGGCTGGGACAGTGAGGATTCTCCTTCCCTTTGCTGTCATTACCTCCCAGTGACCAGCAGGAGCTGATGACCTCAACCAGGACCAGAGACAGACATATGATCCACATCACGCAGAGAAGCCCAAGCCTTTGAGATGGGAAGTCTCTTCAGAAAGACCACATTTCACCATGGTCTCTCCTGGTGGAGACCCAGTCACCATGTGATGAGGCTACCCTCAACACACCCCAACACTTCAGTTTCCCAGGTGCATCAGGTTGTCTTCAAAACATGTAGGCATACTGATTAACAATTCTCCTGCTTTTCCACCATCTTCAGTCTGCAGGAGAGTGAATGACGTTCCATGCTGCAGCTCCTTCAACCACACTCCTGACAAGTCTGGGTCTCAGCCCAGGCCGTCTGTGCTTCTTTCTCTGTCCCACTGAAGAAACCATTCTACATTTCTTCCCTGTGGCATTGCAGCATGTTTAATGAAGTCTGCAAACTTGCCAGCTCCCCAAGCCTCTCTAATTAGGCACTTGTGATATGACAAGTTTCTCAACAATATTATTTACTTTTCCTGAGGCATAGCAAGGGAAGGTTATGTTTCTCTCCCTGCAGAAACCAGTAGCATGATGGGTGTAACTTCAGGAAATATTATACTGGCTGGTTGCTTAAGTTCTAATATAAAACACACTTGTGTCTGAGCTGGACCTGAGTTTTTCAGCAACCTGAATTCCTGTAAGGATACTTTAATTTCCATCCTTTGATGCAATTAGGTTTCAAAATATGTCAATTCTTTTGTTTTTCTAGGAGAAAAAAAAAAATCAATCGCATTCACACAGCTCTTCTTGTTATCACACCAGATGTAAGAGCGAAGCTCTCTCTCCCACTGGTGGCATTTCCTCCAACAGAACGCAAAAATCCTAACCAAGTCAACTAATTTGTAAACCACATAGATGAGCGTGCACACAATAATCAAAGGGGAAAGAGAAGAGGACAGGTACCAAGATGAGGAGACAAGTATGCTCAAGGAGGAGAGCAGAAATCCCCCATCCCTTCCACTGCTCCCTCCTCTGGCCTCAACTGGAGCACGATGCTGGCCTAGTGTTCTGGGACCTACCTTGGTGGCACTTCCTTCAGCAGATTAAATTTAGAACAAGGTGATGCTTTCTTGAAACTGAGAGAAATATCTCTCTTTCCTTAAGACCTTCAGTAAAAAGAAACCCAACTGTGTCTGGGGATTTCCTGGAGCCAATCAATCTTCAAGATCCAGTCCCAGAAATGGCAATAAACACAGCTACAGCATCTGAACCACAACTCCCCAGTGAAGTCTGGGAATAATGTGGAGCTGCTTCCTTCTTATCAAACTGTCTCCACCAGTGCCAAGGAAATTAACTTTGCCAGGCACCTCTGTTACAGGCTTTCCAAGACTTCAGGATTTGGTTATCAACTTTACAATGCTACTAAGCTGCAGTATGACTAACAACATTTTCCAACAGTATTTTACCTGGACCAACAGCAGTCTCAGGAGAAACAGCAAACAAACAAAAAAAAACACCAAAGTTTGTCACTTTTCTCAAACATAAACAAACAAACAAAAAAATATTCAGATTGTTTCGTTTTGCACCTGTGGATCAATCTTAAAATCAGAAGGTACTGGAAGATGGCTTTCATTATTTTGGAGGTGAAGAAATATGCCAAAAAAACTTTTGATAGATAGATAGATAAGATAGGAACTGCAGGCAACCTAACACTTTTCAATACACTGTAATGAACAATCAGTCAAGTCAATGTAGTTACGCAACAGTACTTGGTTTCCCTCCTCTGCAGCACCTCATGTCAAGGAAAGATTATGGCAACAGCAATTTGTTTCAGATTTACTCTGTCAGATCAGTTGCTGATAGCCTCAGACCACCCTAATCTGGGAGAGAAAATGAAGCTTTCTGTTGACAGAAGAGCCACTGGTGATTTTCCTGAGGCACTTCATTGTTTATGTAAAACCATTAAGGAGGCTGGGGGTGATATGAGTTCAGACTCTTTTTCAAAAACCTAACCAAAACCACTTCAGATTTATGATTCTGTCTTGGTTCTCCTCATGAGTTACTGTATTCTTCTTCACTCAGATTAAATGCAAATCTAAACACCAGTTGTGACTAATACAAAATATTTGGTTTCTTTTCATAGAACACTAAACAGTGGCTTAGCTTTGGGAGCAGTAAATAAATGAACTGCATTTCGAAACAAACTCCAGAGTTTACATAATCTTAACTATAAACTGTAAATTAGGTGCAATGAAGGTTACACTAGCTCTTTATATGCTACTTAGAGATAAGGCTTTCAAAGATGTTTAAGGAATTTAAATATTCAATTTCTATTAATTTTAATAGAAAACTACACTCACCTCCCTCAGGTAGCTTCAAAAACTTCATCTTAATAGACTGTCTTATAAACCCTAAACCTATTAAATCCTTGGATTCATTCCCACTGAGTTTAGAAGAATTGGATCATGCTCTTGTTGCCTTTCCAAGCCATGGCTCTCCTCCATGGGCAGGCATCAGGGTCTGAAGCACAGCAGCAGGGCCTCAAATGCCTCCCTTCAATCCCCTAATCAGTCATTGGAAATTTTTCTCCCTAGAAACAGAGTGAAAAAGGCCACTGCAGTGCACAAACAAACTTAGATCACATGCAGCTCCAGCATTACAGGGTCTGTAAATCTGCAGGTTGCCCTTGGCTGAGGAAGCCAGAAGATGCTGTAGCCTCTTCACATGAATTGAGAGACCAAAACAGGAGATCTTGCCAGATAAGTTCAATGCCGAGAGAGAGACTCAGAGGGTATTACATTATTTTAATACCTAGGTCAGCAAGATTGTCAAACCACTTATGTCAATGGCAAAACGCCTGCTGCCTGCTGTGATGCTGGATTGCCCTGGGCCAGAGTGTCTGAGCACTGGAGGGAACTGCAAATCCTCAGGCACCAAAGGTGCTCTCATGGCTCTGACCCATCATAAACTGACCAACACAGAAAGGGCACGTTCTCAGGTCTGAGCTATGCTAACACAGTGTAGATGTATAAAGACAGGATCTTCAGCCCAGGACCAGACCCTGGCTGAGCAGTGTATCCACTACCTCCATCATTATTTTAGGGAACTTGTTAATTCTTCATCTTTGCATGAGTGGGCTCTTTTTCCACAGCACTCGTTGGACACAAAAGTCAAACTGAAGTTTTTCATAGACGAGGTTTCAGTTTGCTTTCTCAGCATAGGAACAATGCTGTTTGACCGTTCAGATGACATAATGCTGAATATTCCAAAAATAAAAAAATAACCACAGGTAGTTTTAAACCAAACACAAAATTATATTAGTGCACTTGAATTTAAAGTCAAAGTTTTGATTAGGGCTCCATTTATTGGCAATTCTGGGAAAAAGTTTCAGTATAATCCCCAGTTAATGAAACCTTTGCTAGTGAATTTCCTTTGTCAACACTGCATTTGATGTGCGAAGTGCTTATACCTGCTAGATCATCAAAATCTGCAAAGCTAATAGACTCAACTGGAACATAAAAAACAGCGAGGATTTTCATAAAACTTTAATAAAAGGGTTTGGCCTAGAATGGTGTAGGGTGATTCCTTTAAAAACAATTCTACTATTACTGTTCTCCAGTTTCCAAATGCTTTTTTGCCATGAAAATTGACAGACAGCTATGCTAAAATATATATATTGTAAACTATTTCTTGGAAATGTTGGACAAGTTAAACAAAAAAATTCAATTGTAAAATTCCTAGAATCCAAGCCAAGCTGAGCCTAAGCTTTAGATCCTTTTTGTCTAGTTCATCACTTACAAAGTCAGATAGATGCAAAGACCCAAATAAACTTGCCCAAGAGTAAGGCAATCTTAACCACTGCTAGGAAGCAGCCAAAGGAGAAGCTGGTTTAGTTCACTGAAATGGTTGGCTTCCCTTCTGAAGTGCTAGGTTTTTCTCCATGTCAGGATGCACAGTGACTGACAGAGGATCAATCTAATCTCATCTCTGTCCAGCACATCCATCCAACTCCACCACAGAGGCCGTTTGGGTTTAGCTGGATGGGGATGTCTGTGTCAGAGACATTTCAGAAAACTAGCTGTAATGAAAGAGCTGTAGGGTGGTATTTTCCTGTAGATTTTTGTGAGAATTCTGTGCCAAAGGTGAAGTTGTTGGTCCCATTTTCATGCTGTTCATAAAAGCTCAGGGGCTATCTCTTGCTGATAGCATTATTTATGGTATAGGAAAGGTGTTCCCTCTTCAGAAATTTGACAACCACTACATGGTTCTTCTTCCCATAACTTGAAAAACTGTAATTTTATAGTCAGCCCCAACACTACTTCGTTTCCTCTAGTCTAATGAAATTACTCTTGCACTACTGTGTCTTTGCCATAACTGCTTATCTGCCTGAATTTTAGGTAACCCCTTCATCCTTCTCCTACATGAAGCCATCTGCCACAAGGACCAGGGATCCAACAGTGAGGGACAATTTTTAAAGAGTGCTTCCCACTGCATGCGCTGAGACAGGACTTTGGAAATTCAATTAATGCTTCCATGAACACAAGTAATGTGTGAACGTGCCTGTGGCTGTGTACTTCCCTGTGAAACCTTAGAACCAGGATTAAAGTGACTTTCAGGTCAAGCTGAATGATTTCACTAAAAAAGAAGCACTTTATTTTTTCTTTAAAATTTTAAACTCTTCATTTCAACCATGTTGACTCTGTGGTCACAAAAACAGGAATGCTCATGGAAACAGTATTAAAAATATTTTTAAGTACTCAGGAAAAGCAAATTTTGAAGCCCTACAAAAAATATTTGCAGTGGAAATCTCATTCCTCTCATCCAGTCAGGAAACAGAAATACAGCATCTACACTGCACAGCCATTACAGCTGTTTGAAGTGTGCCAAGAACTACTCATAAATTAACTACAGACATAGAATACTGTAAATAAGTTTGATGAATAACTAATCATAATCTTCTCAATGGCAACTCAACTAAAAAAAAAAAAAAAGGTGGAAACATTTGTTAGAAAATAAAGCTTTACAGACTGCATCTCTAGCCCGACTACCCAGTTAGCTGAACAATTGTGTTACATTCTGTCAATTGTAACCTGGCTGACAGGTAAGAAAAACTTTGGCTTTGTTTTGTTTCCTTTTGTTTGCCCTATTGCTGGTTGAGTTCCTCATGACAGTGCTCCCTGAGTGGGATCTATGGGGCTGCACAGTAAAAGTCCTATAAAAACAAGGGAACTGCCCTTCACCCAAAGATATATATTGGGTACGCTCTTACACCAGCACACAGACCTTGTCCTGATTTCTTGCAAAATCTCCTTCTCACAGTTATGTTTGAAGTCTCCATTTTTAAAAACACGTATGCCCATGTGTAATTTTCTCTCTTTGAAATGTGCCTTAATGTGGTGCAGACCTGTGACTGACATTAAGCACGCTATAAGCTTGCTTTCCTGTAGAAATGTTTTCCTGAATTGGAGCTTAAGCACCCAGTTACCAGACAGAAAAAACAGATTCATAACCTCTTCTGTTTCTAGTTTATTGCAGTTATAATCACCACAGTGTTGTATGTCTAATACTGTACAGCTAGTCATATCCTGAAAAAAAATTATCTCATTAGGTTGGTACCAAACATTAGGAGAGTAGAAGCCAAAGGCAGGATACCTGCAGTTGGGATTTGACTTGAACATAACATCACTCTGTTCTTGTAGCCATGGGTAGCAGAAATGCAAGCAAAGCATTGGATTTCAGTGGCAGATGATGTGCCCATCAAACTTCATACATTCTCCTTGAAGTAGAAACTTACACAAACCCACACCGAAGCCTGTTTCATGTCATGGAATTAGGGGGTTGAATTATTTTCCAGAAGCACCACTTTCTTTGTTATGAGGAGAAAGAAAGAACCATACACCTACTAACAGACAGTGCTACTTAAGCAAGTAAGGTTAAAGGGCAATCATTATCTATCTATAATATTCTGTAATCCCAAGCTGCAAAAGTTTTCTTTCTTTCCCATATAAGCAAAGTTTTCTGTGATGCAGTAGGGTTATTTAGAAGTTTTACTACAGGTTGAAAGTTCAACAATAGTGTAAACCCCAATTTTAAGTTCTGATCTGGTGAATAAAGGTAAATTGTTTTCTGAAATAGAAATGGGAAGCTGGCTCAGAATGAGATTACATTTCACAAATAGGACCGGTCCATCAGAAAAAAAGTAGTTTTCAAAAGGAATGAATGCTGTAAGAAAAGTCATGAGGAAAAACATAGATGGTAAAATCTGGAAGTGCTTCTTAAAAATAATTTATTACATTCTGAGAAAAAGGCCCAAGAACATTATTGTACAACCGAGGATGACAAGAAGAAAGATGCAAATGCATTTTTGACTCAGTAGCAAAGAAGAGAAAAAAAACAGAAATAGAGTCACAAGTAACAAATCCAAGACAGAGATACAGTAAGTAATACACACTCCAAAATGTGGAACATTGATAGAAAAAACCAAAGATGTTCACTTGATTGGGTTAGCAATAAAAAAAAACAAAAACATAATAAGTACAAAAGCAAACAATGTAGAATGAGATGGCAGAGCTTAGAATATGAAAAAAAAAAGTTCTGAAAAAGCAAAATAAATAATTTTCTATTTTAAAGACCCAGAAAGATGTGATTGTTTCTAGTGCAATTTTAACTCCAAACATCCCCTATGGAGGGACGTTTTCCCCCTAGATGGATTGTACCCCTTTTCTTAAAGGAGAAATTTTAAATAGCCACCTGAAAATGGGTACATCTGGAAATGAAGGGCGGAGGGGTATCAGACAGAACCGTGAAAGTTGCAGCCTGGAAGGAATCAATGCTTACAGGGACCAAGGATTAGGTATGGCTGACTCTGTGTGGCCGTCAGAGACACAGCACAAGCTCTCAGGCTGCTTTTATAACAAAGGTGGTGAATATGGGGGTGAAGTGCAACATGGTAATTAAAAAAAAGGAGACTGTGAAGCCACCAAAGCAGGAGGTTCAAGAAGGCAGAGAGCAGGAGAGAGTGCCAAGCTCTCTCCAAAGGTGACCGTGTACCACCAGAATGTTAAACTGACTTGGGCTTATATGCCGATTTACCCTCAGCACTTGAAATGTTTATGACATTTTAAAATATTAAGAAATAAAATAGTCACAAGTATAACACAAATAAATTGAAATATAATAAATTCCTCTTGATTCCAGCCAACACAAACTCAGGGACTGTCTGCCTGAGGAAAAAGAGACTATATACATTTAGACCAATGTGGAAAGCAAGCAATTTCTTCAGCTGGGAAATGTCTTGAGGCTTAACCCTTACAACAAGAAAAGCTTTTTGCTATTGGTTCAAAGCAATGTTCCTTAGGGCCCTAATTCAGAAGCCCATCACAGCCGACCCAAGTGAAGGAAAGCAGATCCTCAGAAAACCCAGAAAACTGCTACTCAAGGATTGGCCAAGGAGGGGTCTTTCCTAAGCCCCCAGTTTTTAAGCCCTGAGGACTGACCAGTATTTCAACTGCTCTTCTGACATTCCCTCATTAATGTCTGTCTCACCATTTTGTGCCCTGTCTGCAAAGTCTCCACGGCAGCTGTGGCACCTTGGTTTATGTTGGCATCGCATTAATGCTGCGGGACCATGACCTGTGACTGCACTCTCCACATGCTGTCATCAGACTGGAAATAATGCCCGCAGGTGTAGTAGTGCTACCAACATGTGTAGGCAAGGAATATAAAGAACAAAATTGTATAATTTGGATACAGCTATTTCAGAGGCAACCATATCTGCCATGTCTCCAAAAGAGAGATATTATACAAAAAGGCATACAACTGTGGATCAGAAAGAGGAACATCAAGAGCTAAAATTGTGGGAAAATACTTTTCAAGAGGCTGAGATATTAGTGTACAAAACAATTTTCCAGGGAAGTAATATTTCCTTCAGTACTATGTCCAACTTTTGTTGGACAAAACTGTTTCTAGATACGCAATAACAAACGATTTTGGTGCTGTCAAAATAATAGATTATGCAGAATTTTCCTCTGGAGTTTATAAATGTAAGCAACTATATCTTTTTTCCATTTACATGTAACATTATGAATCTCATTCTGCTTTGAATGTACTAATTCTTTAGAAATATTGTCCAAATAGTCCAGATATATTTTCAGCATAAAAGTTGCCTGTTAATGGCTCACATTGATTAATCTATGCTCAAAAAATAACAATACATTTTTTTGGCTCTGTTTCTACTTGAGGAAAATGTTTTACACTTTGGAAAAAAAATAAGAAATAATTATTCTTGGTTAGCTAAATACTCCATGCCATTTTTTTACCCTTATATCCCTGAAACTTGCAAGAATAACTGATATTTACATATATACTTTTAAGGCACAGTTTGGCTCAAGGAAAGAAGCTAAAAGTCCTGTCTTTTCTTATGACATCATTCAGACTTAAATTTACTTTAAATTCTGAGTTTCCTTTTCTATAATCAAGATTGCTTTCATCACAGAGAATTTAAAAAGAAACATCTCAATAACTACAGTCACATCAGCAAAATACAGGAAAACAGGACATAGGAAAATATGTTAAATTGTACTTTCCGACTTGAATATTGACATTTGAGTATTCTGGATTAAATTTGCATAGTGCACACTTCAATGCAGTTTAATCACTATTAAGATCTTTTAAAAAATCTAGTTTTGATCTTCCATATAAACAATTTCACCATTAGACTAGATAGTGTCAAGCTTTTCTGTGAGCACAGGACTAGCACAGAGCATAAATTCCTTGCCAGTGCCAGCCTCTGAAATCTGCTGAAAGGCTACATTCTGCACTGTAAGCTGTGTATCACAGAATTGCCTTCTATCTGAGCACTTTTAAATTTGCTGGCTTAAGGAAAAAAAAAAATCCAAACCAAAAACCCCTCAAAGAACAATCCCTTTTTACTTCAAAAAATGAAAGCTTTTATTAGTAAAATACCTTCTTGCACTGTTTGAGTTCTTCAGTTCAAGTCCAACAACTGGAACTAATATTCAAAGGTAAGACTGTTCTCGCAGATGCCCAAAGAAGTAGTTTGTGTCTGGCTGAAAAGAACCTATTTAGTAGAGTGAAACCTAAGCCAGATTTGCTTTCCTCTCAGGCAGAGACCAGAAAAATAAAATTCTTGCATCCCTTTCTAACAGTGCATAGAAGTGTGTAAATGAGTTCTCATCGCTTCATTTTGCAGAAGTATAAAAAATGCTTCATAGGTAAGTTTCCCATTTATATACAGAATTGTATAGTGGTCTGTCCTGGTTCTAGCCAGCACAGGGTTAATTTTTGCAGTGGCCAGGAGAGGGCATGGCTAGGACATGAAGGTTGTTCTATACCACCTCATGTCATTGCTGGGAGCAGTGGAAGGGCTCTTTTCCAAATCAGCCTAGTGCGGCAGACAGAGAGGTGGAGTGTTGTTGGGAGTTTTCCTCTGAGAATCGTTCACCTCTTTCTTGTAACCTCTGTCAGTACTATTGTTGTTGTTAGTTTGTTTTCTTATCCCATTGCGGCTTCAAGTAAATTGTTCATGTCTCAGCCTGGGATAGTCAGGTTTTGTGCATCCCGTTCTCCTCTCCATCCCACTGCAGGGGGAGGGAGGACTGAGAGACAGGCACACGGTTTGGAGAGTCTCAGTGGGAGCACCAAATTGGGGAGTACCATTCCTAAACCACAACACGGCCCCATTCTGTTTCATGCAGCTGTTACAATATTGAATCAAGTCATTGTCCACTATTTATCAATTCAGAAAGACCATGAAATACTGCCCAGTTCTCCTAAATAAAGCTACTTGGCCTGATACAATAAAATAAATTTTTTAAAAATATAAAGAAACCCTGAAAAATATTGCTGTTAATCTTGCAGAATTTCAAGGAGACTTCACAACAAAATTATTTTCTTTCTTCTATTGAAGATTCTTTTGAAAATTAAGAACTGGAGATCTTCTAAACTAGAAGCACATTCTCAACTAAGATGACTTCACATGACAATAGATATATTAAAATATTGATTAAAATGACAGAATATATTAACAATTTTTGCATAAAATTTCATCTTTGTGAAGAATGGATTTTCAAAAGAAAACAACTTGCATATGAAGTACTTTTGCCTAGCTTAAAGGTGAAAATTAAGATGTTGCCCTACAGCTGCTGTGCTTATTAAGAGCCAGCCTCTCTGCCACATCAGTCCCATCAGGTAGTATCTGAATTCCTTAAGTAATCCCACTGAATCCAATTGGAAAGCTCACAGAGTAAGGTACAACTATTGTGATTAACAGTGGCAGAATCTGACCTTAAGGTCATTTTAATAAGCATACTGGTGACTCACTATTTCCTAAGAATCCCTTTTCATAATCCATTCCATAAAAATAAGCTCTAGAAAGATATAGTTTCTCCTGCTCCAATATTCCAGACAACTGGAAATCCTGATGAGAACATTGCCTGCTTGTTCCAGTGATGGAAATGCCCAGCAGAACATCTGTACAGCAAGAAATACATAAATGATAACATCGAACTGTCCCCTGTGGGTCAAAGCCCTCAAAGGTCAGTCCTTGAGCTGCCCTGGCTTTTCACTGCTGGCAAACCAAGACTCCAGGTCAGACATTGCCCTCCTGGTCTGTACATCAATTACCTTACTGTGTGGAAAAACACATCTGATAATGCTGTTGGCTTTGTCAAGTCAAAAAAGTTCCCAGGTCCCTGACTTAGGAACTGCTGCAGGGACAAAACGTCATGATCTTGGAATAAATTCTGCCCTCGCAGCTTCCCATTGATGCTGGATGATTCCTGCAGCCAAGAGGCTCTTCTGGATCAGATATCCACAATGGAGTATGGGACTTGCATTTAACACCCGCACGGAGTTAAATACAAGTCCCAAACACAATCATTCCCCTCCAGTACCTTTACCGATGTGCCTAAGCCTAGATGTTGAACTTGCTCCCAGTTATCAAACTACTTTTTGACAAGTGTCATGAATAAGTTTAATATTCTGAGATAAACACACAAAAATATGAAACTATCCCTTAAGTACCAGTTTAAAGTTCTGCCATATGAACAAAAAGCATCTTCCATACTGTAGAAATATCTTATGTAAACAGAATTTGCTGATAGTATTTGAACAGCAGAAAATAAAAATTTGGTTTATCCTCTCTCTGCATTGTCTTCTAGCTGTTGCCACTGTGCAACAAGAAAATAGTGCATTGTTTATGTACTGACCTGTCAAGCTTAGAAGGAATGGAAAAGATACAAACCAACCAGTGCTGTCACTGATAAAGTACTTCAGGTCTTGAGTACAAACTGTAATATCCTACAGAGATTAATATAAGCATGTCAGGTTTATGGTTATTCATTATTATGCTTCTGGGAAAATAAACCAATATATCTTGATAGTTTTAAATACCTATTAGATCCTCTGAGTCACTGCTGATTACTTAGCCCATATTTCTGTCACTGTATCTCAAAATTAACTGAGAGGGAGCATTCTGAATTTGTAAAGTTATGAGAAAAAATGACAAAAGTAACTTTTTTAGCCTTCAAAAGGACACTTAAGCACTGACTGAAGCAGACTCCAGCCAGAAAAAGACAAGCAGGAGACAACAGGAGCAGGAGACAGCTAACAATAACTTTGAACTGACCCTCAAGCACCAGCTACCAAATGATGCTCTCAGGATCACACAGATTGTATTTCCCATAATGTGAACTAAAAGACCATCATATTCTGCTCAAGTGAACAATTTGCTTTGGTCACAAGACTCAGAAGCTAAATATTTCTAGCAAACACAGGTACTTACAAAGTTCTGTTTTCAAGTCTGCTCGTACATTGGCCGTGGGAGGACAAGAACAACTTGGCCCACCTCATTTAAAGTGTAAACAGATTTCTCACTAGGTAGGAGGGAAAGGTTAAATTAATTAGTTAACTTTTCTTTTGTCTTAGGGAGGGGGAGGGGAGGGGAAGGGGCTGCAGAAACAAAACAGCCCTCGCATGAGATTCTTTAGAGACGCACCTGAGTAAGAAAAGATGCCAGATGAATTCAAAGAAGTAGTCCATACACAAACACTGAGCAGAATTACAGAGCAATTCATGTTAACTGAGATAATTTTTAATGCATTTCAGAGCAGCATGTCATGGTCTGGCTTAGAATAGGGAATAGGTACTCCTGGTGGACATGGAAAACACTGCTGAGGTGTACACAGTTTCAGTATAAAGACAGAGCATGAGAAAAGGAAATGAGTGTATAAAACAAATTTTGCAATGAAAAAAAAAGGATTAGGTAGACCACAGATGGGTGGTTCAGAGGATGATAAGGAGACCCCTACTGGCACAGATGGCTTCCCTGTACACTTTCCTCTCATGTTGTTTGGGCACTATGGGGTCAGTTGGGGTACCCAAGAGTTAGTTGCCTCTACAGATCCTGGTCTAGTCCCTAGTGAAACCCTTTGGACATGTAACCACCTCTGAAAACCTGAGCCTGTGCTGTCTGCAGACATGGCTGTGGAGAAAAGTGAGGTACAGGCTGGTAACAGTAACAGTGAAAAGGTAAAAATTCCTTAATCTATTGCCTTCATTTAGAATTCATCCCAGCTAATCTATCTTCCCTGCTTCTTGAGGAAGATTTATATATGATTGGTGAAGAACTGATGATTATTTCATTTACCACACACAGCAGCTCTCACTGAAAGGATATAACCAGCAACTCTTGGCTCCAGTTCTCTGGGGATTTGTGCAGCTTTTATAGCCCTGAACATCTCCTCTCTCTGAAGGCAGAACTTCCCAAGAGCTGCATGTTTTATACACAACTTCAGTGTTGATAAAACAGTCCTCCTTAATGTAAGTAGCTCATCAACCATGACAGATTTATTTTTCGAATTCAGCAACTCTACTAAAACAAAACAAGAAGAGGAGGAGAAGAAGGAGAAGGAGGAGGAGAAGGAGAAGGAGAAGGAGAAGGAGAAGGAGAAGGAGAAGGAGAAGGAGAAGGAGAAAAGCAATGCTGGGCTCAAAGTTTCTCAAAATTTCAGACTGGAAATTGCACAGGGACTAATGAATCAGCCCAGGCCTCCCCCACCCCGTCCTCAGCTAGATCTGCATCCAGCATTCCTCTCTATGTTTACAGCTGGGGATAAATCGAATTACCTACATCATATTATTTTAGCATAAACGAACAGGAAGACTGCACCAAAATCGATGACCCAACGGGTATTGCCCCTCCCTGACTGTACTGTATATGCAGAGTTTTCTAGACTCAAATTTATTGGTTTTTCAGAAACTTTGGTTATTTTCATCAAGTTGAGTTTTACATTAAACATTCCTCCACTTAATTGGAACCATGCGGACACATTTGGGCAGCATCCATATTCCTGCTCAAATAAAAAGGGTACTTTGTTACAAATCCAGCATACTTTGCTGTTAAATTATATTTTGCTAGCAATTACAATTAAATATGAAGTTCACACTTAATAGTAGACCTTGTAATCATGTGGGAATAGTTCTCCTTCCCTGAACATCATGCGTGGGTGGGAGAAGGGAGAGCCTTGCAGCCTCATTTTAATAATGAAATAAACAGTTCTGCTGGTGAGTAATTCAGGGATTGTAAAACAGGGCAGTGGCAGGATGGAAATAGTTTAAGGAGCTTATTTAACCCTCTCACCTGCTACTTCTAGCTCGCTCAGGAATTCCCACCACCCAATTGCAGACAGAGAGGAACAGCACCAAGAGATTTGGGAAGAGGTCACGGGGCTGTGTCATGCCCATTTTTTTCCTCACTTTGAGTCCCCTTGTGAAAATTGTTGAGGATAGAAAAGTAAAGTTTGCAGAAAGTTTTTAAAGGTCTCTTTTTCCACCAATAGGATTCAGAATTTGAATAACAACAAATTTCTAAAAATGCTCTGCTTTTCTGGCATTTGTCTTGAAAAACAGGTAATGTTGCTCTGCAAATTGACATTTCATTTTAAATTTCATTTGTGGTTTTATGTGTTTATGCTTGTTCTTGTTAGCCGTAAGCATGCCTGCTACAGAAAGATATGAAATGGTAGCATTAGAAGATGAGAGGAGGCACATATGGAAAAGCAGATTTGATATGACAGTCAGTACAAAGCAGGCTCTTTCAATGTGAAATATTTCAACTATTACATGTTATCATGGAATTTCTACTATCCTAAAACCTGTTCCTACTGACATCTCATGGAATTACAGAATACAAATGACAACGAAAAATACAAAATATAAACATTACAGGAAAACTTTCTCATTCTAAATTTTTTTTTCTGACAGCAGAGTTTTAAAATGGTATTTGTACATGAGGAAAACTTCCAAAAATTCTAGTGATCTAGGCTTGAGGAGACACTGGGATAAAATCTGCTTTACTGAAATAAAGAAACCCCATGATTAGTCTGATGAAAATACTTCTGCCCCGCTCAAGCTAATTGCTGACTCTTTGCCCTCAAGATATCTTGCTGACTTGCAAATGAACCTGATTTCCATGCTGTCCTTCATGTACAGTTGATACTGCCCAACTACTGTCATCCAGCACTCAATCCAAGGCATTCTGTGCTTTTTCTCTGCTCAGCCAGGTTCTGTATGTTTGAAAGACACCTACATGCACGCCCAGCTCAGAAGAAAAACAAATTATGAACTGTGTCAGTAATTGAAAGAAGCTGCCCTTGCTGATGATGGCAGCTCCTTGCACTTGTGGGCATACATTAGTGGCCAACTGGAGATGTGCATTATCCTGATTTTGGCTGGGAGAAAGCTGATTTTCTTCCTAGTAGCTGGTACGGTGATATGTTTTGGACTTAGTATGAGAATAATGTTGATAATACACTAAAGTTTTTAGGGGGTTCTAAGTACTGTTTCTATTATGATAAGGACTTTCCAGCTTCTTATGCCCTGCCAGCAAGAATGTTGGAGGGGCACAAGAAGCTCTGAGGTAACACAGACAGGACAGCTGACTCCAGCTGCCAAAAGGATATTCCGTACCATATGGCATCACACTCAGTACATAAACTGAGAGGAAAACCAGCCAGGAGCCACTGCTCAGGAACTGGCCGGGCATCAACTGGACAGTGGTAAGCAATTTCATTGTTCATCACTTGTTTTTCTATATTTTTTCATTATTGTTATTATTTTCTTCCTTTTCTCTCCTATTAAGCTGTCTTTATCTCAACCCACATGTTTTCTCACTTTTCGTCTCCCCCACCCCACTGCTGGGGTATTGAGTGAGTAGCTAGGTGCAATCCAGTTGCTGTCTGGGGTTAAACCACAGCATGCATGTGTCACGTGGGCTCTGGGGACAGGATTTATGTCTCCAGACACACGTCTTCCACACTGAGACTTGCAGTGCATACCACAGAAATCTGCACCAAGCATCTCCTTGCTGAAGCATGGAATTTAAAGAAGTGCTTTCCTTCTTCAGCCTGCACATGCATCCTGTTTGTTTCCACCATTGCTGTGTTGCCTAAAATGGGAAAAAAGTACTTTCCAGACAATATTAGTATGGATAAAATAGAGAGCAGGTCCTTTAATGGAAGTGCTTTCTGGTGCAACACAATACATAAGTGCACAATACAATGTGAGGTTTTTACAAATTTATAACACTACTTAATTATCATATCTAAAGATGCATCCAATCCAAAAATTGCCCACCCCTGGGGCCATTCTCTGGTCTGCCCCTCTGGAGCTGCTCCAAGGGCTTTTGGCTTTCTATCTTGCTTTGACTACAACATGTCTTCCAGGTGCATGTGTCCCAAACAAGATGTCCTTGCTGAAATCTTTTTCCTTGACAAGAATATAAAACAGAATTTCAAGAACGTGGCACAAACCATGAGAAGGATGTTTAGTAACTGTTCTAAAGTGTTAGAAACTAGACAGATATATTAAAATCTACAAATATATAAAAATCTTAAGGATCTTAAGGCATTAGTCATTTCTGCATAGAGCACATCAGGAGAAGCCTGTTCTGTGTAAGTATAAGCATTTCAGTTGTCTAGGATAGGGAAATTAAATAACTGTGAAAGCTACAGAAAGCACCATTTGACAACACCATCACCCTACTTTTGATATTGCAATGAGGCATTAAACCTACAACAGCACACTGTTCTCACTGGAGTGCCTGCCTTCCCTGGAGTGAACTGCTGAACTCATCCGGTCACCTCCAGAGCTGCCATCTCTCTTGGGGGTTGATCATCTGCAAAGCTAACACCACTCCTGAGGGTCCTGGGGGATAGCAAACCTCTTCACCAGGTTCAGCCTTTTCTGCTTTTATTCTCCCCTTTGCCCATGCAGCCATTATACTGGTAAATACTGGAAAGTCCATTTATTTCAATTATAGGTAAGGGAACCTTGCAGTGTTTGAAGGACTGAAGTTCCCTTGAAATATTTTGGGGGTTCCCAAGCTCTTTTCAAATCAGAAAATATTTTTACTTGGTACAATGTGTCTTCATGCTTCCTTCATTGTGCTGCTTTTCAGATGTAATTTCATTTCAAGTTGGGAAAATTATTTTTTTTATACTGGGGCTTTTCTAAAAAGATGACAAACATGATTGCACATTAGCACATTGAACTTTGTAACGTATGCTGTTTGACCAGTTTGAAATTTTACAAAATAGTGATCCTTGAAACATCCAAGGACTGCCCCCATTCTATTACAAAGTTCCGGTGCATCCCAAAGGACTTCCAAGGCCAGCACCTCATGGTTTATTTCCAAAAGATTCTCAGTGCTGTGGTCCAGCTCATGCTTTCTCCAGAGGTGGTTGGATTTCTGCAAAGGCAGACAGCACAAGAAAAGTACATCTCAAAAGAGAAAACCAGAAATATTCTACTGAGCCTGAAGCACCGCATTTCTGTCAGAGCTGGAATCTAAGTCCCCATCATCCTGAGAATATGTCTGAAAAGCTATTGCACAGAAAATGAGGCTGTGTTGCAGTAAAAGATGCCTTTTGCTCTTTAAATAAGCCCCCTTCAACAACACATATACTCATCTGTGCATTTTTAATAGAAGCATAATTTTGGTCATATGTTGTAATGAATAGCATACAACTAAATGGTGCATATAAGGCTGTAATTCCATCTGGGAGTTTGTTGACATTGATAAACCACTTGGGTTTTGCTTTTGTGTTTCATGCCATTACAGCAGCTCAACAGGATTACACTCCTGTTAGGTATAGTCGGTTGTAGGCGTTATACCATGTGATAATGATTGTATGTTTTATTAAAGAAAATCTTTAAAAATGTAACTGAAAATTCTCATCAATGGTTTGATAGTATGGTATTAAAAATTATGTTATTGTCTGAGTGGCTTGTTTAGTTTATTTAAGAGTCCTCATCTCTGGCAATGAAATACTTTAGTTGGCTTTAATTTTATCTATGTTGAGGGACCATAGCATTTCCCTTGTTGTTTTGTGGCATCACTACTTTATAGGATATGAAAACCAGAACATTACACTGCCCATAAAGGAAAGTGAGTCAGACAAGTCTAGTAATTTCATAGTCTAAACTGAGTTAAACAGATACAAACAGTGAAAACTGTGGGTTTACTTTTTTTTTCTTGAATTTCTAGTCACTAACAGTGATAGCAGTGGCACTGATAGGAATTGTTTAAAATCTATAGTAACATTTTCCTTTAATTCAATTATAATTAATAGATCAGCCAATCCATGTATGCATTTCCCTCAAAATGAAGCTTATGTTAAAACACATTTCCTTCCTGTCTGCAAGTAAAAGTGTAAAACCTGTGTGAACAGGAGTTTTCATTCTTCTGCACTTTACTTCCAGTTTGTCTGGTTCACCACGGGTTTTAAAAATTTCAGTCCTGCAGGCTGTTTCTAGCATGGCCTCACTCTGCTAATTGGCATTTAGTTCACAGTGAAATAACTGCAGTAATGACTTCAGCAAAGCCCAAAGAGTCAGTGGAAGCTATTCTGCTGAAGCCTACATGCTCTGGAGGTTCTGCAGGTGATGAGAAGCTTCCAGACAGAGGCAACATTCACAAAGCATCTGTTTTAAAGGCCAAGCTACCATTTAAAGTTTTAGGAGATACTGGAGTACATTTGCCTGTTTATCCCAACTTCATGTAGCTTCAGACTCCACTTTAGACTAGAAAAACTGAAACTTCTCTTTCAACATAATGGCACTTCCACCCCGGGGCTGGAACCTTCTCTGTAAGTACAAAATCTTTGCAGATGTAGCTTTCACAACAAACTCTGTGAATGGAGATGTGGTATATACTGGCAAGAGATTGTTGCTAGCCATGTTTATACCAGCTACTCACATGACATAAGTTATACCTCTCAATAGCACTTTTTGCTGATATAAGAACATTTACCAGAACTGACAGTTTAATTAGTGGTATGTTTCTTTTCTTCTCTTCAGATGCTCTTAGCTGACAAAGCTGTATATGCACAATGTTTGAATGCAGACAGACCTACTACTTCTAGGGAAGCTGCACAATGGCCAGCAAATGATTTCAGCATTGATGGGGGAGTGGAAGGGGCTGAAGCAATACAGCCATGACATGAAGCAAAGCAGCCTTCTCTCTCTGGGCAACACCCAAGAGAAATACATAAAAATCTGGGGTGGGATTTAGGGTTGCAGGTTGCTCCTACAGAAGTTCTCTGGAGTCGGGGGAGAAGGAAACAGAAGACAACCACCAATGAAGCTAGTTTAGCAGTGATTTGAGATGCCTAAATCCTTTCACTCAACGTTTGTACTAAATTCTCATTAGCCTTAAAATATTGCAATGATCAGAAAACCTTCAGTATTGCACCTTCACACCAGAATATGTCTTTCTCATCCAGATAAACAGCCTCATTGACCAAACAATATACATTTTTTCCTCTGTTAACACTCCACAATTACAATTCCTGGGAGGCCAAGATAGAAAAGGAGAAAGGCTTGAGAGACCAGACTCCATACTCTCTTGCACATCTTTAATAACATTGCCAGCTAAATAATGAAATCATCCTCATTAAAAATGCAACACAGAAAGAACAAAACTTGATTGAAGGTTGGATCCATGGGAAACACCGTCAGTTTAAAAAAATATGTTTAAAGTAGACAAATTTGATCCAAAACCATTGAAAGAATAAATTCAGAAGACCATCAGGTTATTTTTACAGAATCCTTTCTGTATTAATAATAGCACTTTGTTCTGGGTTTGCCTGGGACAGCATTAATTTTCTTCTTAGTATCTGGTGCTGTGCTGTACCTTGGATTTAGGATGAGAACAATGTTGATAATATACTGATATTTTAATTGTTGCTGTGCAGTGCTCACTGTAAGTTAAGGACTTTTCACTTTCCCATGCTCTGCCAGAGAGCAGCTGCGTCGTTCTTAGTTGCCAGCTGGGGTTAAACCACAACAGACTTCAATGGAATTTACACTACATACACACATAAAAGTGAGAAAATTAGAGTATATAAGCTATGATAATGTTTTCTGATGAGTACTGAAATATTCCTGGAAAAACACTGAATAACTGTGTAACATTTTATAATACTGTCAGCTGAGTGATGTCCTGCTCCAAGGGCAAACACAGCCCTGCAGTCAGTTTCTCTGGGTTGCACTCAGGAGATGTTACTATGCACACACACATGCTCTTAGTAGTTACCTTGTTTGTGATGATGTCAAAGGGGGTACAGAACCCACTCTCTGTTCTGCCAAAACCAAGAGACATGATATAGTTTTGGTATTATAGGCAGGTGAGAAAAAAGGCCAGTGAGAAAATTTTTGGTGTTTGCTTTAGAAGCTTTAGTTTTATCCTAGGATGAGGATGGTTCACAGCTACTCCAATCATTATTGATAGCATCACTATGGTAATGCAGCTACCAATATTTGTTTATCTCAGAATTGACAAATTAAATCATTCAGAAAAAAGTAATCAGGAAGCAGAAAGTTAAGACCAGCTAACTCAGACACCAGGGCAGCCATTGTACATCTACGAGAAATTTTGGGCAATTTGCAGTTGGCGTTGCCAAGCACAACTAGAAGAAGGTGGTGTCAGAGATATTGCCATGCAGCAAATCCCCTTTAGCTCCTTCCTCCTTCTTCTCTTCATGATCAGAACTGCATCTTCCGCATATCATGATGATCTTGGCACTGATCTGGAATAAAAAGAGTTTAGAGCTTGTCTGTTTTGTATTTTGAAAAAAAGAAAAAAAAAAAGGCCATTTGTTTTTTGTATTTAGCGAAAGCAAAATTGTGCATCTTTCCTGGGGTTAAAGACATTTTTGGCCTTGCCCATACTATATATTGCTATATCTAAGTACAAGTCCAAGTCCTAGCAGCTGGTCTGTACAAAAGGTGGGTATGTGATCCTGATTCCTTATTACAAAGGAGGAGAGAAACCAAGTGCCCTCTATCTCTCTCACAGTTTTTCAGAGGGAAGAAAACACCTTAAACATTACTTTTTATGATGTACTGCTCTTAATTAACACACTGTAGAAGAAGTACAAGTATCTTCTGTTGTATTAGATATTTTCATTCCAAATAATTTTATTTCTAGGACTAAATAATCTCCAGAACTGATTTAACAGTGTCTGTCTCACCTTCCACTGAAGCCAGGGAGAACAAAGGGCCCAACTGTGTACATCTACTTGTTAGCTGCAGTGTGCTCGCATTTGCTAAGATTTATTTAACCGACTTTCAGCAGAGCTGACTGGCCATGTGGATTTGCAGTCTCATGGACTGCAATTCGAGCTTTGGGATATATCCAGAGTGCACACTGAGACCAAAACTGCAACTTTGTACAGTTTTTAGATGGTTGTGGTCAGGGTAAAGCAGCCACTTGGTACTGAATATGCACTATTTTTAAGCACAGACCTTGCCTCTGATCTCCTTCCAGTGCCTTCCCCTACATACAGCTCACTAAGCAAGCACAATCCACTTCTTTCTCTGTGGCAATTCCTGAGGTTTTGTTGTTGGTTTGTTTTCTGTTTGGTGTAAGTTTGGGTTTGGTTTTTTTTAAGGAGGGAGATTCTCCTTACTCTTACCAAATTTGGAGAACACACAAATACTAGTGGCTGCTAGTCAGACACCAGCAGAATAAAAACATGGAGTAAGGAAATTAAAGGTTTTTCAACTCAGGCTTTTCCTGTAACATATTGAGTCGAGCCTGCTTCAATGACCCAAGTACTGGTCTGAGGTGTCTTTGGTCACAGAACCACAGAATCCCATGCACCAGAGGTATGCAAGCATCTGGATCAGTCATCAAAGGCTCCCTTTGCAGTTCTGGAGGAGTAGGTGCTTCATTTCACTCATCATTTTAAATATCTCCTTTGAGATGAGATTAAGTGCCCCCCCACTTGTGATTCCATTGACTGTAAGGAGACTCAGGGATGCTAACAGTACCTTGCAGGTTCATAGGTTCGATAAACCAGGCTTGAAGTCATAAGCAGAGATACCAAGGGAGAGATGAAGGACCACATTACCCAAAGATACTCAATAGCCTTCATGCCGTTTTGTCCCACGGACTGCTTCTGCATTTTACTTTAGAGAGTCATTGAAGAAAAAAAGTAAACAAAGTCACAAGAAATTACTTGAGCATAAAGGATCAAACTTCTTTCTCCCCATTCCCTGTTCAGGATTGTACACACCGAACTACAGACCAAGCTCCCTCCTGCTTCCTCTTCTTCTTGCTCCAGGACATCAGCATTTAAGCTGCACAGGTCCAATTTCAGCAGGGTTGGGGACACACAACCTACGCAGAAAGGCTGAAAAGGCTGGATTAATTCAGAAGATAAACAGTAAAAAGGGCTATTACAGAAACTTCTTAACACAGTAAACAGACAAAATGGACATTTGTTTTCTAGAATAGAAATACACCAAATTAAATTATTGTACATTTTAAAATTCTTAAGGACTTCATTTTTAAGCATGAGTGTAAAAGTGACAGTTCTTATTAAAGACAAGAAAGAAATTGGTAGAGATAATATACTTGCAGATATTCATGTTACCTGCTTCAGGGAGGGAAACACATATGCACATGTGCACTTGTGTGAGTGCAACCATGTGCAGTGGGGGAGTCAGGAAAGGAAACGATTTTATTTTCCTAGACTCAACTGGAAAAAATAAAACTAGATTATGGTGCATTTTTTCATAAATAAACAAATTAAAACTTGCAAAATAACAATGTAGAAATGTCTTCTTTCAGATTTCTGAAATAATAGAATAGGATATATTTTATTATATGATGAATTTGTGAATCCTTTCATGAGTAAAAAAAAAGCATATTATCTTAATCTAATGGAATAATTTTTTAAAATATATCTGAAAGAAAACATTAATTGCTTGATGGAAATGGTAGCTGCTGTCTGGACTTTATGCATACAGCAAATTAGCTCATGTTTAAAGCTTTAAGGATTGTTTGGGCTTCTTCTAGTCTTCTTGTTTGCCTTAATGTTATCCTACCATACTATCTTCTAAGTAGGGGAAGTTTACTTGGAAAGGTTTATTTATTTTTTTCAGTTGACCACAATTCCTTGACATAACTGTTTTAACATTGCCTTTATGGCTGGGCTGTTTCAAGTCAATGTGGCACAGCAAAATTATCAAGACAACCTGTTGAATTTCTTTGTGATTTTTCTCTCAGGACACAAAAAACTTTAAGAATGCTATTCTTTTCTTCCCTGAGGTCATTTTTCAACAATAAGAGCTATAAGCAATCTACGCAAAGCTGCTTCAAGGCATTTTCTTTCATTGTGTTCCTGATTTTATGAGTTTTCTCATGGCTATCCAAATAATTTTCAGCAAGCTACAGCACAAAGTTTCACTAATTAGACTTCTCAACAACTATCAGTGAGTGAACTTCGGGTTTTGCAGGCCATTCAGACGCTGCAAACTGCCTTCAGGCCCAGGAACTGCTGAAGCCAGAGAAAGCTAGCTCCTTGGAGACAGTGTGAGAGACCACTGGGGCTTCCTACAGGAACCAGGGAGACATTGCATGGATAAACATGGGTAGGTCTGAAGTAAAATAGTTTGTGTGATCGTTATAAAGCAGGTCATGACCTACATAAACCTGTTTTAAGAAACCAGAGTTGGCACACACTGACACTCTCCTAAATTCGAACATTACTGTAGTCACATCACAACCATGAATCACTTGTTGGCACATCATGCAATTAACAAAGTAGATGATGTATTTTGGGAAACTCCTTATCAAATATTCTGCAGATTAAACTTCTGCTCTATTATTACCAGTAGACCATGACTGTGTACAAAGTTTGGGATCCACGATACATACATCGAACACAAGGTAATCTATGTCCTAAACCATGTAGAAGAAACACACAGCAGAAATAAAAAGTCACACTACCCTCACTTCTTTGCAGCTGGTGAGTTGAGGGACAGATTTGCTGAGATTTCACAGCAATCACTGGCAAAGCTGGGAAATGATTCAAGACCCATGTCCTAACCATAAAATCATGCTTGCTCTCCTGGCATAGAAAGAAATGGGAACATGCCAGGGATGCAAAGCAAATGCCAAGTAGTAGAATGGGCCCCTGGAGTATTTTTCTCCCTGGAGAGAGATTAAAGTCTTGCAGTACATATAAACACCTGCCTAATGATGACAGAAATGGATTTATTGCTTCTTGCAGCAAAAATGCCTCAGAAATAAGATACTAGATGCCCTATTGAGATTACCCAAAACAGCATATGTTGCAGCTATCACAAACTTCAGGTGATAGCCTAAAACATCTGCAGCACATGTACTGTATGAACACCAAGTTGCAGCTCACACAGACTCTGCCTCAGACCCTCCAGAGATTGTAAAGTAGCTGAGACGTGATAAGACTTGAAAGAACACCTCACTTCATGATCCTCTACCACTACCCTCACACAGCAGCTCTAGTGGAAGCACTGCCAAGTGCCTGAGCTGCGCACCCTTTCCTTCAACTTATCATAGTCTTAGGTTAGTGAAAACACATTTCTGAGGCTGGGATAGTAAGTCTGAACACAGACCTTAACACTGACCTGCTGCACCTTTTCCTTTGGGAAGCAACTGTCCTCTATAAGCACTCAGATCACAAAATATTTCTCAGAGAAAAAAACGGGCTTCAAAACCGTTAATCAAACACAACATTTTAAACAAATCTTTTTAATTTCTCTTGACACACCTACGTGGTCAAAAAACAAAACTTCTCATAACTAGCATCCATTGGAACACACAGTATCGTGCCGAGACAAAAAGGTTTTCCAGCTCTACTGTATTTAAAGTTAGTATAGATAAAGGCAATGTCCTTTAAACTAAATCTGACAATGATGTTAAAGGTGAGGGACTATAATTTATTTATATATTGCCTGTAATATGGTTAAATTCTTAGTAAAAAATGACAAAACAATCTACACTGCAGTTACTCAATATTGTTGGACTTCTTTACTCTCTTGAAAAAAAGTTATCATGACCTTTTATTGATAGAAGATGTAATCAAAATGGTTGCTTCTGACTGGAGAGAGTTAATCATGCAGGTTGAGGAGGAACCATATTTGCAGATCATAAATTAGGAGAAAAAGATCCATGTTTATTTATTTTCATTTCTTCTCCTCTGGACAAAAATCCCTATTTTATTATCTGGCAAATATTTCAAAATACAGCCCTTACAAACTACAAATTTAACTTCACTCTTCAGATCTCAGGCCAACAACAGCTAAAGGAAAGAAAAAAACAAACAAATCCTTGCCCCCATTCACCTTTTCACCACCTTCACAATTCTGTTCCTCTCAGAAAAAACTTAAGAGAACTGGTGAACACTACAGTGTGCCAGAGAAGCCAGTGCATATGGGCTATTTTAGATCAAAGGGAGAAATGCCTTCTGAAGTGCCAAAAGCTTTCTCACTATTATACAAAAAAATGTCAACCCACCTTTTCTGATGGATTAAATATAACAGATAGAGAAGAGCTGGCAACTAATAAGGGCAGACCACAGTCATTAAAGACATTATGGACTCAACAAATATAACGTTCAACTCCTTTTGGAACTAGCCCAATCCTGGTGCACAAAGGCAACATACTTGCAGGGCAAGAGACAGCATGTGCCAGCTTCAGCCCCGGACTGACTTCAGTTTCTAAGCTGGCTTGACAGGTAGATCCAAGTGAAGAGCTTCAAAGTAACGTAATTCCCAAGATGACAACAGTACAGAAGGTATGTCCACTGCAAAACCAGAGCAAACTCGGAGAGAAAAAAACCTCGAGAGCTTTTCAATAAAATTTCCTACAAGTACCTAGCAAGCTAACTGAATTAGGCAGCCATTTCAGCTCTCTTAGCACTCTTGAGAGCATGTCTATCTTATCTTTTCCTATCAGAAATGCCCCACACTGTGGCATTAGGGAGAACACGTGAAATAAGCCACTATCTGAAATCTAATCCTCATGCTCCGTCTGCATCCTGCTATCAGATTTCAGATGCTAGAATATCACTGCCTTCCCAATAGGATCTGGTTTGCACATTTTATCTATTAATTTGTCTAATCCATTTTGAAACTCTTGATGTGTTCTGACTTCACACTTTCTTGCAACAGCCAGTTGTAGAAGTTTATTACAGGCTTTGAAGAAAGCCACTTTTAAAAACCTGTTTTAAATTAAATCCGATCAGTTTCAATATATGTTCTCTGATCTAGTACTGTAGGATTTAGTAAACAAGTTTAGCACTCCTCTTATGCACTGCCTTCTTGATGCTGCAAATTGGCTTCATCCCTCCTCAGCTTTCTCTCCCAACTGAAGTGAAACCATAAGCTGATATTACTTCCTTCTGACAAATTTAGATGCCCTTTTCTATAACTTTTTTTTTTTAAGAAAAAAAGAATATACTCTTTTTGAGATGTGGAGTTAAATTAATGCAATACTTGAGATGTGGAGGCATGAAGATTTTCTGCAGCGTCAGAATGTCATTTTTGGTCATGTTCTCGGTACCATTTCTGACATGGGCAATTTTGGCTGCAGCTGCACACTGAGTTAATGATGACAAAGAATCACTAACTCAGAATGGTTCGGATGATTCTAAAGCACCACTGAGTTGTTTTGGAGGTGCTCAAATTAACTCCAGACAAGAGACTACATCACACAAAACAGGGATAATGCCATGCAGAGATACTTCTTTCAGCCCTAGAAGATTTATAATTCCATGAAGGCAGTATGCAAACTCATTCTAGATTTGGCAGTAGCTTGCCCTATAATATAGGATGCCTTCAATCACAGTGCATCAGATAAAGCAGGCAGGCCAACAGTCCTCCTGTGAATCTGAAGTATCTTCAGAACAACGCCTCTCTTCTGGGGAGCCCCTTTCCCCTCTCCCCAAGGCATTTGAAGCTCTGTATCTGACGTGAACAACATCTGCAGCCAATGTCCTATATAGTTAATAATTATCAGAAAAAAACAGTGACTAACAAATTCTTCACAATTTAAAACTTGTTTTCAGTCACTGAGAAAACTTACCAGTACCCCATCTGAAGGGCAAGGCATACCTGTTATCTGACAGCAGAGGATGGAAAGTATGAACTACTTCCTCTTCACCCAGTACTGCGTGTCTTCTCCATCCCTGTGTATGCCACTGATGCACCTCAGAAAATATTTATGAGTTCTCATTCAAATACTTCAGCTGATAAATTTAATATCACATTCCCTGGGGTAAGCAAAAAATAAAATATTGCATTTGCCTTCGCACATGTGGAGATTATATTACTTTACAATGAAACCCAGCAAGCTCCACATTACAGTTTTTACCACAATCTCCTTGGTAGGAATGTTTCAAATACATTGCATATGTGTGAATACAATATAAGCATACTGAAACGTTTTGAACACTGTAATACATCAGACACTTGAGGCAGTGAGATGGGGGCGGGAAAAAAAGAAGAAAAAAAAAAAAAAGAAAATAAAGCCTTCACCTATCCTGGCTCTTATCTGAAGCCTGTGCTGTCCTTTGCTCATTTGACACTGGTGTTCTCTGGTCTCACAGATGGCGCCACTCACCGTGTACAAAGGGAACTTCCAAATAGGTGGCTCCTTGACCACATCCTCCAGACCTGTCGCCTTGTTCATTCAGTATCTCTGTGGCGGAAGGCAGACCGCAGTGCTAGCCCTGCGCGGCACAGCTCCCAGAAAGGCGCGTTAAAGGCGCAGCAGCTGTACGGCAATGTCTATGGGCCTACGCAAAGACATTTCTACACGCCGTAAAAGCCGGAACATCTGACGTGGTGGGGTTTTACAAGGCTGCAATACTGGAAAGTGGGCATGGAAAGCTTCAGCATTCAAAGGCGCTGAAGAGTCGCTCTCCACGCTCGTTGCCCGGGCTCCATCCGGCCCGCCGGCATCCCCGCGGCACCTGCTCGCCCGCCGCGCCGCTGCCGTGCCCGGGGCTCGGCTGCCACCTCCCGCCGCGCCGGGGAAGCGCCGGCGGGAACAGATGTGGAAACGTGTCCCAATCCCCCAGCACGAGGGTTCGGGGAGCACACGACAAGCACCCGTCCTTCCAAAGGGGACTATTTCCCCAGTTTGAATAATTACAATTCACAAGCTACAGGCGCCCGTCCGTGTAGACTTGCCAGTCTGAGACTATTCTAGACTCTCTTTTAGGAATAAAGCCTGCTTGGCAGATTTCTATGCTTAAAACAAAAAAGTCCCTAGGCGTGAGCATTCATCATTCCTAAAAAACAAAAGCACCAACAAGCTGGTGCATCCAGGAAATGAAAACACACCATCACCCCTCGCTGTGAATGTTTCCAAGTGATTTTACCAAATTCCACACAGGAACTCTGCAGCAGGGACAAAGGTTCATCACCACTTTTAACCACACAACCATAGTATCATTTTTTTATTATTATTTTTTTAAAGACATAGCATTCTGTGTTCCTGTAGAGCCCTGGAACTTTCTTAGGGTCTGCTGGTTTTCCTTTGAATGTCATAAGACAACTGTAGAAACCACAGCATATGACTGCATGTTCAAAGAATATATACGTGCCAAGAGACTTGACCAGGATGGCAGGTGCAGCCTTTTTCCCCGCTAATATTATCTTGAGCTTTGTAATATGCCTTTAAAATGGCGCATGCTTGCATGCATCTTCCCTCTTCCACTCAGTTCTGTCTCTCCCTATACTTCGTCCCTCATTTCGTGGGTGATTATTGGCAAGAAATCAATGACGAAACACGGCCACCCTGACGCTCACTACCAGATTCTCCTGTGTCTCATGGACTAAGTTTCTTGCTATTCCTCGCTATTTTTGCTCTGCACCCACATACTGTGTTGACCATTCTGTCTTTTCTTTCTTACACATCCAATCCTTCCCCTTCACCCATCATCTGGAAGTGCTCCTTCTCTCCCTCCACTTTCCTATTACATCTCAACTCCATGAATAGAAACACTCAAACTTCCCAAAGAAAATATTTTAAGTTACATGATGTTTTTAAAAAAAAAAAAAAAAAAAAAAAAAAAAAAAATTATAAAACCCCNTTTAAAAAAAAAAAAAAAAAAAAGTAGTAAATAAACTATCAAACACCTCAACATTCAAAAGAGTTTTAGAAATAACTGTGTTGCTTTAACTAAAGTTAAAAAAAAATAAATTTGAGACCCTCTATAAGAAACAATTTCAGGTCACAGAAAATAAGCTTAGCAAAATTCTCAACACTGTAATTAGAATCTTATGGGAAGGTCTAGCTAACATTATCTACATTCACAACCATACTAGCTCAGTCATTAATGGCATGATGGATTTCATCAAAACATTATGGAGACAGACACACAAAGGGAACAGCAATTCCATGCCTGTTTCTTGGTTGCAGGACAGTTGGACTACAAGTTTTTCTTCTCTTCTGAATATAAGCAAAAGCACTCATAATTCATGTCCAAACAGTAAGTTTAGGGGTGTTTTCACATAATTGCAAGCAGAAGAGCCACATATACTTCAATTAACTCTCATCTGAAAAGGATATGTAAATAGGCTTGAGGGTCAAACTGAATGATGATGCTGTTCACAATGATCAAAAAAGGATCAAGACACAATGGTTTTAAGAGAAAGTGTTAAAAGTTGTCATGCTGAATTTAAAACAATTGTCTAGACAGCCATGAGGGAAGAGTCAGAACCAGCTGCAATTTTTATTCCGAGGTGAGAAAGCAGCCTCTGCAGAAACAGGAATTGAAATTATATGTTGTTTAAAATACAGTAGTTCGCTAAATTCCGTGCAGCTAAAGGCATTTC
The DNA here is from genome assembly GCA_013396735.1 of Grallaria varia. Taxonomy (NCBI): domain Eukaryota; kingdom Metazoa; phylum Chordata; class Aves; order Passeriformes; family Formicariidae; genus Grallaria; species Grallaria varia. The sequence goes on along the minus strand of VWZG01011760.1, from coordinate 284,978 downwards.
TTGTACAAACGCTGACAAACGTTATTTTGTTGCTCTGAAAAAAGCAAAGTTGAAGGGTGTTACTTGAATTTTGTCCATTCAAACAAATGGATGAAAAAGAGAATATATACCATAGCTCGTATTGACATGGAAACACTTTTATATATATGGATAACTGAGGGTGTTTCATTTTTTTGTGAAGGGGTTCTACAAAATATGACCTCCATCCCTTTAAACACATACTTCTAAAACTAGAAACATTTTGGTTTTTTCCTCCCCCTGTCCTTTTGCCTTCCTAAACCTGTCCTAAGCATCTGTATTATGTTATCCAACACACCGGCTGCTAACAATACAGTCAATATAAAAGGTTACTTAAGGGTCATGACTTTGTGTCCTCAAAATACAAAGCTTATTTTAACACGGATTTGAACTCTTTCACTGTGGAAAATGTCGTACATGCATTCAGGTGAGAAGAAAAAAAAGGCATATCAGAATTACAATTTTTTGAGTATGAAAACAGGAAATTTGTTTTAATAAACATTTTTCTGTGCATCTGCATAAGATACATTTTTTCGGTTTCATCACTTGACTGTAAGATTTTATAGGGCGGAAACTTGGCAGGCCAGGCACTAAACTAAATGCCTATTATTTCATCACTTCTGGAAAATAGTATCTTACTACTTACACATTAGTATTTTTTTAGAACATTGACAAACAATCTCTACGGATCTGCTTGGAAGAGTGAAATTTATCTTGCAGACACTTGCCTTAGTCAGATTACAACAGAGATGAACAGATTTCTGACACTGACTGAGCTAGAGGACTACCTGAAGGTAAACAATCAGATAAACAAAGCAATGGCTGTTGATTTGTACATAAACATTTTTCCCCTTGTAGATAAATATTTTTACATAACTCTGCTTTGTGCCTAATAATCTTCCAGCGATATGAAATACACCAATAAATGGATTTTTTTAAATAAACCAAACAAAAACTGTATTAGTTGTACATTTTTTTTAAAGCAGTTGTTACTTATAGAAAATATCCACATTTCATGCAATGTTTGTGTTGTACACAGAGTTCTCGGTGAAAATATTATACTTTTGTTTATGTACTATAAAAAGTCCCCCAAATAGCTTTTGAAGTGGAAGAGGAGAAAAGTTCCTTAAGATACAGTGATTTTCAAATTAGTTTCCACTAGTTCTTACATATCTGACATTTCCAGGAAGGTAAGGAGGAAGTATGGTAGCCAATGGCTGAAAGTTCAGATACTTGTATAGTAATTTGCTTCCGTAAGAGATTATATCATAATTTAGAACAAATCAACTACACGAAGCCACTGATGTTCATTTAGGGCTTTTTGTAGGTGAACTTGCATTCAAAAATAATGCCAATGCATCAAAAAAATATTCATGCATGGAGAATCATTATACACAACAGCATATTAACCACTCCATCTGCTCAGTTTATTGAAGAGACTCTCAATACAAACATTTGCTTGTTGACCAATCGCTGAAAAATTTTCTGTGTATTTACTTAACTGTCTAAAACCATTGAAAAAATAATTTGCCACTACACCCATTTTCCTTAAGGCTAAAAAAAACAAGCCACATCCATGCTCACCTAACATCCACCACCTGGTTCAATGGCCTAATGCAAATTACAAATCCTACTGAGGTTTCACATCCCGAACACATCATGTCCACAGAAGAAAAGGCTGACAAATGGATGAATGTTCAGAGTTCCTTCACATCACTGGATGAGACCTCTGTGAGGTCTCCAGGAAAGGGAGCAGATTTCAGGGACAGTGTTCGCACCAACTTCAGTGACATGAACACATGAGGAGCAGTGGCTCACAGCTAGGATGTCCAGGCTTTCCAAAGCAAACAAGGAAAGAAAACAGGTAGAGGCAATTCTAAATTGGAAACATTATTAGTCCAAAGATACTGGGGCTGATGCTTAATTTTTACAGGATACTGTGTGGTTTAATATTAATGTATTTTTTTCTTCATGTGGGATTAGTTATCATACTCCATAAAATAGTCAATGCATTAAATAAGACACAAAAATATACTCTTCTCCTGGTAAAGCAGATAAAATCAATGATGTTCTCCAAAGGAATGATCCTACAGAAGTGCTTGTGCAGCATAGCTATTTGCTGCTGACAAGCACTGATTCTCCATTTGTGCAAATGCAAGACATATTAGCACATTACAATGGGACCCTGATATGAATGAGCAGTCCTAATAAGAAATCACCTTCAAGTGGAGCTTGTGTTCAAGATTTTTTAAGTATCACATAGGGTGTTCTTCCAATCAATGCTCTCTAGAAGTCTGTACTTGACATCTTCACAATGACTTACCAGCATTTCATCAAAGCACTTCATTAGCTTTGTACTTGTTAAAACATAATTTAGGCCTGAGAAAAAATATCATTCCATGCAAAACCACCAAAACCTGGTATTTCAGTCCAGAAAAAAAGAAATTAATTCTGCTGTTTTGCCAACCAAAAGCCACAGAACATGCGTCATTGAGCAAACCATTCTGTATTATCCCTGTTTCAGGAGGAAAACCTGCAAGAGACATTAAATACAATCAGCAAAAAAATTTAAAGTAGGGCAAGTCCTGGAACTCAACTTCAAAGTCTCCTACTTCCAGTCCCATGTTTAATAGTGTCTAACCAGGTCCTTTCAGGGGACAGGTAATGGGTGCCTTTAGGATGATGACTACAGAGGCCTGTAACTTCAAGTGTAATCCAAAGTCTGCGCCTCCAAAATCTTACCTGAAATCCTACAGGATGTATCAATACACCAATAAAGCAAACTAAATCTTAATCAGTTCTCCATCCTGACAATGCACAGGTTCTAAGGTCACTTGCAGGAAATGAAACATTACAGGAAAAGCTTTAACTTGGTACCAAAGTATTTTGATCAAAAAATTTAGATCTCAACACTGTTTATGCCGATAAAAAATATTTAGGAATTGTCAATTGTATTCCAGAAGAATTCTAAAACCCCTTGGAATAAAAAGCTGTCATTCCCTAATATTAATTGCTATGTGAAATAGTGACACTTAAAAAAAAAAAAAGAAAAACACAAAGAAACATATTCCTGAACTTAGTTACTGAGGTGTCATTATTCCATGGTAGCAAAAGAACCACTGCCTAACTAGCTCATAAACTACAGCTCTTCTTACTTGAACTCCTTTTCCTATGGCTTAACTGGTCATACTTCATAGTAATTCAGAAGAAATGTATAAACCAGCTACTGTTAAAGTTGCAATTCCAGTGGTATAAATCCATTATATAAATCAAGCACAAAAACCACTTTAATAATGATTTTTTTTTTCCCTCACAAAGTTAAAATGTGTTAAATGAGTATTTTGTAAACTTGAATAGTTGGAGTGTGCTGGGCTCACCTCAAATTGCTTCCAGGTTTAATATGTATGAAATCAATCATGAAATAATTTAGGCTGGAGATCATGGAGTCCAACTGCAAACCAAACACTGCCAACCCCACCACTAAACCACGTCATTAAGTGCCACATCACACATCTTTTAGTTACCTCGAGGACTGGTGATTCCTCCACTTTCTTGGGCAGACTGTTCCAATGTCAGACCATTTTTCCAAATACCCAACCTAAACCTCCCTGTCATTTATTACTTGGGAGACAAGACCCTCACCTCATTACAATCTCCTTTCAGGTAGCTGTAGAGAGCAGTAAGGTCGCCCCTGAGCCTCCTTTTCTCCAGGCTTAACAACTCCATTCCCTCAGCCACTCCTGTGCTCCAGACTCTTCACCAGATTTTGCCATCCTCCTTTGGACACAGTCCAATACTCCAATGTCTTTGTGAGGGCCCCCACAAAGGTCATGAATCCTCACAAAAACATCTTTTTATCTAGCATACCCTATTTCTCTACAGTGATATAATTGGACAGGAAACCCAGTGATACCATAATGCAATGTATTTTGAATCAGCTTTCTCCATAAATATTGGAGGAAATGCAAAGTGGAATACTTCATTTAAATACACAGTATGTACAGCCTTCCATATCCTCTAAGGAACTACTAACAGCCAGATACGTTCTTCAGAATTTTTACTAAAGGTTATCAATCCTTTTTACTAGTCCTTTGCAGTGATACTTCATTCTCCTTTCACTCCAAGATCATAACCTCAGAATTCATCTGGACATTAACATTTCTTCCTTCTCCCATGAATCTTTACTATTTTTCCAATAGCAAATCATAAAACAGTCTCTGAAACATCAGTATGTGTTAGTAATAGTGCTTTACATCACATCATTGGTAGATGTGTCTTCTCCATTCTCCTGTGTCACTTTGTGATAAAAAATAACAAATGAAAAGCTGCATTTTACCCAAAAAGCCAAACATCCACAAAAGCTGTTTTCTTGCATAGGCTTAGAAGGTACTTCCTGAAATCAGAGTTATGTCTATGAATTTAGTATCTTTAAAAATGTTCACCCACTGCCCTGGAGAGGCTTATTGAATTGCACATTTGGTGCACTGCATCCAGAGATGCAAGGAATTAAGACTATTACTGACAGGTAAAGAAGTGTTCTAGTACAGTGGCATATTCAGTCAATCTTCAACTTCAGCAACACACAGGTCATTGAACCCAAGTATTGAGCTCCACCTTTTGGATCCCAATTCCCTTTGTGAATTTAACTCTGACAGAGTCAGCCAAGGAAAGGCAAACCATAAACCTCAATAAATGGCCACCACCACCACAATTTCAGAGTATTCTTTTCTCTAGAATGTAGCTGCAAACAGTACAGAAATAGGAACAAATTGCCTAACTATTTTATCCAAAAGTCTTGAAAGATGTACCTTAAGATAGGACAAAAGATGAAGCATGTTTTGGTGTGCTTCTGCATACAAGTCACTACAATTAGCCAAACTCAACTGACAGTTTTTTAGTATTTCAGTCCTTCTTATAATTATCCCTATTCTCAGTATTGAGAAATCTCCAGGAATTTAATGAAATGAGATCTGCAACCAACATTCGTATCTACAGATCACTTCTGTAATTTCAACTACATATTCAAAAAATCCAAGTGGAAAATGTTAACATTTGTACCTTTGTGTTAGTTTCCTGTAATTTGCAACACTAGCTTAATATTAACTGTTAAAAACTATTTTAACTCCTTCACAGATACAACTGAATGTACATGAAGTTCAACAGGAGATAGACCTTGCCATTAAACAGACTTGAACAGGTGACTCCATCATAACATGTGTCTGAAAATATTACTTCAAAAACCTCTCAAACAATCAGCCAGCAGATCTAGCTACTGTAACGGTGTGACAGGGCCAAAACTAATGGACACTTTGAGAGCTTAAATGAGAGAAGCAAAGAAGTCCATCTGAGCCCAGCTGGAGAAAATGCCTGCCTCCACACTACACAAGCAATTGGGGATATCAAAAGCAAGGTTAAAAACCATAATGGAACTTCAAGCTAAAGAGCCTAAGAACAGATAAACATTCCTATCTCTTCAGTCTACAGGTGCCCAACCACTCATATTTACATTTGTCTTACATTTTATCAGCGTACTGGAGCAATTCCTTATGACTCCACTTACACCTGCTTGGCAGTAAACCTAAGACATATAAAACAACTCACAAGAAAGACAAAAGCAATCTTAAATTCCAGTCTCAATTAAAAAAATAAAATTAAAAAAAAAAAGACAAACCCACAAGTCCCGTACATTATTTAACTACCACAGAAACCAAGGCACTCAGCAAGTTGGAGTTCAACGCTGGCTCGTCTAAGCAAATGAGAACGCTAATTAGCTACCCTGCCTACCAAGAACTACAAAATCAGATCTACAGTACATGACAAATCTTTTTTTGAGGCAAAGAAGCAAAACATGTCTTGCATCAACTAAGTTCCCTGAATAAATTAAGATGGCATTTATAGAATTCCTGCAACATCTCAGAAGACCTGGGTAATAGTTAACGCTGTTCTCATTTGTTTCAGCAGAGGGAGCCAAATTGTCATCATAGATGCAATAATACTTCAGCCTTTCCATAAAATATTACTCACAATCCCTGCAGAAACAAGTAACTAAGCATTACTAAGGAAAGATAATAATCAGCTGCATTTTTGCAACTGAAGCTGTGCAAAGGTCTACTGGCTGGCAGCCTCTGGGGTTGGAACAGAAACAGAATCACCCTAGGGTAGGTAGGAACGGCAGGAATTGCCATGATGTTTTTAGCAAACTGACAGAGTTAACATACTAATAAACTACACCAACACTTCAAAGTCATTCCATCTTCTGATGTTACCTTTTGCATCACAAAGAACTATTCCAGACACCCAACCATTAATCACACATACACTAGTCAGGTTCAAAATTTATTTTTCATTTATTTCTTGCACTTGAAGTACTCTTCGATGACATCTTTGGCCTGAGATTCCTTGCCATAGTCCTGTAATACAAGATAGCCCATTATTAACACCAAGCCATTCAAAATTTTATAACCTATTTCCACAAGGACAAATGGGGATTTCTGATACTTCCTCAGGCATTCCAAAAATTCCACACAAGTAACCTCAAACAACCTGTCAGCTCCTTTTCCTTTGTTCTCTAATAAAATACTATTCTAATAAAAGACTATTTTACTTCATTCAAATATAACACCATTGACGGGGAACTAAACAAAGTCTTATCTGCTTAAAGAAAGTGTGTCAAACAGTAGTGAAAGTATGGAAACACATGCAGAAAGCATTAGTCTTCATTGTGAAGATGTAGCCATCTCTTGGGACCTCAAAGACAACAAAGTCTTCAAGGCTCGTACTGTGGCTTTACTTTACCAGTGTCATTTGTAAAATATGCACCGCAAAACACTTTTATGTTGAGCGGACACATTGAACTGGCATTTTCTTAATGAAGCAAAGCTTCCTCTTTTCTAGTTAGGTCTTTCCTTTTAATGCTTACTGGCAAGCAGGCATGGAGACCTTATGGACATAACCATTAAGTTACAAAATGTATATGAGTGTTTTAAATAAACATGAAAGTGAATATATGAAACAGGCAGGTTATATTTACTATCAACAATATAAAGTAACTGTTCAAAAAAAGTTTTAATAATTCTATTTAACAGTTCCTTATCTAAAGCAATCTTGGGTTTACTGCGTATTTTCAGAAGAAATAATCCATAATTAACATCTTACTTTGACAACCACACAACTGCAGCCCACTACTTTGCGAGGTTTTCCTTCTCTGTCGATCTTGCAGAGACCTACCCATTCGCCCAGCTTCTTGTTGTCATCAACCTGTGCAGAGCATTGCATCACATTAGAATTTGCCATTTCTAACATAAATGGGTTCAGCCCAAACGCTGCTGTACTGTCAGAAGCATTGGGTAACGGATGGCTGCTTTCCTCACAGGCATCAGCAGAGGGAGCCAAGGTATCATCATCGTACAGCTTGTGCCCTTATTTGAGTCAAGGCGAGACTCCTCCCATGCCCCATAACCACTCACAGCAATAATTATACTTCTTATTACACACAGGAATTCACTTTTACCTTTTTGAAATATATGATCCACATGCTTTGCCATTTTTTGTGCTGTTTTTATGCCAATCACAATCTCTGCTAAGAGAAATTTTGCTTAGAGAACCCATATTCAGAATTACAGCAGAGTGTTTTAAAGGTTCAGCTCTCTATATGCTGAAACAAGAAGCATAAATGCTATAACCTTGTGTCCTAAGATGACTCACCTTTATTAAGTTGATCTGATGTTCCGCACAGAGTGCTTCAACTAATTTTACATACGTAGGTTCATCACAATTTGAAGCCAGAACACAGAGATGGGCTTGGCGTCTAAAAAAAAAGAAAAGTGACAAATGTAACTTCAGGCACTACTTGAAATTCCTTTATAATCATAACCATAAATAAAAATTCAGCACATGCATTTCCAGGGAACCACTTTGTAAATTTAATTTTTGACTGAGACACCATATGCTTTTGACATGATATGCCACTTTTATTTTTAATACACATAACAGGCTATTCATACGTTGCTAGCTTTATGATCAGATTCTATTCCAGTTTTGAAACCTTCTAAAAATCCTCCTAAATAAATTCTCAGCAATTAGAAAAAGGTCTAATGACTGGATAAACACCAGGTCCCATAAAGAACTGGTGTCATTGTCAGAAAGCAACCAAGGTACAAGTTGGTTTTTATTGTTTATCACAGATTACAGTAATTTAACATTAGAATTGTAATTACTAAAAGCTTGAATTTCCACATCAAGGTGTTATAAGCTCTTCAAAACAATCCTTTCTACTTACGTTCAAAGAAGCTGTTATGACAGGGCCCCAATTCTAATTAGGATCTTTGTATACTGTGGTACAATGTTAAGATACCAAAGGGATACCTGACAACAGAGAAAGCTGAGTAGGTCTTCTATGCTTAAGCTAGTGCAGTGTGACCTCTACGAACAATGTCAGTTTTCTCTGTGACCTTTCTCATTATGAGTGTCAACGTTATGTCAGAAATGTTTCCAAGCAAAAACCATCATACCCAAACTTGTATAAACCCTATATGTGTCATCCTTTAAACACACAGCATATAAAGGTGTACCTGAAGTCAAGAATTCTTACAAGTTAGCTGTCAGTCACCTAAGATGTATATTTCTTCAATCATTTAACGCCTTGTCTTAGAGGTTTTTTGCATACAGGTTTGTCAGACAGCAGTTATCACTCATAAAACGAGTGAAGGGGTATCCGACAAAGTGTGAAGTCATCACCCAAACACTGTAGCATTACACTTAAGCACCTTCTCTTCTTAAAAGTGTGCTTCTGCATATAAACACACACACACAGAGGTATGTATGTATGTGTATATATACGCACAGATACAGTGCCTCACCCTAAGAGACACCATAACTGATAACCACGGTTGGCACATGAAACAGGTTTAGTATTGTTTTGATATTGCACCAAAGCGATTATATACAGTTGTAACACACACTCAAAAAAAATTAAGACAGCAAAAAAGTAAGCAACTAATTACGTTTTTTTTTTCATAAAAACCAAAGCAACTCTTCCAGTTAAGTCTGACATATCTTTAACCCAATTAAAATCTTAGAAAGCTTTGAGAACACTTTACCACTCCTTAAAACACAGGGGTTTTGAGCCCTAGATTTGCACAGCTACCTAGAGCAAGCACCATTCCATTTTCTTCACAAAACCCCTACGCCCATATGAACACTTGATAGCACTGGGGTCATAAAGAGACAGAACTTAATACACCAGATGCTGCTATACTTGAATCACCGAGTTTAGCAACTATATTTTAAAAACACAGTTAAAGACCCTGAAGCAGAGATTACAAAGACAAAAATCACTGGCAAACAGCTATGGTCTTGCTTAACAGAGCACCTGGATAAAGTGACCCCTGTATACGTTTAACACACCTTATCACAATGTACTTAATCCAGTTTTGTTATTCACCACAGACAAACTGCTGACGCACTTACTTGTCCAAAGCTTTGGCTGCTTCACGGATACCGCGAGCAAGGCCATCGTGGATAAGTGCGGTCTTCAGCACTTCTTGCAGGGCGGTGTTAACATCCATTACACCTCCAGCAGTAATGCTAAAGAGAAAAAAGACAATGCTTTGGTCGTGCCAACACCTGAGAGCTGTAAGCAAAAGCTTTTCCCGTTCACCAGCAAGCACCCGACAACTCAAAAAAGCAAAGAGAAAACGCAAATAAAGGTGCTAAGCCAAAGGAGTAGGTGAGCAGCGATGAGCTGGAGACGAGCTGTGGCATCGACTCCTCCCGGCGCGCCGCCGGCCGGGTCGCTCCTGCAGCGGGACGCGCCATGTGCACCGCGGCCCTGCCGGGCGGCTCCGCGTCCGGCGCCGGCCCGCGGGACATAGGCGGCAGCCCCACGGCGGGGCCCGCGCAGGCCCGACACCGGGGGAGCGACCCGGCCCCTCCGCCCGCTCCGCC
>VWZG01011760.1:186170-268961 GCA_013396735.1 Grallaria varia | reverse complement strand
GGGCGGCGGGGCGGGGGGCGGCTGTCACCGCACCGCACCGCACCGCACCGCACCGGGAAGGTCCCGCCAGCACGGCGAAGCCTGCGCTCCCGCACCAGGGAAAAAGCAGCACGGCGTGATTTAGTGCCCAGAGCAGGGAGAGTAGAAGTTTTTGTTTGTTTTTTGGAGGGAGGGCGTGGTAATTTTCCTACCTTATTTGTAAATTGTTCCCCTCTGTCTGGGGAATAATATTCTGTTGTTATTTTTATTTTTTATTTCCAGATGATGGCGCGTCTGAAGCACTTGGTGAGGAATCAAGACGGTTTACCAGAGAACAGATATTTACAATGACTGCGGCAGCTTCTATAAACTTCAGTTCAATGATATGCTACTCAATCCTGGGACCCTTTTTCCCTTCAGAGGTAAACGAACAACTTAGTCAGCTCCTCTTTACATTACTTTTTTGCATGTTGGAACTCTCAGAAGTGTCTTCAAATCCATGGGACCTTTATGGATGGCTGTAAGCTCTGAGTTAAGACTTTGCAGTTTGGGGAATTCAGTGGTAGCCTGATGCTGGTGTAGATTGTGTATGATGGTGACCTGGATCCTGTCCATGGACTAGTCTTCCCTGTGACTGCAGAGGAGACAGCAAACTAATGATACCAGATAGAAGGTGAAGTGAATTCTCAGAGAAGGCAAATAGTTCTTTGCTCAGTGTTGCATAGTAGTTTCGTAGAGCTGAGATTAAACTCTACCGGTGTCCTGACTTGCATTTCAGTGCCCTAGCTACTCCATGACTTTTTATTTATAGCTGCCTCTCTGTTAACTCATGCTAGGCCATCCTTAACTGTGTTGATTTCCTGACCTAGCAATTCTAGGGGGAAAAAAAATCTCTGCTTATGTTGAGTGAATACAATGTTAAATATAGGACCAAAAAAAATGGTCATGGTGCCTTTGCAGCAGAAGTCCGTTTCTCTCATGACCAAATTGTTCTCAAGTATTTACAAAGACACGTTTTTTTGCTGTAAATATTTCTGTGTACTGCTTGTGACCAAGTAAATGTATTTTTCCAGCTGAATAAGTTAAAAAAATGTGTGGTGCTTATTATGGGGAGGCATGTTACAGTGAAGGTTTACAGCCCTCTTACCACTCCAGGGATCAAAGTTTTGTAGCTAACACCATTGCACACCAGCTGAAGCCACCTGTATAAAGTCTGTCCACCTGTTCAGCAAATAACACATTTTTCTATTCACTGCGGAATGAATACATATTAGAAGTGCAACTTGTCTTTAAATTGCTGTATTGTTACGATTATGAGCCCCTACTGCCTTTGAGAAAGGAAATTGCTTTCTAACTGTATTAATAGACAATTAAAAAAATTAAATGTACAAGGCATGAATGATACTTACTTCAAGAATTTGGCTGCATCTTTACATGGTTGTGTTCTTTTTTTTGAAGGCAGAAAGAAAAGGTGCCAGTAACACCATTGTTGGCTTGATTTTTGGATGTTTCGCTTTGTTCAATTTCTTGTCTTCTTTAATCTTGGGAAATTATGTAAGTATAATTGAAGCTGTATCTAATTTCTGTGATGACACAGGTTGATACATGAAGACAGTTCTTTAAGGCTGAGAAAAATGAGGTCTCTTGAGCAGCACTCCTGCAGGCTTGTGTCTGCACTAATTGGAGTCTGACCAGTCAGTCTGAATCTGATCTAAGTCTTGTCAGTCGTTTTCTGTAGTTCTTGAGGTAGCACAGGGCAATGGATATGTAGCTGTTTTGTGTCTCTGATTAACTGTTCTGTTTGCTTTAGAGTAATCTGATGATCAATTCTGCTTTCTGTTACCTCCTTTTCCCTACACCGCATTTTATTTGTTGCACTTACTTGTATATTCTCTTTGCCTTTGGTGACATTCCTAAGGTGTTTTGGTTTTGTTTGGGTTTTTTCTCTAGTTAGCTGTACCCCTTCTTCTTTTCCGGTATGTTGTATTTTTTCTTTTTTTTTCTTTTTTTTAATGTTTCCTCCTATTATAATATTCTGCTGCTGAACTCAGTTTCCCCTTCAACTTTGTTATATGGTAATATGAGATAAGTGTCTCCAGTTCTGGCAGCTTGAGTTTTTCTACAGATTCGGGATTTTTTTCATGTTGGAGAAATTACAGATAAATTATTTAACTGTTTATGTCCTGCAGCACTGCTGTCTATATATTATTGGCTAGGGCATCTCAGGATCATAGCCTAAGTTGGGGCTGCTGCCAAGTCAAAGTTTACTCTGTCTTCGACAGGGCAGCCTCTTTGCTGACTCTGATGAGTGCTTTTCTGTGGTGGCGAGGTGGCTCATCAAAGTGTCACACAAGTGCCATTGCTAAGTCTGAGTCTTGGTGCCTGTGATGGCATTCGATTATGGCACAAAACCCCTCACCAAGTACTTTACAGGGCAGAGAGTGAGCGTGCCATCGTCACTGCAGACAGCTGAAGTGAGCATCAATAGATGTGGACAGTGCAGCGATCAGAGACCCTAAGGCTTTAATGAAACTCAGCAAAATATGGACTTTAGTAATGATGGCTGAAAGGCAGGGACTTTGTCCAGGCCTGAAAAAAAAAAAAAAGGAGTCTGAAGTACCTGCTGTCCTTAGGGGAAGTTGCAACATGTAATTAGAAGCTCGTATTTACTTTGTTATGGGATTGAGTTAGCTTTATGGCATGGCTCCAGTTGTCCTTCACTCTACTGAGAGTCTGAAATGAAGGCAGGTGGGATCCTTTTCCATAGTAATGGATGGAGAGGGCTGAAGCTACCATGCTTCCCATGCCAAAGCTTTGTGCTATTAAAGGCAGTGATAATTTTGCTTTAAAATCAGCTCCCATTGACTCTCCTTAGCCATATATGTGATAGGTATTGCTGGCCTTGCCTCAGTGATCGTGCTGGAGGGGGCATGTATTATTTTGTGCTTGTTTATAGTGAGGAATGCTGCTGTAACTTGCTGTTCTGCAGAAGGTGCAGCATGCTCCTGTGACATAGCTAACTGCAGCAATGTCTTACACTTCTGAAAACTGGGTTAAGTCACTTAACCCTTCAGAATATTTTTAGGTTCACTATTGCATAAAGGCACACCAGCAGGAGCAGTGTCTCTAGATCTTTTAGTTACATGTGCTATAGTTCCCATAATGTTTGATTTCTTAACAGTAACTTACGTTGAAAGATTCTTGACCTTTCCTTGAAATACTGACAAGTAAAAATGGTATTTCATTTACAGCTTACGCATATTGGAGCAAAATTCATGTTTGTGGCAGGGATGTTTGTTTCAGGATGTGTGACCATTCTGTTTGGGTGAGTAACTTCTGTTGCTTGGTTTTGTTGTGTTTGTCTTCTGATAATTTTTATCCTTATGAATAGACAGACACAAAACAAAACTAGAAACTCTTGGGCATCTTTTGTATGTTGGTTAGGTCACCTAACTTTTTACATCTTTAATTTTTATCTCTCCTTTGTAAAGCAGAATGAGCACTTCTTCCTTTCAGTAGGTTTCAGAGTCTATTTACTGCTTTGAAATCAGAGGAGGAAGGTTCTGTGTATTTAAATAACTACTATAGTTCATGAATAGTGAGAAGTCTGTCCAAGTGCAGCAATAAGGGAACTATTTCTGCATAATGTTTTAATTTCCCTTTTCTTGAAGATACTGAGTGCAAATGGGAAGGCTTGCCTGGCAGGTGAAGAGGCCAAGTCACTCATTTTAGCAAAATAAATATTTTAATAGCAAAGAAGGAACCTCTTAGCAGGTAGCTGTAACATGTTGCATCAGACTCCTTGCACAGGTGCGTGAAAAAGCTATGAAATACAACAGAGGATGTTTTTCACAGGTTAGATTTTTCATGCTCTTTCCACTGCCAAACAAAGGGGGAAGGGAGAAAGCTGCCAGAAATAGTTTGGTAGAGTTTGAATGACATCACCAATGTGATTCAAAAAAATGTGGCAATAGAAAGCATTAACTGTCTTGTAGCTGTGTCCTTTAATGAGTAAGAGTCATGCTCCAGGGCCTTTAGTAGATGACTCCTTGCATCTGGAGAGAGCTCTATTTACTGTTGGGATTTTTTTTTTCCAGAATGCTGGACAAGGTGCCAAGCGGACCGATGTTCATTGGTTTTTGCTTTTTAGTAAGAGCCATGGATGCAATAAGTTTTGCAGCAGCAAGTACAGCATCATTTTCAATCCTTGCAAAGGCATTTCCTAATAATATAGCTACTGTCCTGGTAAGTGCAAAAACCAGTGTTACAGCTGAGTACTTGCAGTATGATAAAGTGCCAGTGGGCAGCCTAAAACCAAGGAGGAGAAAATCTATTGTCTCATGTGCAGGCTCATTTGAAGTCACCATGTAATGTTTGTTGGTAATCTAGAGTCACAATCCTGGAACAAGTTTTTAGACCTTAGCATAACTCCAATTAGATAGAAATTAGGCAGTATATATATTGGTTGCTTGTGCTTTGAAGGCAGCTGACCACTGATGGCAGTAGCTACCTCTTCAGTTGAAATCAGACTATTAAAATACTGATACAGCTTTTAGTGTCTATTTCTTCATGAATAGTACGGATCTATGTGGATTGATTGCGAAAATTGATAAATTCATTTAGTGTTGATTTAAATGACTGCAAGATGCAAAACTGGAATCAACTTTGACTTCATTTTTCTAATCTATTGATAAAGTTATGTGTAAGAAGATGAGAGCTAGAACTTCTTGAAATCTGAAGGGCAGTATTTCTGGTCATCAATGAGTCATTTCAACCAGAGATATTACTCTTATTTAATTAGGTTTTTTTGGTGTTAGGGAGAAAAATTTTGTATTTAATAAAATGCTACTTTCTCTGTTTCAGTAAATTCTAGTTTCAGTTCAAATATAGACAGTAATAACTAGATTAAATTTTAATGAGTGAACAAATGTTGGGAACTTACTCAAGAACATGAAAATTGGAAAAGTTGATGCTTTTATTAATATTGTTGTTAAGGTGTGCAATTACTTCTATAAAGAAATGTCTGTAATAGTATGTTCCCCTAACTAAAAATACCTTACTGAATTGTATAAGCATTTTCTTTGGAAGGTAGTTTATATATTGTAATCATGTTTTGGATTTATTCAGACAATAAGGTTTAGGTGTCCTGTTTGCAGATTTTGAGATGTAATTTAAGTAGGTAAATAAAGTAATGTTGACCTAAAGGAGCTTAGAAATTCATCTTCTAATCAGAGTTTAAAAGAAATGAAATTCTGTTGTGGCAGCACAATAACCATGATGCATGGCTGAAAAGGTTATGTGGTGATAAAGGTCGTCTCAAGACCATGATCAGAAATGCTACCCAGCCGTGGCTTGGCAGTCACCTTCGTTTAAAATCTAGAAAGGGTGCTGTAAGAAGACAGATGATTTCTAAATGTTGGTCTCTTTACCATGTTGTGTGCTCTAATGTCTTGTTCTGCATGAGAATAAACCTCTTCAAATTCATTAATTTAGATTTACTGTCATTAAATGGACATGGTGGAGAGTGCTTGTTACTGTTAGCTCTGAGGCCAGAAGCAGAAGCAAGAGCTAATTATTTAAAGCAAGGTGCATGCTAGGGTAAAATTGCAAAGCCTGGAGGAGTGGATTTGGTATTTTAGCCTTGCTCTTTTTCATTGCCCTTCTTGATAGAGGTAGATACTGAAAAGCATTTTTCCTCTCTGTACCATTTTGGTATCAGCTTTCAGTGTACCTTTACTCGTTGGGTACCCAAGAAAATATATGGGGAAGTTATTAAATGTAGGCACATCAGCCTTGTTGAAGTGGGAAGTTGAGCATCTGTCAATGTGATGCCTCTGTTGGAAGAGGCATGGACTTCAGAACATAAGCAATCTCACTTTTCTTACGTTATCAGGTTTATCTTATCTTCTGATCTGCACTAATGCAATGTCTCAGCTTTCCCCTTCTTCATTAACTTAGAAGGGCTAAATGGTGTACAGCCTGATTTGAACTAAAGTCTCACAAATATTTCTTGTGGTTGATGAGCAACACAAGTGAAAGCATTATTTGGATGCAATTATGTTAACTCAATGGCCATTCCACATGTCAAAGTTTACCAAAATGTCTCAAATCTGTCTGGAAATTTTGGAACTTACTAGCCATATGTCATTGTTAGTTATTTCCTTTGATAGGAAAGCAAAAGACTGCAACCCTAGGCTGACATAGGGTAAAGAACTTGGCTGTTGCTGACGGTGCCTGTTTTGAGGCCATTTGATCACTCTGACTTGTATCAGTAAAATTAAAGATGAGAATGAGTCCCTGTACTATCTTTCTGGGCTCCAGAAGTTATAAAAACTTTAAGCAGTTACTACCATCCAGTAGTTACTGGTGGTCTAAGTGTTGATTAATCAAGTGTTCAGACAGGTGTTGACAGTGGTGACTTGTAACACATGTAAGTATAACCGTATTATTGTTCTTTTACAAATTCATATCTTATGAAATTTATCAGATTATTAAATTCTAGTCCAAATAATTTGAGTTACCCCCATTGCAATTTCATTATTATTTCCTACCCCTAGGGAGTGAGTCCTAGCAGTTGATTATGAAGAGAAAGCTTTAACTTGGCACATATACTTCATCCCATGAGATAATGACCCATCTGAATAGTTTTGTTTGGATCCTTCCCCTCATACTGGAGTGTAATGGCAGGTGGGCAAGATAATCCCTTTAGCCTAAGCAGTCCTAGAGATGCCTTCTGCCACTAGAGCATTTGACTTGCCTCAGGTCTGGGATCTGTCAGGTAACAGTAGAATGTTGAATGCTGCAATACAAGTGGTTCTCTGTAGCAAACCAGAAGAGGTCATGGCTGTCACACAAATAACTGTGACATTCCTTTCATTATGCTGCCTTGTGCAGGTCACTGCTAGCTGTTGTCCTTAGCGATGTAATGTCTTTTTAGTTTTCACTAGCCTGCCTATGTTCTGCTGCTCCTCAGACAGATGGCTTGCTTTTTATCATTGCATCATATTTGCTCAACATACTGACTTCCTCTTTGCTTGCCTTTTCATACTTCAGGGCAGCCTTGAAATTTTTACAGGACTCGGACTGGTGCTGGGCCCACCTTTAGGTGGCTTTTTGTATCAGTCATTTGGTTATGAAGTCCCTTTCATTACTCTGGGATGCATAGTGTTGATTTTCGTGCCTTTGAATATGTGCATATTGCCAAAATACGGTAAGCGTCCTTGTACCTGCCTCTTTCACTGACCTCTATTTGTCATGTCTTTAAGTGTCTTTAAAGAAAGTATCAGCTTCTGAAGTCTGATCTACGTCAGAGGGCAAAGCTCCAGTTGAATTAGCTGGTCGTCTTCTTCAGGCCCATGTTTTTAATGCTAACCTAAATTCATGTGTGCAGATGGCCTGCAATGAATGCAACTCCTCATGACTGTTTCTGCAAGGATTAAGAACTCTGTGGAAGTTAACTGAGATATATTTTTGTTTTCCTTTGACTTCTTAACTTCAAGGCTTGTAAGGGACCAGTTGTGTCTGCTTTGTATAGGTTTGTCACTGCAGCTAGCTGAATAAAAGCTGGAAACAGGGACTTGACATGTTTGAGGAGTTAACGGTATGTGTGAGGAAACTAATTACAGGGAGAAAAAAAGCGTTTATTTGTACTGAATGATGCAGGATCTGATTCACATAAAAGAATCTTAAAGTTAATAAATGAGGTGTTTAATGAAGTGCTGGAGGTCATATAAATTTGATTAAATTTTAGATGGTCCTGCTTGAACAGAAGGCTAACTTAAAGATAAGTCTTCACACAAGATTGTAATTGCAAGATTACAGTTCCATTATTCTTTTCTAGGGGGAAAAAAAGCCTAGTAACTTTAAAATGCTTCTTTAAAAATCATGTGTATTGGCATTTAGAAGAAACTCGCAGTGATTAACCATGTGCTGCTTCTGCTGGCTTTTCCCCCTGACCTTCCCAAGCTCTGAAATTGTCAGGAGTCATAATATTACTAGCCAATTTGAAACTGTGTTAAATAAATGTTAGCTCTGAGACGGTGGATGTTAATGATTGCACTTTTAGGTTTTTTGTATGCTTTGATACTACATTCAACTATTAAAGCAAGAAGATCAATCATGAGCTTATGCTGCTGAAAATAATGCAATTTTCCCCCCTTTTCTGTTGAAACAGATTCAATCCCTAGCAAGGAATCCTTTTGGAAGCTCATTCTTCTGCCAAAAGTCTTAGTACTCTGTCTCACTATATTTTCTCTGAGTGCATGTTTGGGCTTTTTGGATCCCACAATGTCTCTATTTATCCTAAAGAAGGTAAGTCCCGCTAACATGCAGTGAAGTCTTGACTTGCTAAATAGTAAATAACTGGTTGTAAATGTGGTTTAAATATTCTAAATAAAATTGAGCTTTGTCCAATTACACAGCTTTAATTAACTGTTAATAGTATGATTTCCAAATGACTTGATTTCCACAGTACTGGCAAGTCAGTTTCCATTGATACCATCTCTTCCTGCTGGATCTTTGTAACTTTGAGAATGAGGAAATGTAAGACCTTTTAAAAATCTATGTTTTCCACTTAATTAGCTCTCAACTAGAAAGTACCTTCTCTGAATAGGGCGTAGCAGCTGGTTTTGTAAGCAAGGTACTTTTTCTTCCTTCCTGAAATCAAATTCCTGAAGATTGCTACAGTCACTGACAGTGTTACATCTCTTGATGTGAACTCTTGTTTTCTGGAAAGTGGTGTTGCATCTCTGCATTCTCTTACAGCAATCCTAAAATTAAACTGATTGCTACTATGTAGTTGCCAGCTGACTTCACTCAGTTGTTTAAAAGGCAAATGACATTTTTAAAATTTATTTTAATATTTATTTGTTTTGTACTTGATTTTTCTCTGTGATGTGTAAGGTAATGGATTTGAAGTAAGCAGTTAAAGGTTCTGTTCCTCTGTGAAATTAAGCAATGCTCTTTGAGTGTTTCATTTGTTGTTTTTCCAGTGTATAGTGTTTCCCAGGTGGTTGTGCTCCTACTTTTTCTCTGTCTAGTACTGTACTTAGAGCACTCATCCAGGGTGAAGGGGGTTTGATGCTAACCTCTTTCATCAGTGGAGATGTGAATGTACATCTTCCATCACCCAAGGAGAGGGAACTGTAATTATCCCTCTGCAGAATACTGTGTGCTTCTGTGGCTCTTCTGCTTTCCCTCTGCTCTGTGCTTACAGATAGTTGCTGTGAAAGGGCTGTAGCCTTCTTGGCAGGTGTTCTAACCACTAAATTAGAGTTATTATCATATGCTTGCATATGGCAAGGAAGTAATGAATATTTATGTAGTCAATGCCACATAAAACATCTTGGAATACCTTCCAACTGTTAGTTAAGGCACTCATTTGAGAGACTGGTATGCTTTTGGTTCATTACACATGCTGTTTCAATACAGAAATGTGTCTCTGCATTAGGAAAATGTAGGCCTCAGAGTGTTTGCAAAAAAGCTCTTTCTCATTCTCATAAAAATCATCTTCTGGTGGAAAAGTTGGAGTTGACTTTTATAGCACTACTTTTAAGATGCGCTGATTAACAGTGGATAACTACACTATTTATGCTTTTCTAAGTGCAAATAAAACTGAAGATTGAAAAACTAAAGACTAAATCCAGCTAAATTTCAGTGTCTGAAATGTCTGTTTCGAATGTGTCAGAGTGTAATGTTAGAATCCAGCATGCTGTTGTAGGGGACATAGCATTGTGTTTCCTCCTGACATTATTTAGGCTTTAGATGAGTACAGTTGTATGTGGTGTTTCTACCACTCCGTGATTAAAAATGTTGCTGAAAGCAATGAAACAGAAGCTTTGTTGATGTCTTCCAATACTTGAAAAACTTCTGTATATTATCAGTAAAACGCTTGAAGTTGTACATTTCAGTATTTTGACCTAAAATATAAATCTTGAATTGTCCTCTAATGACTGCAGCATATATGGTTTGTTTTGGTTTTTTGTCTTACTTGTTCCTTTCCATAGTTCAAGCTCCCAACTGGTTATGTGGGCTTGGTGTTCCTTGGTTTGGCACTCTCGTACTCCCTGTCTTCTCCCCTCCTTGGACTTGTAAGCGACAAACTGCCAGTGAGTACTACCTTGCTTGTTTGTGCAGGGTTAGTGAAGTATTCTGCATTTAGTTAAAGGTGAAGGACTTCCCATATTGAAGCAATGAATGTGGACCTGGTCCTGTAAAGGGATCTGCCTTTCAAGACCTTGCACATGCACCCATTACTGCCAAGTGAAAGGTTTCTTTTGCACGGTCCGGGTAATTTAGGAATTTCCAAAGTAGAAAAGGACATTGGACAAGCAGTTGAAGTATGCTGAGCTTTTCTTGTGGACTTAGTGCAATCTGTTTCTAGACAATATGTAATAGAGAGTGGGCAAATATGTCCCAGATACCCCTGGTTTTGATCACATTTAATTGTATTAGGTTTTGAGAAGAGGATTGAAGATGTTGTGGTTAGCTGTATTGACTTCATTGCTTAAAAAGTATCATATCCAAATTAGATCAGCACAGTGGCTGGCTATGGGCCTTTAGCTGTGAGCAGCACCATAGAAAGAGACTTTTGACAGTGATACACCTAAACCTGCCTAGTTAAGAGGCACTGCAAAATGATCAAGAAAACTATACTTTGAATCCTATGCATGAAGGACAATGACAGTTTTCTGACACTGTGTTTTCCTGACACGAAGTAATAATGGCCTTTTTACATGAGAATTACATAGAATTATAGAATGGCCTGGGTTGGAAGGGACCTTTAAGGTCATCGTGCAAGACTACATGATACTTCTAATATTAAAGAAAAGTAAGACCTAAAATACTTTGCTAACAGAGAAGCTGCATTGCTCAGTATCCTGAAGAAATCTCTGTATTAAGCAGCTGCTGGCAGTGATTGCATTGGTTAGAGGAAGCATGGATTCAACATTTCTTGATGGTGTTCTGAACTGGCAATGAAACTTGAATTCCCGTTTTGTCTGTAATGAAGGTCTCTACAGGAGTTGTACTTTTCAGATGAAGATTTAGAAGAGGGGAATTAGGAAAGGCAGTTACATTACAAATTCGCAATTTTAAGTTGCATACCTCTTCCTTTTCTTTCATAGTACATCAGGAAGTGGCTGCTGATATCCGGAGGCTTACTGACAGCGCTGTGCTTTTTCATGTTAGGACCTGCTCCAGTACTGCACATTGAAAGGTACGTAGCTGCCTCTTCTTGAGCTTGTCCCCTTTTGTGATGTTTCTGACCATAGTCATAACAAGTCTATAATTAGCACCTCTGACCATGAAAGAGCTTTTTTTTTTTTTTAACATCTAGCATTAAGACTATGAATGTAAAGCAGTGAAAGCATCTGAAAATGGAGATTTTTCAGCTTCATAAATTGTATGCTTTTCCTTTGCTTTTTACTGTTACTGTGCTCATACTGATTTTCCTTCTCTCTGTGTACAGCTTACTGAGGAAAGTGCCAGATTATAGCTTTGTCTTCACTAGCTAAGTAAAAACAATCTCCATTGCACCTGAATGCTCTATTGCCATATCTCACAAGTTGATTCACAGCAAAACACTCTGCTACATTTACAAAACAACTGTACAGTCCTTTTGTCCTAGGTTAGATCCTCTGTTGAAGATGATGACGGGTTTGTCAATGTGTAGAATTCCTCCAAAGTTTCTAACTTTTGAGGAAGGTCATATATTGTAACCGGCGAGGTGACATGTTTGAACTGGTGAGAAAAAGAAATTAGTAATGCCTTCAGTATTCTTTAGCTAAGTCTATTTGTTTAATGTATTTAGTATATTAGGCTACAAAATTCTAGCTTCAAAATTCTTCACTTCTGCAACAAACCAAGTCTGGAGCTTGGACATATGGATTGCTGAGTTAAGCTCATCTGTTGACTTCTTCTTTGTATGTTCCTCATAAAATTAAGTTACGATTTTTAAGTTATCAACAAAACTGCATTTGATAAGAGCACATAATCTGAGCACAGGTTTTTCGCATTTTTCTACAAAGTCTGTTTTCAACCTGTATTTTTCAAGTCTTAGTATTGGCTTTAAGAAACATAGTTTGCTGATCAATTATGGAGCACTGATATCACAGCCTTCGGTCAGGTAGGGTACTTACTTGAAGAGAGTCTTAGGCAGCTAACTTCTTTTAAATGCCTCTTTTTCAGTCAGCTGTGGATGTTTGTGCTAGTGCTGGTTTTGATTGGCTTTTCCCTTGGCATGAGTGCTATTCCAGTGTTTCCAGAGATACTGCATTGTGCATAGTAAGTAACTTGGTCCAACCCATCTTTCATGTTACTGGCAATAGGAAACTGCAGCTGTTTTTCAAGGATGAATATGAAGTGGCTTTTTGAAACAAAGGCAGCTAGTGGCACTTAAATGTTGTCACTACACCCTAACTGTAGTTTTTTCTGAGTACCCGTCATTATACTCCCAGTATAAAGTAAATTATTTTGTAAGTAGTAATTATTTACAAAGAATAATTATAAAATTATTTTGTAAATGGGAACCTCAGTACTATGAACACATTGAAGTCCATCAGACTTTGTCCTACAGCATCTGGTGACCCATGTGTGACTTCATATACATAGGATTTACTTCAGCTTCTGAGGACTAGTAATAGCAAGCAAGTTTCCCTGGGTTTTCAGACTCTAACGTCTCTTACAGCTGCAGCTACAAGAGTCATACTTACTCAAAGTACAAGGTCTGTTTTGTGGCTTAGCAATAATGGCCTTGAAGGGTCTTGGTTTACTCTTACTGGTATGTTCCTTTTGGAACAAGGTATTTTCTGCTTAAAAGCCGCCTGTCACTGTTTTACATTTGCTGTATGAAACATGGGGAATGAGTGTGATGGTGTGATGTTAGTGTTCTTACTCAGAGATGTGGAGTAGCACTGCAGTCCTTCAGGGAGCAGCAAAGAAGAAAGTACTGAGTAAACAGACATTCTATTATATGCTTTTGCTTGTTAACTAATTATGTGGTGTGCAGATTAAAAGGAGGGGAAAAACTCAATAAGGAAAGGCTACAGATTGAGTCACAGTAATGTATTGTACTACTCTAACTGGTTTGTCTTTCTGTAGTGAGAATGGATTTGAAGAAGGTCTGAGTCTGCTGGGACTGGTATCTGGGCTCTTCAATGCCATGTGGTCCCTTGGGTAAGTATACACCTTTTTGTAACCTAAGAGAGTTTGGTTGTTTGACACTATTGCCACATGAAACCTGGCTGCATTATAAACAGAAGTCTTGCATTGCAACCACTGTGTTGACCTTGATTCAAAAGTTTCTTGCTAGACAGGTGCCTGGTGGATATGTTAAAGCAAAGCTTTTTACCCAACAGAGGGTAAAACTGGTTTTTATAATCACTGAACTTGCCTTCCTTGAAATGTATTGTCCTGCATATCAAAAAACTGCAATGATTAAGTGGATGTTTGCTTGCACCTACATGTGTTCATTTTTCTTATCACTACCATATTTAATGCTCAGTACAGAGAGATGTGGAGTCTAATTTTTTACAAAGCTATGTCCACCCATGAAGGCGAGCTAGAAGGTGACTGCTCCTGACTCATTCTGCTTTCCATTTTCCACATTTCCTCTTTTTGTCTGGGATAGCTTACGGTAGAATCTTCTTTTTCAGCCACAGCAATTATTTAAGGTCTGGGTTTGTGGAGCTTAGCAGAATGTGTCTGTTTATTATTCAGTGGTCATCATCACAGAAATTAATGAAAGGTGCTACTGGCTGAGTGACCCTTCAGAGCAATCACTTAGTGGGAAGTGATAGAATGCCCCTATTGACAGTCACTTCCAGGATATTTTTACTTGTCCTTGTAGTGCTCTGTGGCTGCAGGTTTGTTTCAGTGGCACAAATTTACACTATTTTTCAAAGCTCTAGCTGTCCAGCTGTCCTGTTTATTTGGCATAGGGTTCAGTACAGACAGAGGTAGTAGAGATTTACCAAACCCCAGTTTTAGGCTGTTATCAAGCCCAGTTTTGTAATGCAACTTTCCTCCAGGAAATCTCTCTAGTTTTACTGTTTTCATCTCTTTTGTAGTGAGAGACCATATCATGTAAGACCTTTCATAAAGAGGCAGCAGCTGCATAACCTTTCATGGCATTTTTAGACAGGCATAAAGGTTCAGGGCAGTTAACATACAGCTCAACCTTGCAGTGACCCTGTCTGTCATAATGTTCTTCCTCACCTCCCTATATTCACTAGCTCTTTGTCTTGAAGTTTGGAAGCTTCATGTTTTGAGGGACAAGACTTTGAACTTTTCTTGTGATAGAATTGATCAGTGTAGATGTTCTGTTAGAACAAAGTCTTTAATGAGATCTCTGTACTGAAAAAAAGACTGCATTCAGCTTTCTGATGTGGATCCTATTTCCAGCAGAGGAAGTGACTAGACATACTTACTAGGGCCTTGGCAAAAAAAGAATTAATATTTACTGTGGGTTACAGGAAAGTTAGGCCTGTGGAAGACAATCTCTTTGCTGACAAAAGTGAGAGAATCTATGAAGGAAAGCCACAAAACACAGTAAAATGGTTCTCTGAGAGTATGATATATTATCTTTTTTGTTTGAGATGCCAATACCTGATCTTGATTTGTTGCAGTGCATTTGCAGGTCCTGTTCTGGGAGGATTTCTAAATGAAAGGCTGGGTTTTGAATGGGCTGCAGCCATCCAAGGTGGATGGGCACTGTTAAGTGTAAGTAATTACACATTTTTTGTTTTATATCTATAGCAGTTATGAGCTATTGTGTAAGGTTGTTACTGTTGTTATTATTATTACAATTGTAACTGGCTGTTTCCTCAAAGGGTCTTGCAACTGGAATATTCTATATCATTGAGGCAACAAGGAAAAGGTATGCTGAGATATTTATTCTTTATTTTACTTGCAATTATATAAAGCAAACCTTTGAAAGCTGTGCTTCTCTTTTGTCCTCACTGCCAACCAGATAATGAATTATAAGATGAGCAGGAAAAATATTGCTTAAATAGTTTGTCTGTATGGTTTCCTAAATTCCTACTGACTTAAACAGACACGTAAACCAGGCAACGCTTATTCTATACAAGCAGCAGGACTATGGCATTAATGAGCAAGTCCTACAGATCTTTCCTCCAGAAGTGTATCTGTGAGCAAGAGTTGGTTGGATGGTCACAAGCAGAGAGTAGTCTAGGTGGAGATCAGTGTCGACTGGTGTCCCTCAGGGGTCTGCCTTGGGACCAGTGCTATTTAGTATATTCACCAGCAACACAGATAATAGGATTGAGTGCACCCTCAGCAGATTTTCAGATGACTCCAAGCTGAGTGGTGCAGCTGACATATCTGAAGGATGCCGTGCCATCCAGAGGGACCTGGAGAATCACAAGGGTGATTCTCACTCTGTACTCTGCTTTTCTGAGACCCCACCTGGAGTACTGTATCCAGCTCTGGAGCCCTCAGCAAAGGAAAGGTACGGACCTGTTGGAGGAGGTCTAGAGGAGGGCCACATAAATTATCAAAGGGCTGGAACATCTCTCTGTGAGGAAAGGCTGAGAGAGCTGGGAGTTGTTCAGCCTGCAGAAGAGAGAGCTCTGGGGAGAACATATTGCAGGCTTTCTGTAGTTAAGGGTGGCTTACAAGAAAGATGAGGACAAACTTTTTAATAGGGGCTGTAGCCGCAGGACAGGAGGTAATGGTTTTAAACTAAAAGAAGGCAGATTCAGACTAGGTATAAAGAAGAAAATATTTACAGTGAGAATAGTGAAACAGTGAACCAGATTGTCCAGAGAAGTAGTGGATACCTCACGAGTAGAAACATTCAAGACCAGGTTGGACATGGCTCTGAGCAACTTGGTCAGGTTGAAGATGTTAATGCCTATGGCAGGGGGGTAGGACTAGCTGACCTTTAAAGGTCGCTTTCAGTACAAACTGTTATATGATGGTATGAATGCATTGTACATGGTTGGGTGCAATAGCAAGGAACCAAATCCAGTGATCCACATAGCTCTTTGCATGTAATGTGCTTTATTGCTTATGATGTTGGTATTGCATAGAAGTGTCTAGAGAACATGAAACCTCTGTCTTCTCTCCTGTTCTTTTCCCTATGCAAACAGTTCCCGTTCCAGCCTGCAAAATCCTCCAGGTAATAATGAAGAAAGAACTCATCTGATGGGCAGTGAAACATAGCCAGACATACTTTCGATTCTTTTTACTACTGTGGTTTAACCTAGTATTGAGGTGACTGGACTTAACCGTGCTTCATTATTCTGGAGCTGGGACATGATCCCTTATTGAACAACCAGTTGTGGTTTAGTTGTAGCTGCATTACTGTTTTGAAACACTAAATACTGACTGCCTTTGTTTTGGAAGTTCTTGTAAGTGATGAGTAACCCTCGGCTGTCAGCCTGTTTAATTGTGTTTCATGTACAGTGCACTACTGTATGTGAAGAGATGTGTTTTCAAATGTCTGGTTTCTATACTTGTGCGTGCTGTGCGTTATTCTTGGGTCAAGCTACTATTTTGCTACCATGATTTTCTGTACTTTTTGAAAGGAAGTTCATTATCTTGTAACACTTTAACTGGTACCATAAAATGTTGAAACAGAATTTGAAATTACAAAGCATAAAGCACAGTGTTATTTTCAATAAAGCAATTTTTTTCTGAAGTTTTGTAAATTTTCTTAGACAACAAGAGTCCAAAAGACTTTGTCTCTACCAGCACCTGTATTATCTTGAGAGTGCCTGAAAATGGGAGGCAAAAGTAATGAAGACAAGAGTTGCCATGTCTAGGCAGAACTAATTGATCTTCAATCCTGGAGGAGACTTGGGATCTTGTATATATATTTGTATACATACATGCACTGAAATATATAGGTTTGTATTATATATGAAGACTCAGTTTGGTATGTGTGAGATTTATATTGCTAATAAATGCGAGCTGGAACTTTTGTACTAATTCCTTCTACAACAGCAAATCTACCAAGAATCTAGAGCTACTATGAGAAAAAAACATTTCCTCACCTCCTCCAGATGTTGGGCAAAAGAAATTCAAAGGGGACTGAGATAAGGACAGCAAACCCACACCAGACTTCCTGACCCTGGTTGGGGCAAGTCTTTTAACTGGATCCTGGAAGGGGTTCTCTATGGTACTCTTTTTTCCCATGAAAAAGAAAAGTGGTCTCTCTAGCGGTTTCCAATCAGTTTCTCTTATAAGTAGTTACTGGATTTTACATGTGAAATACTTCTTTCTCTGACAGAGCTCTTTGGGACTAGCGAGAGCAAGTGGTGTGGTAGCCAGCTGAGCTGTGAAACACGAGGGTACCAAAGGGCAGGCTCCCCCTAGGAACAGCCTGTCAATAGCTTCTGTTCCTTTTTGTATCAGGTGTTAGACTTTACTGAAAACACGAGTGTACACCTCAGCTTATCATGAACTGCCCACCATGCCAGTGTTGATGATGAGCCAGGTGAGAAGGAACTGAGAGGACTAGAATTAGACGCAAGGTGCACACGATACAGATCAGTAGACGTGAGACTTAATTAGCTTGTTTTCTGCAATGATTTGTTTACTTACTCGATGTGTAGTGTTATGAGTTGAGGGTGGCCAGGGTTACCAGAAATAGCACAAATATCATTGAAAGTATTGAGTTGTTCTGCTGTGTGTGAACTTCATCAGACCACCAGTAGAAACTAGGCTGGATTAACTAATCCCTCTAGCTTCCTGGCAAGACATACCTCCACTATTAATTCTTTCACAGGAACAATGAAGGCAAAAGAAACATGAAGGAGAATACTGATTTCCAGGCTTTTTGCTTTGTGAAATAATTCGCAAGCATGTTCTCTTACTATGATTATCCAGATGTCCTGGAATAATAGTTAAAGTAGAATGGTGGGATCTTTTGTGGAAAGCTAAGCCACTCCCTGGCTAATGCTGTGCTTGTCTCACGCAGTGACAGGTCTAAATACCCAGCTGCCTTTACCCACATAGTTGTACAAGACGTGAAGCTCTGATGAGCAGACTGTGCCAGGTATAGCCAAACTACAACTGGCTTGACCGGAGCCGCCCTGAGCAGGAGTGGCACAGGTAGTGCCCTGTGTGGCAGCACTGAGGCTGGGGCTGTCTGCCTGCCTCCCACAGCCCTGCCTGTGACCTGTGCCCTTGAGTTTGGGCAGGAATGTATCCGTGCTGGTCTCTGCTAACATTTCCAAACTGTTTCCCTTCTGTGATCCAGGCTTGCCTTGAGCTGTGTTACTACAGCAGTGCCACGCCCGACTCATTCGCAGATGTGGCGTGTGATGGTTTCTTCAGCTGCAGCACAGCAGTGACTTCTCTGCGGTGGTGTAAGGCAGAATTGCTCAACGCTGGCGGCTCTCTTACCTTTGATGTGAGATTTTCCAGGCAGGGTGATTGCATCTCCTGTGTTGAGTTTCTGCTGCCCTGGGGAATTCCCAGATTTTGTGCAGGACTTCCTCTTTATAAAGCCCCCTGCTTTTGCTTGCCTACAACCTCCTCTTGAATGACTTCCAGGTTTCACATATGGGACTTCCTAAAGCTTATGCCTTTGCCATGCTTTTGGTGCTGTCTGCCTGGGCCCTGGACACCTACATTGCAGCCATCTATGAGCACAATGTTGTCTTGTCAGAGGACACTGAAGTGCCAGTTTCTCCTGAGGAAGCCTTCGTGCTGATGAAGAAAAATATGGCAGTTTTGGAAGGGGCCATCAGAGAAGCAGCCAGACAGGTATTATCTCATTAGAGACATTTCTTTTCAATAAATACTGCCTGGTGTTTTTTCATTGTCTTAACGGTGGTTTTGGTGTTTGTATGTTGGTACCAGGGTGCCCATATCATTGTGACTCCTGAAGATGGTATTTATGGCTGGATCTTCACAAGGGAGACAATATACCCTTATCTTGAGGATATCCCAGACCCAGAGGTGGACTGGATTCCATGTGCTGATCCTGGAAGGTATCATCCCTGTTATAAATGTGGGAACAGTCTGACAGGAAAGATAGCTACTTTTAGGAGTGGTGGTTGTTAGTTTTAAATACCTTGGAACAACTGCTGTGAAATGGGAGCGAGTTAGACATCATGTAGTTGCCATGAATAGTTTCAGAAAACTTTCTTCATAATCTGCCATTTTTTTCTCACCATAATTCTCTTTATTTATCTAGTATACCAAAAAGGTTGAGATTTATTTAAAAAGCAAAAACTTATGGAATCTACATTTCAGTAAGGTATTCAACGCATGTTGTAGAAAATGTTTACAATATGGGAATATTAGAGAGTATTTGTGAATAAAATAACAGCCGCTACAGAAAGAATATATTGCACCACTTCAAACTTACATTTTGGAATCACGATTTGATAGCCTTTTTATTCTGTTATTTTCCTTATTAAATTATGCCATTTTTTGAAGCTGCAATAGACAAATAACCAAACACACCGTCAAAGAACCAAATTAGGAGCTACCTCAGCACATCAGCCAAATGGAGAGCTGCATCAGAAAGGCTGAGATTAGCCCATGTGTCAGTGTAACACTGATGCTGTGCCACACACTGGCAGTAGAAGGGAGACTTGAAAGTGCAAAGATTTGCTTTCACTCCAAGGAAACCTTTGCATTCCTCATTTAATGCAAGGATGCAGGAGTTTCAGCTTTGAAGCACAAATCTGCTGGCTAACCTAGGCCACTAGATCACTCTTGTGATCTGTAGTCTTAGCATTACAATTTTCACGGACTGGATAGTTTTGATGTTTTACTTGTTTCTTCCTTCCCTACTGATTAGGTTTGCTCCCTCACCCATGCTGGAAAGACTGAGCTGTTTGGCAACGAATAACTCCATCTACATGGTTGCAAATATGGGAGACAGGAAACCATGTAACTCCAGCGATCCAAGGTGCCCAAGTGATGGCCGCTATCAGTACAATACCAATGTTGTCTTTGACTCAGAAGGGAAACTGGTGGCTCGTTATCACAGGGTGAGAGGATTTTTCAGTGTTCAGGAACTGCATGATTCTCAGGTGATTAAAGATGTGAAACGGAAGCTGCTTCCCAGGTTTAAATGTATTTCTATGCAGAGTCATTGTAGAGCAAGTGTCAGAGGGCAGGTGGAAGCCACTGCCTTACGATATCTTTGTTTCTGCTATTCTGAATTTAAAAGCAAGTAATTAAATGAAATTAATGGAAGCTCAATAAGCCCTCTGTTTTTACTGCATCCCAATAGGAAGTGACATATAAGATACTTAAACATTAATTCCTAAATAAACTCTTGCTAACTAAATACAATTCCCCTTCACTGACAGAAATCAGAACCACAGATGTTTGTGCTTGACTCCTCTTGCAGTGGTATGAATTCTCCTCTTTGGAGTTAAGGTATAACGTGTTCACAAAACATGTTCTCCATTACTTGTATTTAAATGAATTAGTATTATATTCAATGTTCTTTTATCTTAAATAGTTTGATTTCTCTTCTAATATTTTATTTTTTGATTCTTCATTTTCCATGAGCAGTACAACCTTTTTGTGACAGAGAAACAGTTTAATTACCCTAAGGAGCCAGAATTTGTGACTTTCAATACATCTTTTGGCTGCTTTGGCATTTTCACTTGCGCAGACATACTCTATCATGACCTGGCTGTGGTCTTGGCAAGAAGATTTCAGGTTGACACCATTCTGTTCCCAACTGCTTGGGTTAACACTCTTCTGCTGTTGTCAGCAATCCAGTTTCACTCAGCATGGGCCATGGGAATGGGTGTCAACTTAATTTCAGCAAATACGCGCAACTCCACTTTAGATATGACAGGTAAGGTGATATTGCTCTAATGGGTCTTGTTCACATGGGCAACATTTATATCTGTGCAATGCAATTGACCTGAGCAGTAATTACCATCAGTGTACACATGTCAACAGGTTTGGGACAGGAATACTTGTAAAGATATAAAGGAAATAAAACTGTGCTATGTCAAATCTCAGAAACGCTTAGGTTGACTATATATATTTAGTTATAAATTATGGGATCTGAGAGTTTATGAGTGTTAATCTTCTTCTTCTGACCCTGGTGTTTATCATTGTTTTGGTCATCTGAAGGCCCAAACTTTGTTTTCTCCACTAGATGGAAACCTAACTCTGAGAAATGTTCATGTGAGTCCTGCAAATAAGTTCGTCTGGGCTGGAGACTTTGTGTCACGTTTTCTTCAAAGGCTTTGTTTTCACTATATATTTTTCCTGAGCAGATGCTAGAAGTCAAGTACAAATTTTGTGTGCATGTGCTTGCAGAACTGAGAGATACTTCCCGCTAAAATGTAGCTCTAAACTTTGCCATCCAACTGAAAGCAGATATGGGCCATTCCTTTAGTTCTCAGTTGTTGATGACTTTGTGTCACACCACTCATTCCTTATGGATAAGTTTTACTCTTGACTTTAAAGATTTCTGTATTTATGTAAAGCACTTGAATAAAGCTGTGAATTTTGGTAATATCTTTTCCATACAGAACTTTTTGATTTGGCAGTTGTTACTATTTATTTTAATCAGAGTTACTGATTTCTAGTGCAGGCAGTTAAATTCAAGGAAGAACGTATAGCTTCAGCCATTTAAATCATATATAATCAGCACATTGATCTTGTCACTTACAATACATGAAACATCAGAGCTTGGTCTACTTTCCATTGATTGCAGAAAACATTAGATTAAGACTGTAGTCTATGAAGACTTAATTTAGTTTTGAAACATTCCGGTAAACATTAGAGTAAAATTTTGCACATATATAATTAGTGAATACTGCTTACCTGTCCCATACATTTGCTTTCAGATTAGAAGCTTTCTGGTGTTATATGTTTGCAGGGAGTGGTATTTATGCCCCAGATGGTCCAAAAGCGCATTATTACAATGCTGAAACGGATAATGGTCACCTTTTGGTGACAGAACTGAGTTCACACCCACGTCTGTCTCCTGACTATTCTGGTGCTGTTAACTGGAGCTTGTATGCCAGCAGGATCGAACAGCCTCCATCAAACAGACCCTATTTCAGTGGGGTCGTTTACCATGATCTCTTCTCCTTCACGGAACTCACTGAGTCCAAGGGAAATCATACCATTTGCCAGAAGGACCTCTGTTGCCATCTGAGCTACAAGATGGTAGAGAAGCAGCAGGATGAAACTTATGTCCTGGGTGCCTTTGATGGGCTACATGTTGTGGAAGGAGAGTAGTATTTGCAGGTAAGAGTTTTCTGCTCTTATTTAAACAGTGGGAAGGCTACAATATTCTCTTTGCAGTCCATTTCCATTTGTCTCATTTTTGATTTGCAGGCATTTAATACAAGGCATTTTTAGAGCCCCCAGAAAACTTCTGTTTTCTTCGTGGTACCTTTTGTCTTCATTAGGGGTGTTGCTTTTTGGTGTTACAAATCATGAAAGTGAAGTTGACTCTGTGCCGCAACACTTTAAGAAATGTGAGGTCACCCAGCAGTTTTGTCAAGGACAGAACAAGATAGATACATATGCTTATCTGTGCTGGTGGTAATTTCAGGAACGCGTCTTGCAAAAGTTGCCCTTCAGGTTTGGCAGGTTGTAGGTTTGGCAGGGTTTATTGCTAAGGGGAGACCTTACTGCTCTCTGCAACTACCTGAAAGGAGGTTGTGGTGAGGTGGGGGTCAGTCTCTTCTCCCAAGTGACAGGTGCCAAGACAAGAGGAAATGGCCTCAAGTTGTTCCAGCAGAGGTTTGGATTGGATAGTAGGAAAAATTGTCTTCACTGGAAGGGTTGTCAAGCATTGGGACAAGCCTCTCAGGGATGTGGTTGAGTCACCATC
The DNA here is from genome assembly GCA_013396735.1 of Grallaria varia. Taxonomy (NCBI): domain Eukaryota; kingdom Metazoa; phylum Chordata; class Aves; order Passeriformes; family Formicariidae; genus Grallaria; species Grallaria varia. The sequence continues at coordinate 246,184 of VWZG01011760.1, read as the reverse complement.
CCTGAAAGTATTTAAAGGATATGTAGATGTGGTGCTTAGAGGTATGGTTTAGTGATGGGCTTGGCAGTGCTGGGCTAATAGTTGATCATCTTAAAGGTCTTTTCCAACCTAAATGATTCTGTGATTCTAAGGAGGTTTCTGTATATGTGTAAAAAAGGGAGAGAAGATTGTAAAGTTCTCCCTAACTTTCATAGGGATGCTCTTGTCACTGTGTCTGCTTAGTGGTTTGTACCACTGTCCTGATGTGATCCTCTACCATGTGGTTATCTAACACAATTAAGAAGCTAAATATGGATATAACATTTGTATTCACATGCCTTGTCTGTGTATTGATTCTGTAAAATTTTGCTTTTCAGCTTTTTGTAGTGTGCTATATGTATCTTTTCTATATATATATATGGAGAGAGAGAGAGAGAGAGAGAGAGTATTCCCACTAGAGTAGGCAGTAAGTACGGCTTCAAGTTTTTTTGGAAACTCAGCCAGAGGTGAAGTAACTTCTCTAGGTCACAAACTATTCCACGTCTATGACTAAATGCATACATATTATGCATTAAGGCACACATAACTTATAAATACACGTGTACATGCAGACACAGTGCTTTGCTGCAGTGTTGGCAGAGAACTGTCTTTTTACAAAGTTTCGAGAGCCACTCTTGGATCTTCTTGGCCTAAATAAATGAATAGATATACTGGATCACTTTTTTCATCGTGACAGCTTTTCTTGCTATCAAATGCAGCTCTTGACTGTTGAAAGCTTAGTGGTCTTTTGCTTTTCGGTATCCTCCTCCCCGCAGATATGCATGCTGCTGAAGTGCAAGAGCCCTGACCTGGACACATGTGGGCAGCCAGTGGAGATGGCTCAGACTGAGTTTGAGATGTTCTCCCTCAGTGGCACGTTTGGCACCAACTACGTCTTTCCAGAAGTGTTGTACAGTGGGGTGCAGCTGGCCCCCGGGGAGTTCGAGGTAATGCATCACTCTCCTGAGTTGTCAGACTTGTAACACAAATGGTCAAAAAGCCACTTGGTAGTTATCAGTGTGCTCTATTTCATTAACTGCCTTGAGTTCAAGGCAGCGCTATTTCTGCCTGATTTTCCTGATTGTATTCATACAGCAGGTCCATCTTGCCAATTACCTTCTTCCCTGTTCCCCGAAATCCCCTAGAACAAAATCTCCTTCATAGTTTTTTCAGACTTCATGGTAGATCCAATTGATATTGAAGCTTTCTCACCTAGATCAGTGTTAATAAATACATGGTTTTTTGTGTTTGCCATGCTGTGATGATGTTCCTGCTTATTTTACTTTTCCATAACTAGGTGCTATCTGATGGACATCTGATAAGTTGCGCTACTACATCTAAGCCAGTTTTGAGTGTAACACTCTTTGGAAGATGGTATGTAAAGACCCCACACACACAGGGCAAGTTTCACCATGATTTCACTGCAGATCCTATAAGATTTAATTTTCCTTTTCTGTAATGCTAATTAATCGTAATGTTTCTCAAGGTGCCTTATCTAACAGCATGGTCATTGCATATTGATTTATTGACTTGATTTTGCAGCAAAAATAAATTGCTGTGCTGGGCAGTTGTGTATGTGTTTTTCTGTAATAGCTTTGGTTGTCATGGGCTTAGCCTTGGCACTGCGGACAGTAGAAAATAAATTCTGCAAACTTTAGTGGTCTAGTATTCAGGCATGTAAGAATAAGTTGTGGCCCAATAAAAACCACTTTTTAATTACTTGAAATTGTTGGTGGAGTATTAGAAGCCATTTCCACAATGTTCTGCCCTATCTCTGAACATGCAGTCTTCTGAACCAAAGATTAACAGAATTTTTGAAGATTGTAATCTACTTTGAAAAAGAAAATAATCCTCAAAACACCGTTGATTCAAAAAACAGTTATTCGACTCAGCACACAATGTAATTTATTATCATGCTATGCCCTAACTCACAATTGGGGGAGTCTACTTGAGTCTTTTTGGACACAATTTTAGGATGTGGAAAATTTCGTTTCCACCAAACTGTTGATAACTGTGTCACCTTTTCCAAGCAGTTAGGTGGGTCTGTGTCAAAAATTCTAAAAATGAGCAATTGTTCAAGAGCATATCTGTGATCCCATTAAATGTTTGGTTATGCTGGTGTGAGGGAGAGTCAAGACTATGCCGGCAGATGTTGGTAAGGGCTAGTGAAGAGCTTGAACAGATGGAATGCACTGGCATGTGTGAGGGTGGAGACCCTGCAGACTGTATCTGTTATGCAAGTGGACTGGATTGCTTTGTATGGGGCAGATAAGATTTCTGTGTGTGGCTAATTCTGTTGTTCTGCAGGTTTGTTTTGAATTAAAACCATTTACATTTAATTGGACCAACATCATAAAAAACCAGACTTGCAGGGTGCAAAATACATTGATTGTTTTACAAAGTAAATGTTTTAAAAACAAGATTTTAGTCTGTAAAGTATCAAGTTAGAATCCTCTACAATTCATATAGCAGAAGTAATGGAAAACACTCTACTTGTTTGTGGAAGAAAAGTACTGTAAGTTTTTATCTTTGCCCTAGGATATGTTGTCCTGCTGCAGTAAGTAACATAACTATGTGCTGTTGCTAAAAGTAATCAGCTTTGGATTTCCTCATGCCTCATGTACTCACTGCTTTGCAGTGATTGCGTGGTTGCAGGGGTGACATTTCACACAGGCTTCTCCACAGCAAGATTAACCCTTTGAACGCACGGTAGTCTTCCACATGCTCTCTCTTAGCGCAAGAAAAGAAGCAGGACCACAGTCTGAAGGGAGACTGCCTCTATAGCTGAGCTGATTTAGCACCGAATTGGCTCCTGTTTCACAGAAGTAAGTCCTCGGGTAACCACCATCAGCAGCAGTAGCAGAGGTGGGGGCGAGTACGTTACAGAGGTGGGAAGAGTGGATTGGGAGGATAGAGGTGTGGAAAGCAGACGGACGTTTAGACAAGTTTCCCCTTACATTGTCCACAGCCAAGTGTAGCCTGAACTCCTGCAGTTTTGAGAAGCTTATTCAGTGAGTTTGTCTGTTTAACTTGTGTCAGTTCCTTGTTCCTGGGTGAGTTCCCAGCTCTGCAGGCAGTAGGCAGACAGAGGCAAACAGGAGTGCCTCCACCCCACCATACTACAGAAACCCCCTTGTCCCCGCAGTGTGACTCGAACTTTGCGGGGCAGTTCCCTCGCACTGCACTTGTGAATTTTTCTGCTCAGCTCTGCCAGGTCAGTAACCTTCCTGGCTCACATCCTTGCTATTGCTAAACAAGGAAGTGTTTGCTACTTCCTCCTTCAAGCTGGTGTCTGATTGTGGTTAATGTGATTCAACCCATATTTGAGTTGGTGAGAAAAATGGGGTGGAGAGGGGGATAGGCTGCCAAGCTACGTTAGTTCAAGTGTCACTAAAATCTATTGCAACCTTTAAAAGGCTCATATTTAAGGCACCTGAATGAGCATTCTGTATCTAATTATGTGTGTAGAGAAGTACTTAGAGCTGAACATTAACAGAAATAAATCAATGTTCCCAGTGGTTGAAAGCCTCAATCAGCATTACTCTTGCGGAGAACTCTCTGGTATCTGCATTCATCCACAGGTCTGTCATTTCCAAGCCAGCTCTACAATGACAGTCTGCTGTAGCTGCAAGCAGACAGCCTGTTCTGCTTCCCACTGTTTGGAAAGCCTTTTTCAAATGAGAATACTGCAACTACTAGAAAGTCAAAAAATGCAAAATGTCATAGCAAGAAATGCATTTGAACAGAGTTGAAGATTAAAAGTGGAGGGCCTCTCAATATATAGCATGTTCCTGGGAATAGGAAAGGTGTGCAGAGGAGCAGGCATGCTTACTGCTCTTCTGCTTCAGGCTAGTGACAGCCAGGCAACCAGTTACTTACCTGCCTGGTTTCAGAGGAAAACATTCCCTCCAAATTAATATTTTCTGGTGGAAGGCTGTTGGAAAATGATGTACAGCTAAACAGAAGTGACTCGGAGAGACAGTGGGATGAACTCAAGGAACATTTCTGTTGCTAGCATGCTAAGTGTATGACATCAGGTACAGCGAGATGCTACTGCAATTGCTTTGGTTCAAAGAAACTTGCTGCAGCTACTGACACATAGCATAGGAATTGAGTAATATGAAGATACTAGGATAAAGCAGCTTTTAAGACCTTCAGTTTTGCCACTCAGACTTCACAGAACGCTGTATTCCTAGGTGACATATCCACCTTTCACAACCAACACAGATAGCAAAAGTCTATCTGCAGTGACAAAGAAAAGTATAGCAACAAAAATTGGGCTGTTCTTTCTAGACATGTTTTTAATTACTTATTTTTTATTGGCACAATTAGTCATGGCATTGCCCAGTATTTTAGTTGTATTCTGTTGTGACAACCTTAATGTGTACTGTTACACTTTGCAGTATGTCATGCTTAGTTCCAAGATAATGTTTAACAGAGCAGCTGTTCCTCCCTCTTTCAAAGTTAAACTTTGCCCTTCTTTTCTATGCATGTTCCTTTTGCACTGTGCATGACTCAGAGCACTCTAGGAGCTGCGAGGCACCAGCCATGCTCCCTTCCCAGCCTCTCCTGCTCACAGGGGTATTGGCCCTCGTGGTCCTTCAGGCCCTTGCCTCTGACACCTTCATTGCAGCCGTCTATGAGCATGCAGTCATCCTGCCAGAGCCCACTGAGGAGCCCGTTTCTCCCAATGATGCTTTGGCCCTGATGAATAAAAACATGGATGTCTTGGAAGGGGCCATCAAGGAAGCTGCCCAGCAGGTATTAGATGTAACATGAGAGTTGTTGAGTGCTGTTTTCTGCTCCATTTGACCTCCTGGTTATACGTTGATGGGTGAGTTTTTAACAGAGCCTGTTGTGACAGGGTGCCCACATCATTGTGACTCCTGAAGATGGCATCTACGGCTGGCAATTCACAAGAGAATCAATCTACCCCTACCTGGAGGATATCCCTGATCCCGAGGTGAATTGGATTCCCTGCACTGACCCCTCAAGGTGATTCCTTCTGCAGTGATTTATGTGGTTTCAAACTCGTATCTCATGGAGTCATGAGCGGCTCCCACTAAATGCAAAGGAACTGCTAATGCTTTTGACATGAGTATAAGTTTCAATTAAAATAGAGTTTGAAGGTAAGTTACCTATAAAATATATAGCATGTCCATTACTAATTGTTGAGGGAAACATGTTAAAAACATTTTTTTAATTAGACACTTTATGGAGAAATTCAAACAACATACAGAATGCAGGTTACTAGAAGTAGAGGAAATGTCTTTTTTCCATTTGGAAATGCTTTGATGCCAGAATATCCTGCTTCTCATTTTGCCTTCAATTTTTTCACACAATTAGGAATAGAAAGGACTGTAAGTTATTAACATTAGTTTTACTTTGATTTTTTGTTTGTTTTTTACAAATGCCATGTTCTAAAAAAAGCACACATACCATTTTTGTGGACTGCCAAGAACTAGTTTCTGAGAAGCTAATAATAGTGGTTATGAGGTTAGTAGTCAAAGTCCAAACCTTTGAGTGATACAAACACAGAAACTTTTAATCTTAGTTTTCTACAATTAAGATAAGGTCTGAATTTCTAGAGCCTCTGTGCTGTAGAACATGATGTGCCATTCAAGCAGCATTTTCCAGCAGTGACAAACTAACCTGTAGCTGACCACAGGACTTCAGACTTCTTGAGCTTCCAGTAAGCGCTCTGCCATGGAACTACAACTGTGGTCCGCCCTCTTCACCACAGCTTTCTGCGCCTGATTAATGATGAGGAGCTTGGAGCATGCTGCTTTATCTGTGAGAATATAATTCCTCAGTGGTTCTGAGGAGAAGGGTCACAATGTGGAGAAGTCCAGGATATGCAGCTTTTTACTGAGGTATAAGTAGCTAAAATATACAATCTTTCAGTGAATCACTGAATCACGGAATATGCCAAGCTGGAAGGGACCCACAAGGATTGTCAGGTCCAACTTCTTGCCCTGCACAGGATCATTCCCAAGGGTCACACTATGCCCTGTCACATCTTGAAACAGCCCATTGCTCTTCATGCCATGGTTAGAGGTCTATGTGCTCCTGTCCATGGGAGGAGATGAATTGCCCTGACCATATCATCTGCACTATTCCACAGCTTAACTCTGTTTAGTGTGCTAAGGGCCCAAAGCTACGGTCCTCAGGTATCACTATGCCAGATGCTAAAATATTTTCCTGTGTGACATCAAATTAGTGCCTTCCTTACTCTCCTGCTCTTTCCCAGCCCAAGGATTATCTGCTTACTGCAGAGCATGTTCCAGGTGCTGAAGTGGACTTGCAGATATGACCCTGCAGACACCAATGGGAAGGCACTAGGACCTACCCCAAAGTGCAGGAAGCAATCTCAGGAAGCACTGCTGCAACTCTGTGTATCTGCCTGCCCTGCCATGGCTGAAGTGTTGAAGGTGCTGCTGTTGTGCCCTTAAGCACAGACATCTCTGATGCATGCGTTTTGTTAATCTATTTCTTTCCCTTCCCCAAAATACATTAGATTTGGTCCAGCACCAGTGCAGGAACGACTCAGCTGCATGGCCAGGAATAACTCCATCTATGTGGTTGCAAACATTGGGGATAAGAAGCTGTGTAACTCCAGTGATCCCGGCTGCCCCAGTGATGGTCGCTACCAGTACAATACAGATGTCGTCTTTGACCCAGAGGGGAAACTGGTGGCTCGTTACCACAAGGTAAGGAGGTGCTTTGGAAAGACCAAAATTAATTTTTCACTGTTTCCAAAATTTCTCCATTTGGAAAGAGAGTTTAATGCCAGGCATTGTCCCATGGCAGTTTTGCTTCTGTTTGTAATTTGAAAGAATCTCTCTCTTGCTATGAAGTATTGATGCAATTACATTAATTGTCATATTTCTCAAAACAGACTGGAATGAAAAATTACAGCTTTGGTGCAATTTAGTGGCATATGGTTTTGGTTGACTTCCTCAGGTCATTAACTCCCTACTACTGGAAATCCTGCTGCTTAAGCAGCTTCAGTTTTCAGTACCAGGTTTTCACCAGACTATCCCTTCAAGTTGCAGGATTTGAAAATGGTCATCTATATCTCATCACAGATGAGTAGTCTGATTTCAGAAAGACAGGCCCTTTCCTATAAATTTTTTTCTGATGCTGTTTCAGCACAGTTTTTTGCACAACAGGAATTATTTGAACAAAACCATGGACATAAGATAGGTGTAAAAAGAGATGAAGGCTTTGAAATACTTGCACTGAATGAAAGTTCTTTCAGTATTATGTTTCTGCCTGCAAGTTCCATCAAAGTTGTTTATGAATTGTGTGCCAGATACCAGGGTGATGTGGTAGAGTGAAGTCAGTTGTTTTTTTAATGCACTTTGGGCCCAGTATTTCTTTCACCTGGTTGTTCAGAGACGATGCCCCAAGATATTTATCTGTGAGCAAATTGGGTGAGTGGAACACTGATAATGTGAGTCTGGTACTTCCGTGGCAATCTAGCATGGCCCAGGTGCTGAATTTTAAGTTCAGTAAATTTGAACCTCTTTTCTGGCTTGATATCCATGTTTGTTCTCCGGGCCTCTTGGACAATAATTAAGAATTCTTAGAAAACATGTATGTGAAGAAAGAAGGAAAATGTTGGAAAGCTGAGAATGTTGTGAACTTGGATTTTTCTGTTGGTGGAGCTTATCTGCCTTTCCCCCATCAGCCCAGCCTTTGTTTTCCTCTCTATTCTACAGTGCTGTCTCATGGTTCATGCTGGTGCTGTGCACTTGCAGTACTTCTGGGCATCTCCACATGAAGGTCACCAATTCTGTCTCTTAGCACCAGAACCTCCCTGCTCCTCTTACATTATTATTTCTCTTCTGTGTGCATTCAAGTCACCAGAAATATAAATGAGGTAGGGAGAGTGGAGAGATTATTTTTAAGATGACATCATGAGACCCAAAGACAGCTGGCTGTTGTCCTAGCTAGATGCCAGGGCAATATGTGTCTCCCTATATCCACCTGTTTTGTACCATGTTCATACAATTTTTGCCTGACTTCCTAAATGGGAGGGCTTTCAGTACAGGTCAAAAATTTTCTCAAGTAATTCTGAACAGTTTTAGGGAATGACTCCAAGTCAAGTAAGTGCCTGTAACTGGTTTCTGTTTTTTCATTTCCCTACAGTATAATCTCTTTATGGTAGAAGTCCAGTTTAATTACCCAAAAGAGCCAGAAGCCGTCACCTTTGAGACTCCTTTTGGGAAGTTTGGCATTTTCACTTGTTTTGACATCCTTTTCTATGAACCTGCCGTGGTCCTTGTTAGCAAGATGCAGGTGGACACTGTGCTCTTCCCGACAGCTTGGATGAATGTCCTGCCATTTCTGACTGCAGTTGAGTTTCACTCTGCCTGGGCTATGGGCATGCATGTCAACTTCTTAGCTGCCAATACTCACAGAACCAGCTTGGCGATGACAGGTAATTTAACTCTCACTCTGTCTTAAAAATCTTTATTGCCATGAATTTGTGTTTCTTGTTCTACAAGGTGATCTTGCAGAGGATTGTAATGTGTTTATCTGGAAGTCTAATCACCAATTTTAAACCTGACATGTCCCATCCCTATCGTTGCCATACAAGGCACAGCAAAACTTGTAGTGTTTTCTTTGCCCTAGCTTCTTAGGATTTTCCTTTCTTTCTTTTAATGGCTCTAAACAACTAATAAGTTACTTCCTCTTTTACCCGAATAGAAATTTTGACACTTAGGCTTTTTTCCTCTCCACTTCTAAGTCTGTGATTGAATGTTAAACTGTAAATATACTTATAAGGCACATACATGGATACATTTATTCTGGCCAAATGAAAGACTTATTTGTATTTACCATGTTTATGAAAAAGTGTGATAAAAAGGATTTTCAGACCTGTTGCAGTAATACCGCTAAGAAGTCTACATTTTCATTTTAGAATGTAAGGCTGAAATTTTATATCTTAGTTTATGGGATAGTATATTTCGGTTAGACCAGTATTTTCATGGAGGTGTGAAACCACAGTATTGTCTTTGAACTTCTCATTCAACATGCTTGACAGGCTTTTGCTTGTTGTCCATTTTTTGTGGCTCTTCAGCAGTGATAGGTATGAGAAATCTTTGATTTCTCTCAGTTGCTTGGTACTGGTCAGATGGGAATTACCAACACTGGGAGGAGTTTTCAGTCAGTCTATAGCAGGCTGGACAACTGCTTTCTCCTGTGTTCACCAGGACAGGCCTGTGGTACTTGACTGTGTTGTGATTCGGATTGTCTCAATTGTAGATGATCCCTTCACATCAATTAGCTGAGAATAAAGGAATTACCAAGTAATTTAATTACATAGAGGAGAAAAGAGAACTGAGGAGGCCATAAATACAGTCATAACATATAACATAACGTAATGTAACATAAAATAACATAATCGTCCTTTGCCTCTGCCTGCACTGAGCTGACCTCATCCAAGAGAATAAATGCTATTCTTTGCCAAAGCACGAGGTCTATGTACTGAGTTTCTAGTGGTCGCCTTTAGTGAGACTAAAATTTCTGTAATCTTTATAACAATAGTTGATGAGCTAGCAGCAGGGACACTTAAAAGGCAGTATGATTTTTTTAATTCTTCTTGGACTTACTATTGTGTTCTCCTCAGGGAGTGGTATTTATGCACCAGATGGAGCCAGGACATACTCCTACAATATGAAAACTGAAGATGGTCGCCTCCTTGTTGCTGAACTAGATGCCCACCCTCGTCTTTCTCCTGCCTCCCCGTCTGCTGTCAACTGGAGCTCATATGCTTTGAATGTCGAAAGATTCTCCCCAAATGACCATGATTTCACAGGAATCATCTTTCATGATCAGTTCACTTTCACTGAGCTCACTAAGCCTGGGGGAAATCTCACTGTCTGTCAAAAAGACCTCTGCTGTCACTTGAGCTACAAGATGGCAAGGAAAAGAGATGATGAAGTTTATGTGCTGGGTGCTTTTGATGGGCTTCATGTTGTTGAAGGACAGTACTATCTGCAGGTAATTCTTTGGAGGGGGTTACTTGCTTTAGGAAGTTTCTTTACAGGGAGAAACTTTCAGCTCTGTGGCAGAAAAAGAAAAGACAACAATTCTCTTGTATACTGAAGTCCTGGTGTCATATTTGTTAGCAATGGAAAGGAGTTGCTAAAACATTCAAGCCTACTTATATTTAAATGCAACAAAGGCAGTAGAGAGATCTCTAAACCTCTTTTAAATTCCCAGGGTGCATTCACTATTTTTTTGGGTGTGCAATGTTGGCTAAATTTAGGTCCTCCTCTGTGATTCTCTGCAGTAAGTATTCTGAATCTCCTCTGTATCAGAGTCACAGAATAGGGTTGGAAGGGACCTCTGGAGATCATCTAGTCCAACCTCCTTGCAAAAGCATAGTCTCCTAAAGCAGGTTATACAGTCTCGGTGATTTTGAATGTCTCCAGAGAGGAAGAGTCCACAGCTTCCCTGGGCAGCCTGTTCCAGTGCTCTGCCACCCTCAACATAAAGAATTTCTTCCTCATGTTGAGGTGAAACTTCCTGTGTTTTAGTTTATGGCCATTGTTCCTCATCCTGTCTCTAGGCACCTCTGAAAAAAAGTCTGGCACCATCCTCTTGCCACTTGCCTTTGATATATTTACATGCATTAATGAGATCTCCTCTTAGTCTTCTCTTCACTAGACTAAACAGACCCGGTTCCTGCAGTCTTTCCTATAGGGGAGATGCTCTAGACCCTTAGTCATCTATGTGGCCCTCTGCTGGACCCTCTCCAGTAGCTCCTTGTCTTGTACTAAGGAGCCCAGAAATGGACACACTACTCCAGACGTGGCTTCACTGTATCTTCATCAAAGAGTTGCTGTTAAAAATCAGTTGTTTGTAGCTATCTTTATGAGATAATTTAAAGTTACAGAGATATTAATTTTTCATCACTATCCAAATCATAGCAATGAAGTTTACTGAAATGGCATATGATTTTTACTGGAAATATCCTTTCTTCTCTTCTAATCAAATGTTTGGAAAAACAGTGAGTTACATCCTAGTTGAATTTGCTTAAAACCGTATTTAAAAACATTCTTTGCCTTCAGGATTAAGTTATTGTGCCAGCAGACTATACTGCTTTTTTTGTTGCTTCTGTCTGTCAACACAACCTTCGCGTACCAGCTGGTACAGACTCAGGATATGAGGGGAGGTCTTAGTCAGGAAACGGCTTATCTAATGCATTTAAGAAGGTAGCTTGAATCAATTCAGTTCTTGATGAGCTTGCTTGTAGAATTTATTTTAGTGGTTGTCGAAGATGCCGAATAGTCTCTACCAGTACTGAAAGTTCTAGAGAAGCAGGAATTTCTACTGTTCCTTTTTCCCTCAGTGTTTTTTCATTTCTTCAGAACATATTCCTTATTTCACTGCTTATTTGCATTTCAACACAAAACTATATTTGTTGGTGAGTAATACTTCTGATTTTTGCAAATACGCTTCTCTCCCCCAATATATGAAACAAATAGAAAAACTCCATCCCCTATCAGCAAAATGAGCCAACATCTTTTGAATCACTCCTGAATAATAGGAGTGCTAGCCCTATTTCATATTTCTTCTTGAAGGCCATAAATATTTATCAGCTAGATAATTAACAACAACAGGGAAACACTACAATTCCTACTTTCCTCTATGAGCTACAGCTGCTAACAAAACTGTAACAGAAGATGCTAACTTCACCTTGGCCTATATTCACTAGGATTTGAACAGAGAATGTCAGATTCAGATTTCCCATGGAATACCAGGCCATCTAATGAAGTATCATTACCAACATGTACAAATACCAGTAAGCAGACCTCGGTGTACACTTGCACAGTGTACCCATGAGGAGGACTTTGTTTCATTTGCCTAAAATTTTCACTCGCAAACTCATCTTACTAAGAGACGTGGGAAAGGAACCTCCAAATAAGAGAACTGGCAATAGAAAGAATTAGTGGAAGTGACAGGATTGGGCTTCAGAGACAAGGTGCTCTGGCAGCACTTGCACCAGAAACAGTCTATTTGTAACTACTAAGGCAACTCAGGTCTGAAATACTCTCAATTAGATCAAAGGGTGAAAAAATAAATTGCACCTAAAAAGGAGTTGCCCAAAGATTATGAAAAGGATCCTGTGACTCTCACCTGCTCTGACACACACTGGCTTTGATGACATAAGACTTTCCTGTCAGAGTGTTTCTGTCTTGCTAAATCCATTGTTGTCGTCTCCTCTCTGCAGATATGCACGCTGCTCAAGTGCAAGAGCACCGACCGGGACACATGTGGGCAGCCAGTGGAGATGGCTCAGACTGAGTTTGAGATGTTCTCCCTCAGTGGCACGTTTGGCACCAACTACGTCTTTCCAGAAGTGTTGTACAGTGGGGTGCAGCTGGCCCCCGGGGAGTTCGAGGTAACGGGGCACCCTGGAGCTGTGTGATGCAGAATAGTCGTGAAACAGTCTCAAAACAGCCAAAGTGAACTTGGTCATAGTGATTAGTCGATCTACTAAATACCTTTTAATTAAATCACTGTTTTCAGTAAGAGATATTGTCTCACATACCTTCTTCCTGTTTTGTCAGATTTTTCTGAGCTCCTCATGTGTTCATGTGGGTACTCTTCTAATCACATCCTTCTCTTACCCTTTTCAATCAGGTACTGAATGATGGACGCTTGATAAGTAAGACAAAACCAACAAAACCAGTTGTTACTGTGACGCTTTTTGGACGGTGGTATGAAAAGGATCATCTGAAACAAGACCCACAGCCAACAGCCTTCCCATGATATTACCATAATTGAAGCTGTACAGTTAGTTTCATGTCCAAATGAGATACAGCATCCTCTACTACAGCAATCTCAATTATGTTTCTTATTTCCAGTTGCACAAACGTCTCATCAATGTGCTTTGTTTAGTAATACTGCAGCAATAGTACCTTATTGCTGCCATTTATTGAGAAGTATTTATTTCTATATCATTAGATTACTAATATTTTATTAGTGCAAGTCAGCAGTTATTTTTCTCTCTTTGTTGTATTTTTATTTTTCTAACCCTCAGAAAATCTGTATTGTGGGCCAGTGTATATATTGTTATTAAAATAACATAGCATGCTTTTTAATTGCAGATTATTATGGCACCAGTAAATAAAAGAGTGAAAGATGTGATTTGCGGCATCACTATACAAAAATGCACAATATTTCTTTGTCTCTGATGTACAACTACTTATGTTGATGTATGCAAGTCTGCTCTTTTGCCCAAATTAGACCCTTTCTTTTTCCTATTTGCATTGCTTTGGTTTTATTGCCTTTATGCTATTGGTGTATGTCATGTGGGACATGGCAGCACAGAGTAGTGCATCTTGGAAGCTGAACTCCAATGAACTCCAATCAAAGAGCCCATCCTGAAACAAAACCTGCCACCACTTCTTGGTCAGACATGGCATGAATCATCATTTCTTTGAAATCTCTGTTGAACCAAGACTTGGAATTGAAACCTCAAATTATTCTGCTTATCAGTTCTTAAAAACTGCTTGACAACACTTCCTGCCTGCACTGGATGCTATTCAGTGATGGAATTGTTTGCAACCAGTAAACAAGTCACTTAGCAATTTGGTATCCCATAGCAGCTCCTCCCTCCCACACTCTCTATTTCTTTCTAGTCCTGTAACAGCAACGTATGTGAAATAAGCATTGTCCTTTGCTCCTTCATGTTAATGCTGGTTGGTGCTGCTCTGTAGATGAATTTGCTGTAGGGATTAGGGGTTTTAGAATTCTAATTCAGACCAGCTACTCCTGGTGAGGAGGCACTGTTCACATCTTCGCTTCCTCTTCTCCCCCAGTGACCTGTGTTTTGTTGCTGCTGCTGGACCCTAGTGACCTCCTGTCAACACATCAGTGTATAAACTTGTGCACATTCTGTGGCTTTGTCCTTAAGAGTGGTCCAAGACCTCTGTTAGTCTGATTTCTCGTTCCTTTTCTCCACACTGACACCATTCCTGGTCTCACCATGGTGCTCTCAAGGTCCTCAATCCCATGTATTTCTGTTGTGGTGCTGGTGAGACACTGGGAATGCAAATACTCTCTAAACTCCAGCACTGATTACCACTGCTGTGCATCGTATGACCTTTTTGTTTCAAAATGTAAATAAATACTCACATGTGACATAACCTAGTCTCATGTCTCATAAACATAATGACATGTTTATCAAAAGCCCCAATGTATTCTGACTCATGAAAGCTCAGCATCATTGCTGCTAGAGCCACTCTGTCTTTAAACCTAGTTCACTGTTGGAGTCAGTTCCCGTCTGAGCACAGACTGATCTCAGTCCAGCAGGGATTTATCCAATGTGATCCTCTTTCTGTGGGTACAAACTTAGTGCAGATACTGTACTTGTCTCCTGGGAACCTGGTGAGTGATACCACAACTCTCTCCTGGGGAAAGGATATGGATTTAAGAGAAGCTATGGCATCCAGGAACACCTCATCTTGCAGAAGGGATTCAGCAGGAGTCATGTGGCCAGTCTCAGAACTGAGAGGCAGTTTCTTCAGGTTTTTTCACTGCTGATGCCAGTCCTCTGGAAAAGGAAATGTGCGCGCAAGTAGCATATATCCCAACCCTGAATCTGGTGAGTATCTTGAATCCAGGATTTGGTTCAAGGTCATTGTTTTTTGGTTAAAGTATCTTTGTACATTGAGTATTTTCTTATAGAAGACTGGTGTAAGCCATCATGGCACTAAATTCTTTTCACCACAAAGATTGCATAACACTTATCATTGTGAAATTATTACCGCATGAAATGAGTCAAGCACACAGAAAGTAATCCTATGAAGTCCACCCATTACCCACATACCAACTCACTCTGTATAAAGACAAGGCTGCATGTAACCACGGATAACAATAAACACTTCTTCGAGGGCAGTGCAGCAAAATAACATTTCCAACCAAAGAAGGTAAGAAACTTAGGTAACAAAATACAAGTAATTTTTGTGTACATGCAGCTTTAGCTTCAAGATTTCTTATGAAATTCTCTGTAGACATAAGAAAACAGGTTGCAACAGGCAATATTTAGAAATTGTGGCTCATGTTCATGATGCTCTTCTAACAGAGACCTTTGGGGACCAGAGATCTTCAGAGCTCAGTTATTGAACAGTGGGTGTGCTGATGAGTTTGTTCAATCAGCTGCCTGGCAGCCCCTCCAGATGTGCAGCAACCCCCAAATACTCTGAAACTCTGAACCGGTGCTGTGCTGAGCTGGGGTGGCACAGGTAGTGCCCATGCTGGGTGGTGACCACCTGCCTCCCACAGCCATACCTGCATCCCACACCCTCAAGTTTAGGCAGGAATGTGTCCATGCTGGTCTCTGCTGTGATTTCCTGTACTTGTTCTCCTGCTGTGGCCCAGGCATGCCTTGAACTGTGTTACTACAGCAATGCTATGACTGAACTTTTTGCAAATCTGGCAAGTGACATGTTTCTTCAGCTGCAGCACAGTGGCGACTTCTTTGTGACTTCTCTGCCAGGGGTGTAATGTAGAATTGCTCAATGCCAGCCGCTTTCTTGCCTTTGACATTGTGAGACTTTCCAGGCAGGGTGATTGCATTTTCCAGTTTCTGCTGGCTTTCTGCCACCCTAGGGAATTCGCAGGTATTATGCAAGATTTTCCCTTTTAAAGCCCAGTCCTTCCCACAGTCTCCTCTTGGGTGACTTCCATGTTTCAGACATGGGGCTTCCTAAAGCTTGTGCCTCTGCTGTGCTTTTGTTGCTGTCTGCTCTGGAGGCCTGTCACCTGGAAACCTATGTTGCAGCTGTCTATGAGCACAACATAGTCTTAGAATCACAGAATTGCTGAAGTGTTGGTTTCTCCTGAGGAAGCCTTGGTGCTGATGGAGAAAAATCAGTCTTTTGGCTGACACTACATAGTGAAGAGGAAGATTTTTTCAGGATGAAGAATATTTTCTTTGGTTTCATGCTAAGTGGTAAATGATGAGCCAGGTTATATTGCCATAGACATACCTCAGGTTCTAAGGTTTTTCTACGCATCACCTGAAACTACAGTTGTAATATTCTGTTTACAAAATGCTATGCTAAAAATTGCCTTCCATGAGAAAAAAACACCTCTGCTTTCTATGAGTAATTTCAAATTGCTTGTGATGCAAAAAGTCCCTCTTGAAAGGACAATAGTAAGAAAAAAATCTGTGTTGTTTTATTCTTTCTCACAAAACAATCAAGTATGTTAGCTCTCAGCAGAGAGGTCAAGACAATTCAAGAGATAGTTTGCAGTGTGAGCCCAGCGTGGGGGACATTCTCAAGGCCCCTACTACAACCATAAAAAGCCACTGGCCAAAAGCAAGAGGGATGGCAGGACCATGTGTCATAAGCATTGATGAATCATCTGCACTCTGAAGCATGACCACCTCATGCAGGTGCTCTGCCTTCAGCACTGGCTGAAGTTTTAATCAGTGGCAGCCATGTGCAGTAAGGTTATAGGGAATAGCATACCCTAACCAAGGGAGTCTGGGCTCATGCCAGGATGGGTTTAAAAGCCTGGAGAGGGATGTACAAATGAAACGTGCAAGTGCTCCTGCCAGTGGAGCCCCTTGTAAATTAGCATTTCTTCTGTCAAGCTCTCTTAGCCTCTTGTTCACCTTTTATTTAAAACATTTTACCTTGGAAACAAGTTCCAGTTCCTAGAAACATTTCTTTGACATTTTATTATAAACATATGTCCCAATTGTTGGCAGAAATATACTGTGTCTTCTTAGATTACTCAACAGAAGACTATTTCCAAACCAAACTCATTTGTCTTTACTCCTCCTCTTTCTATCCGCTTTATATTCCCCATGCCTTATCCAGGAGCTGCGAGGTACCAGCCATGCTCCCTTCCCGGCCTCTCCTGCTCACAGGGGTATTGGCACTCGTGGTCCTTCAGGCCCTTGCCTCCGACACCTTCATTGCAGCCGTCTATGAGCATGCAGTCATCCTGCCAGAGCCCACTGAGGAGCCCGTTTCTCCCAATGATGCTTTGGCCCTGATGAATAAAAACATGGATGTCTTGGAAGGGGCCACCAAGGAAGCTGCCCAGCAGGTACCAGATGTAACATGAGAGTTGTTGAGTGCTGTTTTCTGCTCCATTTGACCTCCTGGTTATACGTTGATGGGTGAGTTTTTAACAGAGCCTGTCGTGACAGGGTGCCCACATCATTGTGACTCCTGAAGATGGCATCTACGGCTGGCAATTCACAAGAGAATCCATCTACCCCTACCTGGAGGATATCCCTGATCCCGAGGTGAATTGGATTCCCTGCACTGACCCCTCAAGGTGATTCCTTCTGCAGTGATTTATGTGGTTTCAAACTCGTATCTCATGGAGTCATGAGCAGCTCCTAAATACAAAGGAACTACTGATTTTTAAATCTGTTAAAAATCACAAGCACTGCAGAAATGAGATGCATCAAAAAGAATTCTTAATGAAACGGTAATGGGAATATGTCAGGTAAAAAGCATTGAGACAGTCTTACTTTAAAACTTGAAAAAGGACAAAAATGAGGGAACTTTAGGCAAAATAATAATTTTAAAGACATGTAAAACTTTATCAATTAAGATCACTTCTGAAAATCTTCTGTAAGTATAAGCTAGTTTATTCTCATGTCAGATGCGTAGATCAGACTAGGTGATTGAGTCCTCAGCTCATATGGCTGAGTGATTTCTAAAACAAACTGCACAAAATATTTTTCTTGATCTGAAAGAAGTGTATTTTGGAAATCCAGCCACTAGCACAGCCTGCTGTGTTACACAGCTGCTCTGAATGTGTGTCAGAAGGGGACACCAAGAGGACCAAGTCTGTGCCTAAGCTAATCTTTTATATTCCTTTCTGGGGCTTTACAAAGGTAGATTTCAGGAGTCCCTAGCTCTGTAAATGCTGTGTCCAATTTTTGCTAAAGGCTTACAGATAGCTGCCTAAAACAGAGTGAAGATTATTTAAAAAGGCTAAAACTGTCTTTTGAAATCAAGGCTTAGAGCTGCTTGAAAATTTATTTTTAAGTTATTTTAAATTTATATCTGTATACTGATTTATTTTCACCTTTGTTTTATTAAGGTCTCCATATCTTTGTCTGCAAGTTAGCCAGGAATTCTATCCACACAGAAAAAAAACATTGTTAAGGGTACAGGAAAGAAGAACACAGGGAGACAATTTTTTAAAGATAAAAGAGCCTGGCAATTTAAAATGGTGCTATGAACAGAAACTATGATTTGATCTATTCCTTTTTCTGCTTATGGGAATATGCAGTTAATGGAATAGTAATGCGTTTCTTTTAGATGGACACTTAAACTTCTAAAAGATTTTTCCTCTTTAACTAAAAATACACTAGATTTGGTCCAGCACCAGTGCAGGAACGACTCAGCTGCATGGCCAGGAATAACTCCATCTATGTGGTTGCAAACATTGGGGATAAGAAGCTGTGTAACTCCAGTGATCCCGGCTGCCCCAGTGATGGTCGCTACCAGTACAATACAGATGTCGTCTTTGACCCAGAGGGGAAACTGGTGGCTCGTTACCACAAGGTAAGGAGGTGCTTCAGCATTATCCTGTAGTTTATTATCAATATATTTTTCATCTTTCTGGCACCAATTTCAGCTTGCTTATACAATAAGTTTACATTATTATAAATTGACATCGAATCCATGATGCAAGAACCTTATGGCCAGAAGGAAAAACCAGCAAGTACTTGACAAATCAGACCTTATTTCCAGAAGCACCACAGAGAGTGTACCAGCTGCCAAACACAAAAGGGCTCCACTTATGACAGTAAATGGTAAAGAAACAGTGACAGAATTTTGTATATTCCATAAATGTTAGCTTGTTCTTGATGTATTTTTAGCCAAGTTAGATAGTGCTTTTGCAGGGGATGTCTTGGCAGAGTTTAGTATGTAATGTTGCCTGGGCTTTGCTTCCAAGAGGTAGATGGGGCACAGCTATCTCATTTTGTAGAGAGAGAGAGACAGCTGGATGGATGCAAACCAGCTGTGCCATCAGTTCAGGTACCTCGATTCCCAGCTTTGCTTTAAAGCCTATCTCAGATACAAAATAGTTGTCCATAATCTTGCCTTTTTTTTTTTTAAATTTTCTTCACCTGCAGTACAACCTGTTTAGAAGTGAAACTCAGTTTAATTACCCAAAAGAGCCAGAAGCCGTCACCTTTGAGACTCCTTTTGGGAAGTTTGGCATTTTCACTTGCTTTGACATCCTTTTCCATGAGCCTGCCATAGTCCTTGTGAGCAAAATGCAGGTGGACACTGTGCTCTTCCCGACAGCTTGGATGAATGTCCTGCCATTTCTGACTGCAGTTGAGTTTCATTCTGCCTGGGCTATGGGCATGCGTGTCAATTTACTTTCAGCAAATACTCATAACATCAACTTTTCAATGACAGGTGAGTTGCATTCAGGAAAGGGAAATTGTCTTTAGATTCAGACGCAGAAATGTTTTAGACATAGTGAAATCTCTAGAACATGGTATTTCAATCAGATTAAAGATCTTCATAATGTGCTACTGAATGTAAAAACACCTTCAGGCAAGAAACTGTTGAATGTACTGTAAAAGGTAAACTTAGAAAGTTCATGACATTAAATTTTGATCCATTAATAGTGAAATTTTATTTCAAAAACAGCACAAAGTTTCACTTAAATTTTCATTCATTTAGAAGCAGCATTTTTCGTTTAAAATTCAATGAACAGTTAAATGGAGAAAAAATGTTTTAATTAGAACTTAATAATGTAAACCCAAAAGGAAGACTCCTCTTGTATATTCGAAAAAAAAATTTTCAGGTTTTTGTGGCTGCTGAAGAATTAGAGATATATGTGTTTTATTTTGCTCTAAATAGATATTTTCTACCTTTTCCTCCCTGTAAACTGAGAAAATGTTGTAGCTGTATCTGTAACTCTCCCCTGAAGCCCAAGTGAAAACCAACAAGAAACATTTTTGCTTGCCCTAAATACAGATTGAGCTGAATTTAGGTCACAGCCCTTTGTTTCATTCAGGTAAATATATGGTTTCCTTCTTTGTCAAATATGCCACTCTTAGACCTCTTCTTTACATTTAAATGAACTTAAGTTCTAACACTATGATGAGTATTTTAGCAGTTCTGTGCTTTAAAATTCTTCCCAAATTCTCCATAAGGTATTGTCCGAAAATAGTATCACTGAAAAACGATACCATTGTGGCATGGGGGTAATTGGTCCCCTGCCAAGCCAAGTTCTGGGATGCTGGCTAAGAGAGAGCTGGTGATTGTCTTCGGCAGGCAGTGGGCTGTTCACACCAGAAGGACCTGCCGCCTACCATTATGACAGCGGGACTGAGGAGGGACGTCTCCTGATAGCAGAGTTGAGCGCACAACCCCGTCTGTCCCCCACCTACCCTCCTGCCATCAACTGGAGTTTGTATGCCACAAGCATCAAGACCTTTCCAGGAGAAAATGACACTTTTTCGGGGTTTGTCCGGCGGGATATATTCACTTTCAGTGAACTCAGGCACAAAGCTGGAAATTACACTGTTTGCCAAGGAGACCTCTGCTGTCATCTGGTCTATCACATGTCAGACAAGAGAAAAAATGAAGTTTATGTCCTGGGTGTATTTGATGGGCTTCATGGTTCTCTCATAAAATACCACTGGCAGGTAATTGTTTTTTTCAGGGATGAGTGTGGCTACATCCCAACTACCTCAAAACACTTGTCCATTACTGCATACTGAGAACTTCTTTTGCTATCAAATGCAGCTCTTAATTGTTGGAAACTTACTGGTCTTTTGCTTTTCTGTATCTTCCTCCCCACAGATATGCACGCTGCTCAAGTGCAAGAGCACCGACCGGGACACATGTGGGCAGCCAGTGGAGATGGCTCAGACTGAGTTTGAGATGTTCTCCCTCAGTGGCACGTTTGGCACCAACTACGTCTTTCCAGAAGTGTTGTACAGTGGGGTGCAGCTGGCCCCCGGGGAATTTGAGGTAACGGGGCACCCTGGAGCCCTTTGATGCAAGGCTTTCCAGGCCATGGTGCTGAAAACCAACATGTCACCCAAGTCCCACCCAAGAACCACTGTTGATGGTTCTGCAGACTATAACTCAGGGGGACAGATTTCAACAGGTGGACTGATTTAATCCTTACTGATGAGAACATATCAGTGCTGAGGTTAAGAATCTCTTTAGCGTTTTCTCTAGCAAATATGCCTTCCCATTTCAGTCCCAAATCCATGAAGAACAGCTTTCAAGGGCTCTTTTCTACACGTTTCTGCTGATGGGCATTTTAAGAGAAAAAGAAATCAAATACTCAGAAATTGTCCAAACTGGGAAAATTGCTTGGGAGTATCATGCGTAAAAGCAGAGACCCTATGCAGTTAAAAATGTAAAGCAATTTTAGAGGGTTTTGTAGGGTTTATTTTTTTTATTCGTAACTTACAAGAGACAATGAAGACAGTGAAAAAGGTCTGAAAAGTTTTAGGGGAAACAAGGGTGATTTTTCTACAAGGTAGGGAATTGAAAAGCATTGTTCATCCTGCATACTTGGTTTTGAATGGGACTTTTGTAAAAATATACACATCACATAATTTATTGGTATCCTAAAACATGATCATAATCTAATTTAAAAACAATACCTTGTAATTTCTTAAAAAATACATGCTTATTTTTTGTCACAGGGGCTCTTAAAAGTTACAGGTGTTCGGAGTCTCTGAACAACAATGATTTCAAATTGATATGTGAAAAATAACTAAAAAAAGCTATATATGGCCAGTAGCTTGAAATTTTCTAATTCCATCTGAAAATTGTTTTGGAGTCTGCAAATCAAAAAAATATTTCAAATATGTTCTAGATATGCATATAACCTTCATTGCCTTGTATGAGTATAATGAGAACCTAACAAATCAGTTATTCTCACTCTCACCTTCTCATGAAGTGGAGAAAATTATCTTTTTTTCCAAAGATGGAGGAAGGTTTAAAGACCTCCAGGTCCAAGGAAATGTGGGAAGGCTATAACGGGAAGGCTATGGCTGAGCCAGAGAGAATTCTGATTTCATTCTCATAATTGTTTTCGAAAGTTTCACATCAAAATATTCAGCATCCAAGGTCTATTCTTTCTGTCCTATGCAATATTGATATTCTGTTAGTGGACTATTAATGTCATTCTTTCTTGTTTCAATTAGGTTCTACGTGATGGTCGTTTGGAAAATAAACATGGCACATCGAAACCACTCATAACAGCTACACTTTTTGGAAGACTTTATGAAAAGGACCCACCACATCCTCTGCGATCCTCCCCAAAACATAACTCCTTAGGTGCTACACAATCGCCATAGACAGGAGGGGATTTTCTTCATGAGCCATAGCAGTTATCCTGTATGATTCCTGTTCTGCAATCTTGTACTTCTGCTCAGCAGCTGAGGCAGTTGGGTTTATTTAGGAGAAAGTGAAGTGATCATTCTGCTGTGTGTTGTGTGTACCTTTTTAACAATGCTTGAGCCACTGCAATTATTTTTCAGTATGAGTTCTCTGGCACATGAAACTTTTAAATAGAAATTTTGTTTTCCCCAAGATATCATATAGATTGCTAAGATAACAGTAAAAAGAAGACTGATAGGAGAATGTATGAAATGTGGTTTGTCATTTTATTGCAGAACAAATTTTCTTCAAGGGAGTCTTTCTGTCCCTTTCTCTCCTTTCTGTTTTTCAGACAATATAATCACTAAGTGTCTGTTTCTCAGCCTTACACCCCAATCAACAGGCCTGCTTAATACTCAATGAGCCTTGGCCCCATTCTGACCAGGGCACTGCACAATAAAGAGAAAACCAGATTTAAAATTGTTTTAAGTGCAATCTTAGAAAGTGGTCTTACACAACCTGCACAGGTGCTGAGAGTGGCTGAAGTCATAAAGTATCTCCAGTTCTGCAGTGCCTCTGAGCTTGCACCGCTTTGTGCTTGACAGATGGGCATTGGGTCCAATGCGTTTCAGATCAGACTTACCATATAAACACAGTGCCCCAACACTGTCTCCTGGGTATTTGGATAGTTTCTTCAAAACTGTTAAGATATGAAATAGGCAGTCTTTTAGTATTTTTCACATTTTACCATGCAGTATGAGAAACGGGCACTATTTGAGACTTCTAGCAATGATATGTCAAACTTGGCAGCCCTGGGCCTGATTTCTGTCTATCGTATTCTGGAGCAAATGAGCCTTGTTCGTGTCAAATATGCCATGGAGTACTCCTGGCCTCCATGCGTATCCCATAGTATTTTGCATATACTGCCATTCATATTGCTGGCTTACAGGCTGCACCACGCTTAGCACTGACCTGTGTGAAATGCGGCACATGGAAAACACTCTGTGGTTTCCCATCCCAGGCACTCCAACATATGTTACCTAGAAGTTGTTGAAAGCACATGATTTCTGTTTTTCCGTGTGCTGTGGATTCTCTGTAAGCAACCTTGGAGGTTCTTTCCAGGAGTTGTTTCACCATGGAAATAAAACAGCTGTGTTTGTACTAGGGGGAGGGACTGTACCACTTGGGAGCAGTTACTCAAGGCAGGGATTCGAAGTCTTGGTTGCTAGTTCCATTATTCATCATGTCACCCTTTTCTCACCTGACTTGTGGTGGTAACCTAGACTAATATTCCATCAAAAAGAGCAGATTTTTGTTGAGTGGTTATGTCTGACCTGTGGCAACCCTAATCCCACATGACTGTTACGTGTGTAGTGCATATGTGGTCCAGAATTTCAAGATGTAGGTGAAGGGTGGGAGATGACCCTGCTCCCAAGCCAGTCTGAGACACTCCAGGAGCCTCTTGTCTTGTCCATAATAGACGCAGTTTGGGAAGGGCAAACAAGACTGACCAGGCTGCCTGTGAAGGTCTGCAGTGTCATCCTGTTGACTACACGGGTCCGTTGGTTTGCAGTGGGGTCAACACAGTCAGGCACCTACCATAGAAAGCACTTCCACAGCAGAGCAACCAGGAGCTTCTCCCTGGGGTCACTTCCCTCGGTCGTTCTTCCACATCCATCTTCAATGCCACTCACTCAGCCCTCTGCATTTGAAAAGCTCAAAGAAACTCTCTGAGAAAGACAAGAGCTAACCTGACTCTTAAACTCTGGTACTGAAAAGCATCCTAAAACAGGTTTTGACATGAAAACATAATTCACTCAGCTGTCCCTGCACTCTCCTTTTTTGTTCTCTGCCTCTGATTCCTTTCTGTTCTAAGCCTGGTGATTCCTTGCGACAGCTCAGGCCTTGGCTCCAGAGGGTAGGACTGGAAGAAAGGAAGTCCATCTGGGGTAATCTGCTGCCTCCTGCAGCCCTCTCACCTCACAGGTGCTGCATGAGCTGCCACTCGGGCACGGAGCTAGAGCCACAGCTCCTTCTGTTCACTGCCACTAACCTCCATCTCCCCCTTGGCTGCCCTTCTGGAGAAATATGCTTTTATTACATGGCGTAGAATTATTCATGTGTAAAAGGAAACGAAAACTAAACCCAAAAGCAAAACCAGCAGAGGAGAACTGCTCCCGGAGTAGCATGTGAGAACAATTTGTCTTTTGTTTTCACAACGAAGGCATTTTACTGAAATGTTTTTTTACTGTTTGGCATCAATAAGTTTGCATACTAATTCACCAAACCCCCCCCCCAAAAAAAAACCCCAAAAACAAATAATCTGTGTGCATTTTAAAAATAAATACCTCACAGAATCATCAGTGACACTCAAAACAAATAAACTACAGTCATAGTAGTCAAAGAGCAGATTCACCTGCTCAATTGCTTAGAGCATGGTGTTAAAAACAACAAGCTTGTGGTTTCTAGAGATTGTGAGATTGTGTTTTGTATGCTGAAGATGGACTATTTAGTTATCGGTTTTGGGTTCTCTAAGGAAAATGCAATGGGATTTGTTTCACACAAAACTTTCTTTCAAATTCATGGATGATTTTGGAAAAATCTAAACTTTATTCTGTAATATTTATGAAAAGCTTCGACAAAATATAATCATGACAATCAGTTTCCATTAAGTTGAGTAAAGAAAGTACAGTGAACTCTAGGCCTATGCCATTGCTATGTTATGTATAGACTCTTTAGGATACACTGTCCCACACCCTTTAGACACCCTTCTAAGTTTTCAACATAGCATTTATTCCTGTGCTGACTAAGTGATGCTATATAATACCTAAAGCTCTTCCTTTTGTTCATCTTGTCTCCACTAAAAGCCAGAAATCTTGACTTAATTCTCTTTTTATTGAGGTCCAATAAAGTCAAATAGGGGCAGCAAGTCTGCTACAGTACCACTAAAATCAGTGGTGGTACATCAGTTTGCATCTACTGATTGTGCATCTGCAGACACAGAGATGTTCTCCATTTAGCTGTGAATTCAAACAGCCATAATCTGTGCGATTTTTCACTGTGCCCTGCATGGAGGCTCTCACACCACTTGACTGAGTTTGGTTGTAACTGGAAATCATCAGCTCTGCCCAGGAGAGTCCAGAGACAGTGACTGATATAGCTTGCACCTTGGCAAAAATTAGGTGCACTGACCCTGTAAAACTCCCAGTATCTTAGTTTGTTACCCAGCTGACAAACTGTACAAAAATTCATCAAAAATGTACTAACTCCCTGACTTGGTTAGTAGCTGTCTTCTCTAGTTTTTTCAGAGATGTCCTTATGCTCAGCTGCCGAGCTAACATAAACAAATACACTGTAATTCATTCATGGGAACTTATTTTTAAAAAGAAAAATTATTCTTGCCTAAGTAGAAATCAAATATATCTGACACTGAGATACAAAAGGGAAGAGCAAACTGTGAAAAGGAGGCCAGTAATAGATAATGATGTACTTCCTGGTAGCTAAGCTGAAAGACAGTTTTTGGAAGGTGTGAGTAAAAATATATATGTGTTGTGCCTTTCATAACTGGCATCACTTAGCTGTACCTCAAGGGTATCAGATGGCTTTATGTATAAGATTGATCAGTCATCATTACCTAACAACAGGCTTAAACAGTTTCTTTGTTGAGGAGTTTCAGAGTCCATCTTTAACTTTACACTAAGCCTTTTAGATTGTTTATTTATGGTAACATTAACCTCTGTTTGCAGTACCTCTTCCAAATTTAGCATTAGACTAAACAAAAAGCAGAAACCTCTTGCATTTGAGGGTTCTGCAACACTTACTGTAACCACTCTTGTGTTTTGCCAAGTCTTATAATGCTGGTTGTTTTCTACTGAGTCTTACCTTACAGATCATTGCCCCTTCTGTCACCAAGGATGTGATCTGTATTCCTCCCTGATTTGCCAAGGCTCATCAGTAGTTAATATCTAGCTGTCTTACAAACATTTGCAATGTGGAAGGCAGAAGCAGTAATCATGCAGATAAGAACAAAACAGACTACAGGGAGTGACAAAAGGGAGGTAGGAGAGGAGAAGAGGGAGATATTTACTTTCTCTTCACCAGTCCTCACCTGCGTGAACAAAAAGTTATGCAAGCTGGAAGGGGCACATTTAAACAGCTAAACCTCCTGTTGCTGCCATCTGTTCCCCCTCAGTGTCATGAATATTGGACAGGTGATAGCTAGCAAGTAAGAACTTGAAAACAAGTCATAAATCAAATTCAAATCAACTTCAATGTGCTTTTACCTATTCTTTGGCAATCGAGTATTCAATTGATATGTAGCACCTACTAAGAAGATAAACGAAGCTGTTCTGGTGAAAAAATGAGCTAGCCAGGCATGGCTTCCTGACACTGCGCAGCAGAGGGGAGACACAAAAAGGTACTACCTCTGACACTGGCAATTTCTGCACTAGCTGAGTTACTGTTTCTGAAGTGACATGATACCAGTGATATTTATGCACAACATTGCTGCTTCCTGCTGCAGGAA
Organism: Grallaria varia; assembly: GCA_013396735.1. Classification (NCBI taxonomy): domain Eukaryota; kingdom Metazoa; phylum Chordata; class Aves; order Passeriformes; family Formicariidae; genus Grallaria; species Grallaria varia. The sequence continues at coordinate 219,274 of VWZG01011760.1, read as the reverse complement.
ACAACTGCGGAAGCAAAAGATGCTCCCTTAAAAATGGCCTACAGTGCAGGAGCGCTGGAATCTGCAGCCTGTTGGGCTTGCAAATGGACTATTAGAAACAGTCAAATTTGTTCTAGGAAAACTGTATGTGTCTATTGTAGTCAAATTTAGCACTTGTGAAAGGCAACAGAGAACAGTGTGGGAATGGAGGCTATAGGAAATTGCTTCTTGACATAGAAACCTGTAAGAGCAATTTTAAGTTTCAGTGGCTTCCAGTAGAGTAGTCACACTTCCAGACCAGAATGCAACATTTCAGGACTTTCATTTTACCATTCTTTCTTCATTTCTTCTTGTTCAGCCTCATGGTCTCTTCTGCCACATTGCCAGTGCCATACTTTCCTAGCTCCCAAACCAACCCTAAACCCAGATTCTCAGGGAGAACTTGCAAACTGAAACCCACAGGTCACACTAAGGGCTCAGAGAAATCTCAGGGGAGCAAAAGCTGAAAGACCTGGCTCTCCACCAGTACAGCCCACCAGCTGTTGAACACAAATTTATCCAAAGTGGGTCAGTTTTCCTCTCTGGGATTACTTTTCTTCTAGAAGGACACTCCTTCTTGGGTTCCACAGCAATACTAAACCTCTTATTGTTTGAAGCTGGTGGATGCCATCAATGCGCTGCAGGTATAGTTCCCTGGTATGGTAAAAGGTATATAAATAGGAAAGCAACAGCTTAAGTCCCTGCTACAAAGTATATAAACACCAGAGCATCACAAATAACTGACTAGCAGAATTTTTTATTAGTAGGAAACAATACCTTTTTAATCAGTCTTGTTCTCAGATACTGTCAAAATATTACGCTTAGAGGTTTTTTAAATATCCAGTCCAGAATAGACAAATCAAATTTTCAAAGATAACTGAAATTGCTAAAGTTTGTTGACAATACATGAAATTGAAAGGAGGGGGTGAAATACTGGACAATCTTAAAAACGGTTCACTGCTATTATCTCTATCTGTACCTTGAACAGAATGAACATTTCTCTTTATTTTGCATGCTTCTTTCCATGAGCCTGGCTTTAACTCACTTCAAATGGATTCATCTTTGCATATGCTAGTAGCTTGTGTCAGAATAGATTTATTACATGCTTATCTTGTCTGAATATTTAAGACCTATGTCATCCTGTTGATGAGATTTTTCCAGCAGATTGTAAACCAGTCAGACCAAGCACGCAGACACTCAGCTGGGAGATCCACCTGGGATGAGTCACAGTCATGCTGTATCCTTAGGCTGTTCCGGTTCATGATGATGAAATAACTCCTGGACAGGTACTGTCTCCGTGTCATGCGGACCAATGTCTGGGATATTACTTTGTTTCAAAGATGAATTTATGGTTAGCACTGAAGATTGTAGTCGTTATTCTGCACAGATCACTACGTTCTTTCGGTAATGAACAGCAATAGCACCAACCGCAAGGAGGGTTTGGCAATAGCTGAGAGGATGATTTAAAAAAGCCATTCATTCCCAATAGCTGAAAGAGAAACATAGCTAGGGGGCAAAACACTTCTCAAGCATAGCTATCATTTCAGAGTAAGGCTCTTTACTTTCTGTGAAAGTATTTGGGGGGCATCAGGATGCGGAATGGAATCACACCTGTTTACTGCTCACCTCCTCACTCCTCTCTGTTTGCCTTCTTACTGGAGATGGTGTTCAGGGGCAAAACAGTTCAGCCAAAGCAGTCACAGTCCTAAATTCATTCCCACTGGATTTTGGGTGCACAGAAGCACTGGAGAGGCAAAAGAGACCTTCCCTGCTGTGTGTGTGTCTATGCTCTGCACCCACACAGCAGCTGGGGTGATCCGCTTGTCCTGCTGGGGCAAGAGGCGAGGGGCTGCTCCTGCCCATGGGAGTCCTGCTGCTACTCTGACAGAGCAGTGAAAGCAGTGGACTATGTAATGGCATTACTTAGCAGGGCCACCAAATACATAGAATCCCCCCAGCCCGTGCAGAGAGTTTCTTGATTTCATATGGATGTGTTTGCTTTGCTGTTAAAACATGATTTTCTTGGAATCTCTTTTTCCTCTGTGCATTTCCGAGATTTGTGTTTATGTTGGGGCTTAGATTTATCGTCATCCTAAGCACTATACTTTGAGAAAGAGCACAAACATTGCATCACTTGGTATGAATCGATATTTTTATTTAGCAAGGAAAAGCAATTATTTCCGCTGAAATCTGAGAATATAAACCACAGGAAAATATCTAGAGGTCAATTATCTCTTCTATTCTCTTTTAAATTCCTCTGGTATAAATCTGGGCTAATTTCAGACTGGTTTCCGTGGAATTGCTCTGGCTTTGCAGAAATAGCATTCAAATTATTAGTTGGCACATGTTCTTATTTAACCCATATAATCAAATAGTTATTTTGATCCAATAGTTTATTGGGAATTTGTGACTTTCCCCAGATTTCAAACATATGAATGGAAACTTAGGAAGAGAAACAGTTTTTAAAATAAACCATATGAAAGTGAAACATGTTCCTCTGTCAAATAGATACTGTAAAATTATATTTTCTGCCAAATGACCAAACTGTACCCACAGAAATGCAAGCTAAAATAATGATAGTAGAAATTAATGCTGTCCTGCCTTTTTTAAAATGGTAACCATTCACATTTCTGATCCCTTTTCTGTTCCTTGACATTTCCAGTCTTGCATAAGAAGGAAAGATTAATTTTTCAACACATTTTTCAAATGGGTTTGATGTCTGGCAAAAATGCTATTTTCATTCCCTTCTCTACTGTTTTCTATTTTAATTATTTTATGTTTTAAAAGCAAACAAACAAGAAGAGTAGAGGACCTAAGGTATTCTACACAGTGTGATAACATCTCGTTTTGTTGGTTTTCCAAAATATGAAAACTACTTATTGCAAAAATACGATTTTTTTAGAATAGGAAGCCACAGCAACAATTTTGTAGGGAAGTCTTTGAATTTCGATGCTGTTTTACTATGAGACAGGCTCAAAATCTGTTAAACACTATTTACAAGAACTTTGAAGTCTCACAAAAATAGAGCTTGATATATTTCTCTTTGATATTATAAATAGCAAGTCTGAGAATATTTTCATGATCCACATCAGCGTTAAGGCGCAAGAAAATGGCTGTTTCGAGCATCTGCATGAAAGAACAGCATGAAAGCTTGTTGCTAGTGTTCCTTCTTGCTCTAAATTAGTTGACATTCTGGCCTGCTTAATTACTTAATTATCTTGATATTTTAAAAACTGTTGCTTTCCTTTCTTTCTAGCAAACATTCCCTTAAATACCACCCTCCCCATGCTCACAGCTTCCTTTCGATCTGTGGTTCCATCCTTTCCAATGTGCATGGGTCTTACAGTACAAGCTGGTACTGAGATACTGAATGCCAAGCGCTGTGCCTGTGGGTTTGTGTGTGGTAGAAGAGTGAAGGGCATCTCCAAAATTGGTCTATACAGAAACTTCGTGCTGTGCATTCCAGCAGTTCTGGCCACAGGCAGTCTCTTGCCTGGAGAAGCACCTGCTTGATCCCATGGCAGTCCTGTCCTTGCTGTGGACAGTCCTCATCAACCAGTCCCAGACCACTCCCCCTGTTATGCTTTGCAAAGTCTGTGGTAGGTGTTTTGCAGCCCTCGGCCCCAAGAGGATTTTGGTAGAAGCAGGAAGGCCGGCCAGCTCCACAGATGTGTTTTTTCTTCTTTAGAGGTGAAGTCAAGATGAGAGCCCAGCCACAGTGATAGCAGGGACAAAATTCACCTTTAGTGTCACCAGGTCCTTTTCTCTGCACTTTTTTCTTCTAAAATAAATTCAATTATTTTTAAGTATATAAGCATTGCCGGTAGTCATCTGGAGAGCAAACATGGCCTGTCCAATGGACCTGTGCTGAAAAGGGCTGCTCTCAGATTTCTTATGTGAACTTCCCCTCCACCAGCATATTCCAGTGTCAAGTGCATGGTGCAGGCAGACAAGATATGATTGTCATATGGCTGGTATACCTGATAAACCCTGTAACATACTGCTTTGCATCATCAGGTTTTAACTCCTCCTATTCATTTTATTTCATCTCCCTGAGGACTCCTAACCTTTCCAAAGTCCTCAGCAGGTCTAAAAACAAGACTGCCTCCTGGAGAAATGTCACACATGAGAAGAATGGCAAGATGTACTTCCATTTTATTGCAAGCCAGGAACTGGAGGGAAATGCTCCCTGACCAGACTCACAGCCTGGCCATGAGGAGAGGCAGTGCAAACGCCACACTCCACAGCTGGCTGCTGCCTGCCTGTCTGCAGCAGGGAAGATCTGCTCAGGGAAGGAGAAAGCTCCCCAGGCCCAGGGGGTCCCCCAAAGGTTTGCTGGTTGCTGCCAGGGAGCTGCCTCTGAAACAAACACTTGAAGCAGAGCTGCCTTTCCAGATTGTCCCCATGAGTTTTGACCACTGTGTTACTCAAAGGAGAGGGCATGGTGGGAGAGCAGTGTGTGCATGCATGAATGGCCTTTGACTAAGTCCTTACAATGAGCTGGCCAGCAGACTTTCTAATTATGATGAGTTCCGCACAGAGTAAGGCAACATGGATTTTACCTTCCTATAAAATGTGTATGTCAAGACAGTAATTACCGAGTTCTAAACCTTCACTCCTCAAAGAGAAGTCCTCAAAGAAAGCACACAGCTCTGCATCTCAGAAGAGCAAAGGTCTCTTTCATAGACCAGTATTTGGGTACTTAAAATATTTTTTCACATTTCCCCAACTCTGAGAAATTGGACCTGACTCCCCTTCTCGACATATTGTCTCGATTCTCTTAGGCCGTTTCTTACTCAATTTGATCATTGTTTCTGCACTTTTTTCAGTTGGTCAACTCTCTTCGTATAACAAAGAGAACTTTGCAGTGCAATGCTCCAGTCTGTCTATGGGTGCAGCTTCAAAAACAAAACAAAACAAAAAAGGAACAGAGTTTCTTGCACTAATTTTGATTTTTGTGCACATAACATAACACAGCTAACCCAGGTCATCAAAAGAGTTTGCAAAAAGTAGTATTGTAATCTACCATGTTCCATACACCCCTGAGGCATCCCGCATAAGTGGGCTTTAGCTGATGGTCACCAATTTTTTATATTTAGTAATATCACTGTTTTAAAAGGCTGCATGGACCTTTGTGGAACAAAAAATTGATGCTTCTCATCTGTGACTCTGGTACAGCAAATAATAGGTGTTTACTTAAAACACTTTTTCAGTAGCTGTATCTTGCAAATAGCTGTTAACTGATGAGGCTATTAGATTCAACTTATTTGTTGAGTAATCATAACTAGGCTGGTAAATACACATGGTGTCACTCTGTTCACAATATGCCTTTTCAGGGAAATCTTACATACTGCTGTAACCTACCTATACTTACGTATTTTGCTATATTTCAGAAGCTTACACAAGGTAGACTACATTGTGTCTTTTGTTCTTTGCTTAGATAATATTAGGCTATTTACAGTGTGACAATAATGTTTAATCGAACAAGTGAAACCTACTTCAAATGAGTTCAATTTTCTTATAAATAAGGCTTACTAAACAACTATGAGTGTTGCAACCATGGTTTTGTTCTCCAAGTGAGTGACAAAACAAACAGTTTGAGCCACTGTTCACATCAACAGCTGCTCCTGAGTCAAACAGCCAGGAGTGCTATTCATCACACCAACATCCTCCAGCAATGTGCAGGGGTTTCTGGAGGTTGCTATAGCTGTGGATTAAAAACCTGTCCTCTCAAAATTTGTGTTACTCAGAATTGCTGTGATGGTGAAGAGATTCAGCTGCCTTTTGAGATGGTCTTTAAAAGGAAGGAGTGCCACTCAACCAACAGAAAACAAATGAGCATTAAGAGCAGACTTCTACCCAGTATGAAGGGAGAAAGGTAGGAGAACAGGTTTTTAAAAGTATGCTTCTTCATATTTCCATTTTATTATATTTTAACCTTTGTAATCATATATGGAAGGGAAGTTATCTGCTTTCTTGTTGAAAACTTCTTTAGCATTTGAAGTGTCTGTCACGTGTTTTGATTTACTTTTTTTCCATTTCATGCAAAGCCACGCATCTGATCTCAGTCTGCTCCACCCTTTGGTTGGAGTTTCCTCTTTCTGTCAAAAAAAATAAAATAAAAAAATTTCCCCTGAAAATATTACATCTTTTAAAGAAAGTTTTCAGGGGAGATCATATTAATTCTTTTTAGTTGGCTTCATAGACTGTTCTGTCATATTTGTTTAATTATTTTACCATATAAGACAAATGAAGTTCAAAATCTTTGTAACACATTTACAACCACGGGCTTAAAATGTTTATAATGATGCCCAGTATAAACAGTTGGAAGGAAGGAAGGAAGGGAGGGAGGAAGGAAAGGAAGGAAAGGAAGGAAAGGAAGGAAGGAAAGGAAAGGAAGGGAAGGAAGAAAGGAAGGAAAGGAAGAAAGGAAAGGAAGGAAAGGAACGGAAGGAAGGAGGGAAGGAGGGAGGGAAGGGGGGAGGTAGGGAAGGAGGAAGGGAAGGAAGGAAGGGAAGGAAGAAAGAAAGGGAAGGAAGAAAGGAAGGAAAGGAAGGGAAGGAAGGAAAGAAGGAGGGAAAGGAAGGAAGGAAAGAAAGAAAGGAAAGAAAGAATTTTCAGATTCCACATTTCCTGTACTTCTGATAGTATGTTTGGATGTACCTTTTCCATGGCACTCAGGTGTCACTGCCTGGCCCTATTTGAAAAATCCTTCTGTGTAATACAGGGTGTTAGTGGGAGCTGTCAGGGGTTTGCAAGCTGCAGTTTATCATCTATTTAGCTTCCACTGGCACGGTGTGCTTGTAATAGCATTTGTTTCAACATGGGAAATTTTGTTGTGTTCTATCTAGAATAAGCAGAGGCAGGAAAGTCCCAAAGCCTACATTAAATTAGTCCTGGATGAATTTCCCTGTCAGTATTTTTCTTATTTAAACAACTATTATATACTATAATGATAGTGCTACTGAATAGCGTATGCTAATGATCTTTATTTTTCATAATAACACTCTCTTTCTGTTAATTAAAAGAAAACCAGATCCCTCAACAATGAATATTGCTTGCCAAGTGCTGAAGTACTTTCAATAAACGCCTTTATAAAAAGAGAGACTTGCAAGAGGGACATGCTACTGCATACACAAGAGGACAGCAGTATATGTGTCCTCAGATGCAAACTAAACCTGTGTACAGAAAATGGTACTCTCCATGTTTGTGCTTTGGCTAAAAACAATACTAACATAAATACTTGTAACTACTAGCATTGAAAAAGAATTACAGCCAACAGAAAATATATTTGCTCATACAGCAGATAATGCTTCAGATTAGACAGGTTCTTCCATTATACTTTGGCAGCAAAAGGGCTGAAAAGTTATTTTCTCCTTAGATCTTTTACTTACATCTCTATTTACAGCTAGAGCCTGCAAGAATTTTTCAGTAAAACTTGTCCTGGTAAGTCAGTGCCATTTGCCTAAAAACGAAGGCTTGTGGAAACTTTATGGTTTCATCAGGCTGCACAACGTTCATCCTTCATAAATAATGAAATGTGAATTTCCAACGCATCCAGGTAAATTAAGGTGCTTACAATTGCCATTTTTTTTTCACTCCCTGCAGCTCTTCCCACATAGAAAAGGAAAAAACAGCTGTAAATGTACCTCAGCATTAAGGAAAAACAGTACCTGTTCTGCCTACCTATGTGGATTTGAGACCCCAGTAAGGATGCCATTGTGCTGTGAATCCGTAAATGGCTCTTGCATAGTGAGCAGCTGGTCAAACAGTGTCCGTGTTTCCATGTATATCTTCATGGTTTGCATTATTCTGGCCACAGTGGTTGGAAATTTGACAGTTATAATCTCAATTTCACATTTCAAGCAGCTCCATACACCGACTAATTTCCTGATACTTTCGATGGCTACAGTAGACTTCCTGCTGGGATTCTTCATCATGCCTTGCAGTATGGTGCGCTCTGTCGAGCACTGCTGGTATTTTGGGGAGCTCTTCTGCAAGATCCACACAAGCACAGACATTATGCTGAGCACAGCTTCTATCTTCCATCTTTCCTTCATATCCATTGACCGTTACTATGCCGTGTGTGACCCTTTAAGATACAAATCAAAGATAAATACTTTTGTTATCGTGGTCATGGTGTTCATAAGTTGGACGGTCCCTGCTGCTTTTGCTTTTGGGATGATCTTTCTAGACCTGAACTTGAGAGGGGCAGAAGAGATTTATAATCACGTCCACTGTGCAGGAGGATGCTTTCTCATTTTTAGCGAAACTTCTGGTATTGTGGCCTCCACAGTATCTTTTTACATCCCTGGATTTGTTATGATGTGCATCTATACAAAAATATACTCTGTAGCCAAGAAGCAGGCAAGATCCATTGATGCAATTAACAAAAAAAAGATGCAATTTGAAATGAAGAACCAAATTTCACTCTGCAAAGAAAGGAAAGCTGCTAAGACATTAGGCATAATAATGGGAGTGTTTCTCATCTGCTGGACTCCATTTTTCTTCTTTACAGCTACCAATCCATTTATGAATTATGTGATACCTCCTATTCTCATCGATGCTTTGGTTTGGTTTGGCTATTTAAATTCTGCACTTAACCCAATTGTTTATGCATTTTTTTATATGTGGTTTCGCAGGGCATTAAAAATTATTCTATTTGGAAAAGTTTTCCAGCAGGACTCTTCCAGGACTCATTTGTTTTTAGATTAACATGCTTTAAGTGGTTGATTCATGGCTTAGAATTTTTGCCTGGAAGCTGAACTGCTGAACTACTGAATGTAAGAGCTGGAAAGGAAGAAACACCTATTTGTTTGATGACTTACCAAATCCACTTCAAGTAGATAAATAATTGTTGGGCTTCACATTTTCTTTCATTCCAGATTAGGATTTGTATGTGATGTTTTGATTATATCTATCTATTTTCAATGCACAGAAGAGCAAGAGTTATGTTTAAAAAAAACTTACAACAGTTTATATCCCTGACCTTAATCATTAAAAAAACTATTCTGATATAACAGCTTAATTTCTTGAACTAGGTGTATTTATATTACAATATTTGTGTTCCTTTGTTGTCCTCTAGAAAGAGCGGAAAAACCTTTCCCTTTGAATTTCTTGACATCTCTCAGTAATAATCCAAAGCTCATTAAATTTTGTCCCTCTCCTTCAATATGTGTGCAGGGCTCAAACAAGACCAATAACTAGCCATACCAACAGACTCCATGGAGGGAAGATGAGACAGAAAAGTTGTGCTGCTCTTTCTGTTTCCATTTCAATTAGTGCTTGTCACTTGTGAGTTTGTCGCTTAAGGCTTGGATTCTTAATGAGATCAAAACCATGTTTAATGAGATCAAAGATGTGTGAAATGAAAAGAAATTGCAAAAATGCTGCATTGAACCTGAGAATGCCAAAAAATTATGTTTATCTAATGAATGCTTAGATGTAAAATATTTGTCAATTTGCATCTTAGGGAACGTTTTTCAGCTTGGAGACTGTTATTTTGTCTGAAGGTAAGGATGTGACAGCTTTTGAGGAAAGCATACAGAAAATTGTGACAAAATCCTGTGGTTGAACTCAGTTGGATTATGAAGGATCAGTACTGTCAATGGACAGGAAAGGATTAGTATCTGAGGAGCGACCATGGAGAGAAATTGATGACTCTCTACTGAAGTAAGAAGTACACTCAGCAGCATGTCATCCATTTATCTTCCTTCTAAAAGTGTACATCATATCTGTATCTTGTCTTTCTTTCTTTTCTGTAGTTTGTAGACCACTGAAGCCCTCTATGCTGCAAAGTGTAAGAGTTGAATGATGATACATTTCAGCAATGCAAAACATTAGGATCTTAGGTTGTCTCCTTTACTGTTTCATTGCCATCTTGTAAAGTTTGCACTCTCCAAAATTACATAAAAAGGAAAAATGGAATATACATCATACCTGCACTTCTGCTATGGATCTTTGCTAAAGGCAATATGACTAATACTTTATTTCACATGAATAAAGTAAGATGAAATATCTGTCTTTCTGATAATGTGTAATTCTCCTCTTCCTTCATCTCCAGTGAGTCTAGCCTGATGCAGTTAATTTTCTCACTGTTACCTTCTGAAATAAAATGTGTGATCACTTGGCCACCTTGTTCTCATTAAAATAACAGTTTCAGAAGTGCTGCCAGGTGATACCACCGTTCTTCTAGTGATATTACAGGTTGAAGGAAAGACAGATTTTCTATGACAAATGTTGCCCATCTGAGGCTTTTTTAAGTATATTTAGTAAGTTCAGAACATATTAACAGAGTCTTTTCAGTAAGTCAGTGAAGTCTTTTCTTTCCCTAGAAAGAAAAAATCTGGAAACATTACTGTGTTTCCAGTGAATTCCAGATCTACCAGAGTTCACAATTGGTCACTCTTTTTATCACTTGTTCTGGCATCTCTCTGTCATTGTTTTGTGGTTGGAGGAAAAGTTTGCAAATTAATATGCTCCCAACTTCTTGCAGGATAGACTGTAGTTCAAATAGAGCGCGTCTCTGCAGTCTGTGCCTAGACCCTAGTGAAAAGCCAAGTATAAAACCACAGAAATCAGATTCACGTTCCTGAACTGAGAAAAATTGTGGGTTAGATAAAGACAGTTTAATAGGTAGAGCAAAAGCCGCACATGCAAGTAAATCAAATTAAGGAATTCATCGCTACTTCCTATCTGCAAGCAGATCCTCAGCCATTTTGAGGGAAGCAGGGTTGGTTACCTGGGAAGGCACAACACCGTAACACCCAACATTCCAGTTTCTGCTTCTTCTCCCAACGTTTTACTGCTGAGCACAACATTATATGGTGTGGGGTATCTCTTTGGTCACTTGGGGTCAGATGTCCCAGCTGTGCCCCCTCCCAACCTCTTGTGTACCCCCAGGCTAGTCACAGAGAAGACCTTAGGACTGTGTAAGCAGTGCTTAGCATTTGCAAAAAGACGTGTTGCATGTGTGTTATCAATGCTGTTTTTCATCATAAATCCAAAACATAACACCACACAAACTACTATAAAGAAATTAACCCTATCTCAGCCAAAACCAGTAGAGAGGGCATCCAAACATTGCGGCTGCACAAGACCACCGCAATCTATTGAGTGTAAATGGAAATAGTAGGTGAAATTTTCAGTGTATAGATCAACAAGTCCCTGTCAAGGTAGTGTAACCAAGGTGTAATCAGTATTTATTCTCTGCAGAATTAAGAAGGAGTTTCCACACACAGATTGCTGGTGATCACCTATACCTAGAAGGCAGTTCTCTTTGTTCTTAATAACCTACAATATAAGCCAGCTTTGTGCACCAGCCAGCTCAGAAAGTTTCAGAAATAACTTTTTCCTCTAGTGTCCTATTACCTAAAGGTGGCACTTTCCCAAAGAGCCTCCTGGCCTTCTATTTACAGAGACCCTTCTCTAGCAGAGTGACTGTAATGAAGTCCAGGGTTACTTTCTCTTATTAGCTCTAATCACAGACAGCACAAAGGTATTTCTCACTGTGAGTGGGATGTACAAATGAGATGTGTTAATGAGGCCACAGGGACTCTATTTGAACCCAAAACATGGATGAATTAGGACAGCACAAGAAAAATGCCTCTTGCTGTTGTCCAATCAGATTCTGAGTTAGATCCAGTGAAGCAGAATCTTACTGCGATCCCAAAGGTATCATAATGCAAATGATGTGCAAAGGGTATTGTTAAATTCCTTATCAACACATTTAATTAGTGACCTTATTAAACACTTGCCAGGTGGCTACTTTTTGCAAAACAGATTATTCCCCCGGGGTGATTTTATATGCCTTGACTTCCCTGAAAACTTGTGCAAAACAATTAGTCCAGCATGATAAAAGTCTCTGTATCACCAGTAAACTTCTGTCTGTTCATTTTGCCACCAGTGAGCACCATTTGCAATGTCACGTTCCTCTCACGGTTTGTTAAAAACTGGCAGCAATTTCAGAGTCCTGAACTGATGCTAGTATCTTGCCGTAGTCCCTGTAGCTCATATTTTGTGGACCACCTCATGCATGGTGGTGCCTCCTGTGTGCAAATCTCATGGTCTCTCAGGTACCAGATGCAGAAGGACGGGGAAAGAGGAGGAGAACCAACTGTCCAAGAAGGACCCTTCTAGAAACCTCACAAAGAAATCCTCACTCCAAAATGGGAGTATTTCAAACCACTAGATTAAAAAAATACATTAGTGCAGTGTTCAAATGGAAAAACGGAACTCTCAAAATGTGTAAATATTGCAAAGTTTATGGCTTTCATTAAATGATTAACTCATCTATGTTGTGCACACTGTGCACTCTCTGTCCTCTAAAATGTAGTAAGACCCGTTCATCAAGGGAGAAAAAAATGGGTACAGTCAAACATAAGACATAGTGTTCTACAAGTCTTCTGCAGATTTGCTGGTCATCTTCATTATCTACGACACTACTTCCACATTACTGCATTGAAAGTCTTAATTCAGAAAAAGGTTGTCTACCTGTAAGCACTTTTGACTAATCTGTTTCCATTAGACATAGTCTAAAGTTTATAAACTTCTATGATGAAATGACTGGCTTGATAGACAAGATGAGAGCTGTGGTTATTTTCTACCTAATTCAGTAGGGCTTTCAAAACTGCCTCTCACAAGATTTTCACACAGAAGGTAATGAAGAATGGGCTGGATGAGAAGACAGTGAAGTGGATTGAAAACTGGCTGAACAGAGTGGATTGAAAACTGGCCAGGCCCATAGGGTGCTGATCATTGGCATAAAGTCTAGTTGGAGGCCAGCAACTAGTGGTGTACCCTAAGGGTTAATATTGGGTCCAACTCTGTTCAACATCTTCATTCTGGATGATGGCAGAATGTACCCTTTCAACCTAAACCATTCTGTAATTCGGAGATTTTGTGTTGTTAATTCCCTTAATATTTACTGAGTCTTTGCATAATTTTACATGGTCTTCCACAGTCAGCTACGTTTAATTTCCTACTTTGTAGGGTTTTTAATAAGATCTTTTCCCCTTCATACTGCCACTTTAAATCCAACCAGCTGCATTGGTAGTAGAAAATGTTTCTATGAGATGATTATGCAACAGCCTTTGTAAAACAAATTAATTTCTTAAGAGACTGGATCTACAGGTAACTTAGACAATGGGAACTCCACAGCCCACTCCTTGATGTCTCAACTTCTTATTTCCCACAGGTACAGGAAAAGTCAATTTCCTGAAACACAGTACTCACAGCATGCTGACTAAAAGTTATTTGTCAGTTAGAGAGGGATCACTGAAAACAGCATGCCTTCTATACCCTTTGGTCTTCCTCAGTTACCAACAGGAGCAAATAATTCTTTGAGAGAACGTGAGCTTCTCCTTTGCTCTCTGTTGTTGCTTTATTGAAGGCAGCCAGGAGGAATAAAAACAGTGAGTGATAAGTAACCAAATAGTTCTCTTCAATCAATATTTAAGCCCAACATGGAAATGATGAGGTACAACATGACTTGTCACATGACTAAGTCACCAAAAGAACTCTCCTAAATGTGAGGGTAAATTAATTAATAAAAATAATGGTGTTGGCAATACAGACACTTGGCTTTGTTTTTCTCCTGTTCATGTAAACCCCTCAATTGCATATGTATGTTTAGCTCAAAATTACTGGGAATTAAATACAATGTCATAAAAGAAAAAATAAGTTCCCACCTTTCATTAATCTGAGCCAAGTTACAGAGGGGATCTGCCTGTTACTGACATTGCGGTTTTGCAGGACAACTACAAAACAGAAAAATATCTACTTAGAAAATTTATTTATGGTACTATTAAAAGAGATGTAGGGAGAATTCGCCAATAAAACTGATGGCCAAGATCCATTTTTAATAATTTGATGCACAGTCTCTATATTTTCTTCATTCAAGGGTGATACCTATTGAAAAAAAGATCAGCGGACTGAGCTGCTTCCCATGTTCCTTTTAAGTGGATTACATTGCTGTGGAGAAGAGTATGTCTTTCTGCTTCTATTTCCAAATCTGCTCTTGGTCCAAGACAAACTATCAGGAAAAGAGGTGGAAGAAATGGGCCTGGTTCTTTCCAGATAAATGAAGAGAATTTTTTTGCCCCTTGAAATTATTCACTAGTCTATTAATTTATAACTACTGCAGCTGGACCACAGTGCATTACAGGAGATAATCCTCAGCCTGTCTCCGCACCCTTTTAGTTAGTAGAGTTATAATGATAGAAAACTAGTGTATATGTAGAGAAAGAAAACAATATTTCTTATCATACCAATTTTACAACCAATTTCCATCAGGTGTGTTCATTGTTAATACTTTCTAATGCACAGCAGGTGAGTTTAGAATCATAAATAACTTGGAAAGTAGGGGTTTGGCAACTGATTTGTGTCTCTTCAGATGAGCATTTAGGTGAGCAGCTCATTAACTGAAATTTTCAAGAAAGGTAAGGTATGCCAGCTTGCATAATATTTCTCCTATAGAAAAAAAATCAGTGTTCTAAGATTAAAGAGATATTAAAATGGTATATAATATTTACAGACTGAAGTGACTTGAGAGGGGTTTTTTTTCTCTATGATTGTTGTTCTTCTATCAGTTTAAATTTACTAATATTGTGATTTATATAAAATACAAGAACAATATTTTGCAAAATGCTCCAGATAAAAAATAAGGTTTATATTATCATATAATTTAGTTGTTTTAAGAGGTAATTAAATTTTCCTTTCAATTGCTTTGTTTTAAATATTATTTGTAATCAATTTTTTAATAGCTTCCAGTTACTAGATTTCATGTACCATTTCAGAAGAATAATTGGTTGTAGTTAGTCTGTATTTAAGCCAAGAGAAAATTCACCTGTGAATTACTGCATTTCACTTAGTATTTCACTTAGTAATTGAGTTTATGCTCTTGACTTACTTTATCTTGTACTCTCATGTTAGGTATTGGAATCTTTTGGAAACTTGTGAAAAATAAATCTGCCCATGGAACTGCGTCTTCAAAAGAGAAGTCTAATAAAGGATTGATTATGCTTTCTCTGAATATCTCCAGGGACTTGACTGATTGCTCTGAGTTTGGAAACAGACCTGTCCTGAGAGCTTTAGGTCAGCAAGAGTACAAGGGGTACTGTATCTATTTGTAACAGCAGTCTTCATTCTCACCATCTTGGAGAATCTGTCCATAATAATTTCCATCTCATATTTCAAGCAGCTTCATTTTTCAACCAATTTTCTCATCTCATCCATGGCTGGCACAAATTTCCTGCTGGGCTTTTCCATTATGCCCTACAGCATGGTGAGGTCTGTAGAGAAATGCTGGGGTTTTTTTGGGATTATATTCTGCAAAGTTCATTACAGTTTTGACTTGATGCTCTGTTTATCTTCCATTTTCCATCTTTGTTGCATTGCTGTGGATTGGTTTTATGCAATCTGCCACCCTCCTCTGCATTACAACAGCACCATGACTGTGGCAACCATAAAACATATCATAGGAGTGTTGCTGGTCAGTGCCTGCTGCTTTTGCTTTTGGTGTGGTTTTCTCAGAAGTTTATGCTTCTGGAATTGAGGGCTATGAAATGCTAGTTAAATGCTTGAGCTTGTGCCCTATTGTGTTCAACAAACTGTGGGGGGCTGTTTTATTTACAGTTGGTTTATTTGCTTCTGCTTGCATTATGATTGGGATTTATGTTAAAATTTTTACAGTTTCCCGAAGGCACACATGGGAGTTGAGTCAGGCACATAGGCACTCAAAAAACAATAAGAAACGTGAGCTTTCTAAGAAAAGATAGGAAACCTGTTGAGACTTTGAGTATTATTATGATGGGTTTCTTAATATGTAGGTTTCCTTGTTTTTTTGCAATGTTAATTGATCCAATTTTAAATTTCTCTATTCCTCTAGCTCTGTTTGATTCTGTAAACTGACTTGGGTTTTAAATTCTTTCTGCAACCCATTAATATATGGTTTTTTCTATCTGTGGTTTCGGAAAACATTCAAATATCTTAAAAGGCAAAATATTTAACCCACACTTTTATACAATAAAACTGTTATCTCAAGATCAGTCACAGGTTCTACTAGTGACAGTAGCTCTAGAAGTTAGGAAGAAACAGTGGCTTACTGGATTTTCATGGTTTGGTAAAAGCCTGAAATGTACAATATGAATTTTGAGGCAGTTCTGTAGAACTACCAAGTGTTTCTCTAATAAATCAGACTGATTTTATATGGTATCTATCACTTGTTTTCACTCTTAAAGCCTTGATGGTGTCTCAAATATAAGTCTTTCTAGAATCTCTTAATGAATTGATTTGGGTTTTTTTTAATTTCAAAAGTTAATTCTATACAGCCCATAAACTCAATATTTCACCTAATCTTACATGCATGCTGTTAATCTTTTTTTTTTTTTAGAGTTCACCATTAACAAACCTAAATACATCCTAGGTTTGTATTGGTCACCCTTTTGTGAAGGAGGAATTAGCAGTTTTATAGAGCCTACTGTTGTTGCCAAGCAGATAGAATGGGAGCGTAATTGTGGCTTGAAGTCTACTTTTTCCCCTGAAAATAATAGAATTGGGCTTTCAGCCCTTATTCTTTGTGTGCTTCATACCTTGCAGGAGTACTTAGGAACAAGAGTATAGCTCTTACTCAGGTACGTGCTTGTCCTGTCTTTGTTTAGATGCTAGGCTCCAGATGTCATAAAATATGCTTGCTGACAGTCCACCACACCATCACACTGAAATGGAACCTCTGACTTAGGTCTTTGTCACCCTGAGCTCCCTCTTAAGTCAGAAAGAGGTGTCAGCATTCATCTACTTACTTATGCTTAAAATAAGGCTGATGGAGTGGTTACTGAATGCAGCCACCACAATTTTTATTGTGAATTGTACCTCTGATTTACCTTTTACAGTATGCATCCAGTGTATACTCTACCCTTATTAAAGAGTTACTACCAAAAAGCCATCCACGTTTATCCACTTCTTGGCTTATCACATCTATACTAGCTTGCTATGCTGGTGATAGCTGCTTGTTTTCTTGGCTGAAAACTTTTTGATGGATCTGTGATAATGTGAACACATGCTGTTTTTGAGGATCTGTGATGCCATGAACATACGCTATTTTGGATCTGAAGAATTCTAATTTCATACCAACACTGAAGACAGCAAGGTGCTGGAAAGTCACAGGCTTGTCTGAGGGGCTGTGTAAGGTTCTCACCTGTCACAACAGAAACATAAACTCCAAGGACTTTAAGTTGATACCAGTACTTTCTCTGTGCATGGTTGTCACTAACTGAACAGCCAGATAAGGGTTGGATGAAATAAAGTCTTTGGGCACGTGGAAGCTGGGTAATACATTGTCCCATACCATTGCTCAATGCATGCCCAGGGAGACCCCTGGATTAAACATGAGGGCAGCAGGAGGGATTCTTGGGGAGAGCAAGAAAACGGAGCAGCAGGTTGCTTGCAGCCAGTGACTCAGCTTTGGTGAGCTGGACCTCTAACACAGCCTAGCCCTGACTTTCAGAGCCTGCACTGTTGCCACAGGTTTTTCCAGACTTTGTTTTTGCTTCTGTAGTGCTTTCCTGGGGGCCAGCTCTCTGGTCATTGGTGAAGCAGAGAGCAGCCTTTGCACATGTTTCACACGACAACTCGGTGGCCAGGGTACCATCTAGGATGTCACCTGGAACTTTCTGCTTCTCCGTTTTGGACCTGAGCTGTGTGAAATACACAGTGTTTGGGAATGATACAGTGAGCCTGAGTATGTCTGCAATGGCAGGGAGAGAGAAGCTCCATGATCCATTTATGTAGCAGAGAGTGTCACAGCCAGCTGTGCCAGATCATGTCTGCATGCAGCTCAATGTCGCTTCTTCAGAGAAACTTGCATGCCATTAGATCTGTTTGTGTTAAAATTAGTCCATGAGGGTTTTTATTGAAAGCTAGCAAATTCCAGCAGTGAAACCATGTGTCAAATGATGGATCACAAAAAATTATATGTATCACTAGTCTTAATGATAACTACAGATCTTTTTAAGTGTATTCACATTTGCTGCCAACAGTATTTGCCGCAGTACTTGACTGTTTTGCAATGTTTTAATCCCTTCCATTACCCAAGAATGTGTTGTGATAATGTTAGGTGTCTGAGTCTCTCAGTACATATTTAGGTATTTCTGAAAACTCTTCTAAGTATTAAATGTCTGTCTGGTGACAGATGATGCAACTGGAGACATTTTAATTAAAAAATTAAATTACTTCATTAACATGCACCATAAATCATTTGGAGTCAACCCAATACATTACATTGTCCTATAATGACAAAATTTTTCTCAGACAGCACATCTTCAAGGAACAATTTCAAGCTAAGTGTGAAGCTTCACTGTGTCATGTCCTTCTGTGTGTTCAGTGTGTGCCTTTTGATGTTAAATGAGTATCTAGATGGTCTTGCTACCCAACTTGCAGCCTGCTAGTAGTTCTTTAGTAGTTCTTCTGGCTAAGGGGTCTTGCAGATCTGTCAGATGGTGCAATTTGGCTCCTGAGTGATTTGTGGCATGCCATGCTGTTCTACCTGCTGTTAAACATGATGCTGGTGCTAAAATTGGTGCTAAAAAACCCACTGCTTGGCACAAAACCTAGGGAATCAGAATAAAAGGGATTTTTTCTTTTTATGGACTATACCTGCTGGTACACAGGAGAACCTGACTTTCACTTTGGCTGCAGATCTCTTCATTTCTTCTGTTCATTTATATCAAAGTAAGTTTGTGTTGGTTTGTGGGGTTTTTTTCTGAAACACATGCTTACACATTAATCTATTCTTCCACACTACACAGTGAAATGTTATAGCATTAATTCTTGTCTATATCAAATCCTCATGGAAGCAGCCAGAAGGGTTAGGATTTGTTGTATCTTTTATTGCTGTTAATGATTCCAGCAAGAGCTAATGTTGCTCTTGGAGGATGTATTTCCAATTCCAGCTTCAGGAGGGAGTTCAAGTTTCCACATTCAGGCAAGTCCCTCAGTCTGAGAGCACCTCCATGGTCCTTTTCCTTTCTGGAACATCCCAGTTTGAACCTGTAGGACAGCGAGACATGCTTAAGAGCATCCCAGCCAGGAAAACCACACTCAGTCTCCCTTTTTCAACACCTTGACTAGCATCATTCAGAGTTGTATTCAAAGCCAATGATTTTTATTAAAAAACGTGATATATTTTTACTCTTAAATGGTTTGCAGCTCAGCAACTCACAGGTATATCTGCAGTGCCTGCTTGTGGTTAGAACAGTTAAATTCACCACTTTTTTCTTTAATCTTTTCTATCACAGCCTAAACATTGAGAAAGGATTTCCTACCCTCTTGTGGAGTCCACAGGCAAAAGCAGCTTTAACAAAAAAGTCAACAATATCTTATAGTAAAACAAGGGTAAAAAAAAAAAAAAAAAGTTAAACCCCTGGGTTGCAAAAACATCAGCTGAAAACTCTGAGCTATAGATTTATTTATTTTTGCAAGCCCTCTGTTGATTTTTATTTTACACCTTATTACTGCAGAGCATTAACAAATACTTAGCATGAAGTTCCAAAATGAATTTTTCAACATTTAAATTAAAAACTTTGGTTTAAAGGTATTAATTTTTCTATTAAAAATTAAAATATGCTAAAGAACTCAGATAAGTTCAGACAAATTAATGCTCAAGAGCCAGCATCCATTTTTAAATTGTAATGTTTTTGTGACAAAAAAGAGACAACATTTTAATCAGCTTTAGTTAAAATTAAGTAAATGAAAGTAACTGCTACAAGAAACTCCTGACAAAAGGGCATATACAGCTGTAACAGCAATATAATAAAGTAATTTCTTTATTCTTCCATTTACAAAGCCTAATCAAATTATCTTCTCTCTGGATGAGTTGCGTGCCAGCCTTCATATCTGCAGCAGCAATAAAACATCAATGAAGCATTACAGAGAACACTGGCATAGAAAAGGATGTGCAGTTTCTTTAAAGACAGCCACAAATCTTTTTATCTATATAAAACCCAAGAATATGCCAGTTTTCCTTGTAAGAAAGGAGAAATGTTTTCACTTTTATTTTTAATTATGCATTTACACCAAAATGTAGAATGGAGAAAAAAAGAGCACTACAAGCAACTTTCAGTTTTCATAAGAGAAAGGATATTTAAACACACACAAAGAAAGCAACCTGGTAGGGCTTTGGGGTTCAGACTACACCAAGATGGAGAGGCAGAGGAAGGGAGCCTTCTGAGGCAAGAAGGGAGATAAAAACAGGCAAGTACTTTTTTCCACTCTGATTTGGCACAGCCTTCTCTTGCTCTGTGCCAGCAAGCAGGGGCTGTCACTACAAGCAGGTTGCAGGTGATGGCAGTTGGGAGGGAAGCAGCTGGCCTCAGGCACTCGCCCCCACCAGAATTGTCCCCATCCTGAACTTGAGATCCTGCCCTCAGACACTTTCAGAGCCTGTGCTGTGACTGAAGCGCACTGACACTGGCAGTACCTGACATCAGCGGAGCTGACAGTCAGATTTTGTCCCCTCATCCTTCACATCAGATGTTGAGTGACAGAAGCGACTGTCACAGCACTTGTGGCTGTCACATGTGTCTCTAGACCTGAAGTAACACTGTAATTGTTATGGTTTAAAAGCACTTCTGAAGATATAAAGATATGTTTTAAATGAATCAGTAGAGGCAAGATTTGACTCAAAGGAAGTATTGTGTACTAAAGGACATCCTTTTCCAAAGAAAATTCTCCCCAACAGATCTTGTTCTTCAATGTTTAAGTGATTATGTTTTATCTGGTTTTCTTCCCCAGGACTGACTGTGTTGCAAGACTTTGGTGAATACCTCAAGTTGCCAAATCATGACTTCATCCACCCTCTGCAGCTCACAGCTGGTGTAGTATTGGTTTGACTTTAAGATTTCAGTGCCTAGAAATGCAAGGCTTGGGCTTTGCCCCTGCGCTATGTGCATGTACATGAGTAGAACCATCGTGTCCAAAATGGGGGGAAATATGTCTGTGAGTGGTTCCATCCAGCATCTCCAGAAATCCACTCTCCCACCAAGTTTCTGGTCTACTTCATTGTTAAAACTGACTTTTCCTCTGTGCCATGCTATGGCCCAAAGCACAGCCAGCTCCATTAAATCATGCTGGTACCTTAGGACTCTCTCCTGCAAACTCTACACATACTGTCACGTAGTTGTGTGGAGCACTTCACTTTCTTGTCTAATTTCTCTCTCTTGACTATAATTACATGATCCTTGACTCATTGGCTTAGATCACCAAAATTATGATCCCTATGAAAGAAGTAATTTTCTTAGACACCTAATCAATTTTATCCTTTTTCGCATTTAGCATGATTTTTTTAGGGTTAAATACTAACTGATCTGTTTAATTTTGGTTTGCTTTTTGTTGTTATTGTTGTTGGTTCATTGGCTGGTTTTGTTGATGTTCTTGTCTGCCTTTCTCAAATAGTCAATATTTTTACCAACTTCTCAGCACCTAAGAACTTGTGCGATGCCACCTTCGGGATGGATGATTTCAGATCTGCCTGCAGGCCTGTAATTTATGCTTTGTCTTACCATTTGATTCAAAAAAACCTTTGAAAATGGTCATTGCAAGTGCAATATTCAGACTGCTATTTTCAGTGTCATCTACTGCCTTCCTGTAAAAACTTGGTTATGTAGTCATATTCTTTATATGTTAAGTAGCAACTTCTGGAATTACTTTCAGAAAACATTGCAAATATTTATATCGGTTCTTTTATCTTTTCAGTATTTGCATATACTCTCACATACAGTAACAGGCAACCTATGAGTTTGCTTACATACAATAGCTAAGAAATGTTGTGCCAGATTCTAGGAAATTACCCAGCACACTGACAACACATCCAGGATACATTACCCAGATTCTCTGCTGTGCATACAGTCACAAGCTATATGGCCATGGCACTGAAGAACTATTGTGACTAAGAGCCAGAGGGAATACTCATGTTTAAGTACATGAGATAATTATTTAGATATTACTGTCTAAAAACTAGCACTCTAGTCACCCCAATCTATTAGCTAAACTTTCCAAATGAACCAGGGGATCAGAATGGAGCCAAAAACGTTTTACAGCTGAAAAGACTCCATCACCTTTATCTGCTCACAGGACTCCAGACATGGCACTGGTAAACCCATGTCAGTCTCCTTGGTAATTTTTAATTTTGTAACTGAAAAATATTTTAAATGTGGTTTGATTTTGGGTATGATGGTCTGGTCTCTGAACAACTGCCTGTCTCTCCATGTGCTGCATTGCAGTGCTTATGAAAATTAGTTATCATCTAGGAAGGTGGGTACATTCCCTCAGAGGAATTAAAGGTTAGATTATTAAAAAGAGTGTAAATCAAATATAAATAAAAAACACCCTTATATCTGTCAAAGGTTGCATGGGCAAAGCTTCCGTTCTGTCTTCCCAGTGGTTACTGCACTGTGCCCCTTTCTCACAGTCAGGACACTGGGTGTTGCCAGGCAACTCCTCTAGTGCTTGAGTACAGAAGATGATCCTATTTGGTGATTTCAATGCATCTGGCTTTTCTAGTACTAAGGGATGATCTTTTTTTTTTCATCAGCACACAATAATAACTATTTTTATTTCTCCTTGTGACAATTTAGCAGAAATCAGTAGTTCATTCAAGTAACACTACCAACAATATAACCTTGTCCAGTCAGGGAGGAAGGAAATGTGTTTCTACAGAGTTTGAAAGTGATGTTTGATGTCCACAGAGGAGCCTTGGACCAGAGTGTCATCTCTAGTGTTGGAGGCCCCACACCAGACAAGCAAGGAAGAAATTGTCATCAATTATATTGGCCATTTCTGCTTCCTTTGGTGGAAATTGCAGGGAGTGAGCAGTATCTGCCCAGCCTGGCATCAGCGATCTGGCTGCAGGTCACTGCTGGCAGGTGCCTGGAACAAGCAGAAGATGAGTGTTGCAGAGGTCTATTTCAAACTGCCCCATGCTCTCATTGCCCCTTGCTCAAGGCAGTTCAGTCACTTCTGTCCACTTTGTGCCACTAAATAATTGCTCAGTGTAAAAAGACCGCTCTGCATGGGCCATATTCAGATGGCTGAAGGCCATTTGGTGCTTTCCACAGGCTGGACTATTTGGTGGCTTGTATTTAGGTATTAATTCTTCATTCATTTTGTTCTGCCAGCGCTGTGAAGCACATCTTACTTCTCCTTCTCCTTTCCTTTTCTCCCAGCTTAAAATAACTTAAGTTTCTAATTTTTCTTCTAAAATGGTCCTATTAATAAATTGCTTGTTTTGGTTAGATTATTCCCAGCTGACTTGTGTTGTGCTCACTGCAAACAAGAGCAAAGGGGATTGGGAGCTCTGGGGAAGGACTGTATTGGTCCTACCTGCAGAACTCTTGCAGTCTTGGGATTACTTTTATCACCTGTTATTAACTATTCTGCAAGGAACTATTGAACCAGAGGATGTCACATTCAACTATTCAACTTTTTTTTCTGTGTATATTTTAATGTTTTCTGTAATATCTTTTGTAATTCCTCTGCTTCATCACTAAACACTAAGGTCACTAAAAACTCCACTTTATGGTCAAAGTGCTTTATCAGAAAAAGTTTGGACAGAAAAAAATGATGAGGGAGAACGTTTAGAACACAAGGAACTATTGGGATTTTCACTTTATTATGAGATTTATAATTGAAAATTTGTCATAAATTAAAAAAGGAAACAATAAAAGGGTAAAAAGATCAATAAATTGAAAGAAAAATATTTTAGTTTGTATTAAGACAATCCTAGATTGAAGTATATATGTAAGTTGTTAATTTTAAAGATAGCAGACAAAATATCTGAATTTATTCTTTTTCTCAACTTTCTGAACTAAATCATCTTTTTCTAATCCTATTCTGATCCTTCTGCTGACTAATATAAACAAAGATGCTACAGATCGGGATGGCAGTGACTTCTTTTTTCTCCATATACACTTCCACTTTTAACATGGTTTAAGTTGTCACAGTTAACTTACAGAAGTACTGCTTGTAAAACTGGTCATATAGGTGTATCCTATATAAGTGCTTGAGGTATTGTTTCAGAGAGTCCTTGTATCTCCTCTTTGGGGCTCCTCTCTTGTGGCAGCCGGTGGCAAGTTCACCATAGAGCACGATCTTAGGGAGGCGGCGATCCTCCATCCTGGAGACGTGCCCTGCCCAGCGCAGCTGCGTTCTCAGCAGCATGGCCTCAATACTGGTGACTGCTGCCTGTTCAAGGACAGACACATTGGTCACATAATCAGACCAGTGGATGTTTAGGATAGTGCGGAGGCAGCGCTGATGGAAGCGTTCAAGGAAGCAACTCTCTGAAACAATACCTCAGCCTTGGCCATATTGACTACAATCAATGGTCCACTCTGGCCTTCAATCGGGAGGCATGGAGAGACACCATCCATAACGCTGCTGATTCCTTTGAGAATGCACGCAGAATCAGTCTTGAGGAGAAAAGACAGCGCAGAAAGAACCGTGCCTCACCAACACCGCCTATGGAGACTTTCTGCTGTGCTTTTTGCAACCGGACTTGCCTATCTCACATCAAACTTTTTAGCCATCAGTGCGCTTGCAGCAAGTGTGGGTAGAGCCCTTCCCAAATCTTCGTTCGCGAAGCCTAGCCATGATGATGATATAAGTGCTTGAACAGACAAAACACAGACCAATGTAACTAAAGGCAGGAAAACATAAAAGTAAAAGTTACATAGAAGTAGGATGCAACATGTGGAAGAATGTCTTGTGAGTGCTTTGGACTAGAGTTTTCCAGTTACAGAGCTTAAGGTCAAATGTTGCTATTTGTGCAAAAAGTATGAAGAAAATATACCACACCCTAAGGAGACCCCTGTCTCAGACGCAGGATGCACTACACTTAGCAGAATTTTAAATGGAACTGAGTGAGCATTTACTCTACAAACATTTCCACCACTCTGCAGTAAGGATAAAACACTCATATACAATACACCAACTTCTTCAGAGATGATCACTGCTCACTATGACAGGGGAGAGCAAAAGCCTGCACTATAGGCTCTCTGGCTGTAATACATGTGACAGAAGATTTGGGATTTGGGTTCTCTAGCTCCATGGAGGTCATTTTAGTAAGCCCACAGCCTTTCTGTACTATCATATTCTATTTAAAGATCCCAGGTTTACTCTTTTGGAAACTGTGAGGAAAAATTGCACAGGACAGGGGCACTGATGATGGCCCTCTTAGAAAATCAATAATACTTTGAAACCGTCTATTTCAAGGAACTCAAGCTGAGAGGTTACTTAGAGGTATTTAGATCTTAGACTTTATGTGCAGGAATTTCAATAAAAAAAAGTGTGTTGGCTATGCATGACTTCACCGCAGATTGAACCATACCAGATAGCACACTTATCCTATTTGTTTGGATGTTCTCCTGTGGATTACTAGGCTGCATAGTACATTCAACAAAATTTCAGTTTGAGACTGTATCCATCAGTTTTGTCTGAAGATGGAGAGGTAAAGAGAAGGAACATCTTTATTATGATGGGCATTTTTTAATCTTATGATAGCATTCTTAACTTTGTAAGTTAATACATGTTAAAAAGCCCTTTTGTTCCAAAGTATATGGATGTGAATTGTCATTATTTGAGCCTTCTACTACTCATGAACTGGTATCTTATTTGCATGATGAGATGACAGGGGAAAAAAAACAAAGTGAATTCAACAAGTAATGTGTGCAGAGCTGGCAGGGTGGAGCAGTGGGATCTGGACAGGCTGGCATCAGCAAGTCAGGATGATAAACATGAGCAGGAGTTATCAGGTCTTAGCTACACAAAGGGGCATCCAAGGACGAAAGGAAAGCAGCAAAGATTCTTGGGGTAGCTGTAGAAGTTTATCACTTGTGTTTGTTTCCCTTTTCCATTGACACCATGGCAGACAGGCTTCTGGATTTCATTACCCCTCCAGCTCTGTTTGGTCCTAATTTGATTTGCTTACATCAATTCAGTCTGCAATCCTGTATATTGTGTATCTATGTATTTTCCTACAAGTGGTTCAGGAAAGCTGTGAAATTCATTTTAAATCGTTGGATCTTTGTTGAGATCTTTGTTCAGCAGTAGGCTGCATGGTGAAATTTTGTACTATTTATAAGGGAGTTATTTTCTACCTCACTATTATGAGCATTTGTAGTGGGTTGACCCTGGCTGGATTCCATGGACTCGTTAAATCCTTTTCTGCACTAGGCAGAAGGGAGAGGGGTCATCCACCCACCACCTTTATGGGCAAAAAACAAACTCAAAGTGAGATAATACCTAAAATTTATTACTAACAGGATAAAAGCTAAGCTAAATAGTGAGGAAAAAAACAGTCTTAAAACACACAGCACACACACTTTTCCCCCACCCCTCCTTCTGTCCATGGGGGGTTGCAGTTGCTGCTGCTTGCAATGTGAGTTCCCCCACCCCTCGGGGTCACTCATCCATGGGGTGCAGTAAAGGTTGAGTCCCTGCACCCCAATGGGCCTCCAGCAGGGGGACATTCTGCTTCACCACGGTTTACAGGGGACCACAACTGAGTCCATCCCCTACTCCGTGGGGTCCCTCCCACGGGAGACAGTCTTTAATAGACTTCAATGTGAATCCACCCCTCGGGCAGCAGGTCTTCCATATCTGCTGTCCCGAGGGCCACAGCTCTCACTCGGGTAAAACCTGCTCCAGCATGGGTCTGCCTTTCCACGGCTCCACAGGCTCCTGCTCCAGCGTGGGTCTGTCTCACCATGGGTCCACAGGTCTCCTGCTCCAGCATGGGTTTGCCTTTCCACGGGTCCACAGGTCTCCTTTCAAGCATCCACAGCTCCAGCACCGGCTCCTCCATGGGCTGCAGGGGTTTTAGCTCTGAGTCCCTCCCCTGCTCCATGAGGTGCCTCCTCCCTCAGCTCTGCAGCAACCTTGATTCTGCCTTATCCTATGTTCTCGCTCCCTGGAATTTCTTCTGCGCAACAACTTCCAAATCTTAAATATGTTATCACAGAGGCGTTACTACTATGATGTCTAATTGGCTTGGCCCTGGCCAGGAGCCGGATGTCCCTCCTGGGGCCAAGTGTCATTGTCTCCCATGGGACAGGGGAAGCTTCGAGCAGCTTCTAACAGAAGCCACCTCTGCAGCCACCTCCCCGCCACTACCGAAAAAAAAAATCAGCTACAGAAACCCAGGACAGCATTTTATCAGGAAAAAAAAATTGTGCTAACTCTATACAAAATTAACAAGCAGCCAAATAAAACTCTCATAATTTGGCCTTCTTTTTCTGTTAATGTTGTGTAAATCTATCACTGGGTTTGAAGGCTGTTCAAATCTTTAATGCTTCCTAAAAACATAATTTCATTGCATAGTCATCTGCATATTTTCTGAGTGACAAACACTGGACAAACAAACAGCTACAGGAAGCATGCAGCTAACATCAAGAGAACAACAGATGTCCCAGAGCCTACTGAAAAGATCAGTCAGTTTTTCACTACATGAATCAGGCCCTACATATGTAAGAATTAGACAAAAGAATTGCACAGTAGATATTCTGTAGGAATTCAGTGCAATACAGCAATTGTTGTAGCAGCTACATATTTTAATATATGCAATAAACAAATGGTAAAACTCTTTTTCATCTGTTTTATCTTATTGTTATGTTTTTGTACTGCAAGAACAGTTTCCTTTTCTAGTACAAAAGAACTACAGCTTTGGGATATTATAACCTGATCAGATACTGCTTATTTCAAATCCCCCTGGGGTGTGTCTATAATGTTAAGATCCTGCTCAGAAAAAATATTGGTATTCAAAATATTTAAAGGTAAAGCATATACCTGGAGGAAGGAGAAGTAAAAGAGGCTTTATGTGATATTTTTGGGGATGTCCTGAAGAGAGAGTGACCATAAAATGTTGGTGGTTTTAAACTGTGACATTTATGAAGTCTTTATTTATGAGTGTAATTCAATCTCAATTCATTCTCTGTGTCTGATGTTCCCTCCAGTTTGTTGTATTGTTTCTTAGCACACAAGCCAAAGCTGCTTCTGTTATTCTTCTGTCTACTCATGTTGTAGCAGAAGGTAAAAACCTGACCCTTACAGCATGCAGCTGTAGATGTTCTGTAATAAGGGTTCCAAACCCAAGATATCAGGCTAAAGAGTGAAAGGCAGAATAGGATTCTTATAAAAGTTCAGGTGCAAAATTACCACAGAAATATATAGGAAAGCTGTGGTGCATACTGGAAGACCTAGTCTATGGGATGAATTTTGAGATTCAGGCTCAAATTTAATGTGTACAGGTAGGTGTTTATAATTACGCTAAGTGTCTAAGTCCTGATTATACCTACAGCCAGAATGGCTTTTTAAGCTCAGGCTCTAGTCAGTGGCTATTCAGAGGATATGAATCATTTGCCTTGTGCCACCTAAGGTGTCACAGGAAACCTGAGATGTCTACATGGTGCTAGCATCCACCATCAACGAAGCAGTGCCTGAGAGCAAGCTAGAATACATCTGGGCATCTAAAATGGCACTAGAGGCTCATCTGTGAGGCATCAAGCTTAAGCAAGGCACATAATAGAAGTTTTGTCATTTAGCTATGTAGTAATCTGCAAGTCTCAAACTGAGTCATGTCCTAGGGGCATTTTAACATCTTCCATTGACACCTTCTGCTCTGAACTCACTGCAGCCAAAGCCATAGAGAAAGGGAGCACCAACTGAGTTTCTAGTTGGTTTTTGAGGTATTTTCTCCCAGTCCTCAACCAATACAGAGGGTATATGCCATGAATGCATTCAATTGGCTTTTTTTGTTTCTTTCTTTGAATCCTGCTGCATAATCTGTGTTTATAGTTTTCTCTTCTTCAGTGGAAATGGATGAACCATATTCCCCCAATGGGTAACCACTGGCTATGCTGCTGTATAAGGGCAACGCTGTAACATCTTGTGAGTGTTGCTAGATCACATTTTTGGCTAAATAGCAGGCCAAATAATGAAGAGAGGGTACTGATGCATCAGTAACAATGGCAGAGCACACAAGTGAGATGAAAAAGCTGCTAAAATTCTGGGAGTAATCAAGATAGGTTTCTGATTTTCTGACATCGTATTTTGCAAATATCATGAAACATTTACCTCATCTTTATAACTCTCTTTGTGTCCCCTTATCTTTGATGTCTGTTTGGTTTACTGAGCCAAATTCTGTCAGGATCCCTTTCTGTAGTTTTTCTTTTTTTTTTTTCCCTGCATTGTTCCAAAAAGCAATGAAGGTAATTATGAATTAAAAATTAAGAGTAGGAGGAAGATGATGATGAGCTGTAAAGTGATAAAAATTAATTCCTCAACAATTGTCACAATGTCTGTTTTACAGACACAGTTCTGACCTCACTTTCCAAATTAAGATCTATTGGATTCTATCAGATCTAATTGCTGATCTCAAAGTCCACACATTCTCTCATTTTTAATACTTTTTCGTCTGTAGTTTTTTATTTCTTTATCTGAATAAAATATTGTAATTTAATCTTATGCCCTTTATAAATGTTTATTATACCAAAATGGTCTGGCTGAAGTTAGGGGGATTATGTATTTGCAAATACTACTTAATTAAAGACTGGGCTTTGAAATAACGTCAGTGCAGATTAAAATATAATATGTCTTTGAAAATCAAACAGAAAGGCAAGGAAAGATTTGAAAGTAAGTTGCCAGCAAATTTTTTATTTTTTTCTTTTTTTTAGGAAACATCAATATTGGGAACAGAATTCTCTGTTTTTTAAAAACATATGATATTATGTTAATTACAGCTGCTGGAGAGCAAGTAGCAGCCTAAATAACATGCAAAATGTATTTATTTATTTTTTTTTTTACTTTTAAACCAATAGTTTTTACAGGCCATTCTGCAATATAATTAACCCATGAATTTGTTCAGGGTAGAAACCATCATCCCTCATAATTATGTACAGCACTGGGTGTAATAGGAACCTAATCTCATTTCAGGTTCTGGAGTGGATATTTTTATTAAATTATCAAATGGAGATGATGACAATAGCAGGAATTCTTGCTGATAGTGGAATGCATCATTAACAACTGCCTGGGAAGCTCTGCCAGACAGTTTGCCATCAGTACCAAATACTGGCAATGTTGTTCTTCCTACCTAAAGCTAGAGGTGTGCAAAGGAAATGTGATAGCAAATGATGAAGTCGGTCCATGAAGTAAATTACGCACCACTTAACGCACTTGCTCACATCTTGGAAAGAGGACACTCATCAGGAATATGAGGCCAGGGTTGGGCTGCTTCCCCTTCATTTCATCATGCATTATGCAGGCATGGGGAGCTGCATGGAAATGAGTGTATCACTTCTGTGTCACCAGTGGCCCCAGTCCTTGTGCCACCCACGTTGCTGGGCGTGTGTGTCTGCTGGTTAGTGGGCAGGGGAGGAGCAGGAGGTGGAAATACAGTCAGGAAGGTGGGGCAGATTTGGATACTGCACTAGGAGGAAGGTGTGCTCTTTCAAAATTACACCATGCTGGTGTGGCTTAACCTCCAGCTTTCAGATATTATACACCATACTGAGCATGGATCCTCAAACAGCATGTAGTTGAAGTGACATCCCATTCATTTCAGTTTTACACACAATGACTAAAATATAACTGGCAAATACTCTGACCTTCAGTCAGTAAATATCCAGGGGATCCTCCACAATGCGCTGTGACTGTGCATAGCAGGGTCTTATCATTTTCCCCTTTCTTTCCCCAAAGTCATCCCCATTTAATTTAACTATTTGAAATCTGATCATGCTCCATAAGAAACAGGAAAGGTAAGTGAATATATGATTCTGAACTCAATCCCCCGGTAATGCAGGTATGAGAGGTCTAGGGAAAGCCAATGAAATGCATTTAGAGAGGCAATTGTGTAGCAGCACTCCATTTCAGCAACTCTGATGGTTGCACTCCGAGATGGCTTCTTCACAACACGTGCCCATGCACCACTAGCAGAGGAAACAGAAGGAATTTTCTTGTTTTATTTAAAAGGGTGAAACAGGGCATGTTCTCCCAGTCAATGGCTTTTCTATAGAGTTAACAAAAATCTTCTGAGGGCATACCACACTCTTAGTAGTATCTGATCAATAAACCAGATCAATAGTCTAGTAACTGTACTGTCATAATTATGTTGTGATTATATAAAAAGGATTTTTAAGTATTTTTATAGTACAGGCAACATTTCAATGAAAAGTTTGTTTTATAATGCATCTTTCACTCCCAGGTTTAACATAATTGCTGCAACTGGTTACTTCAAATAATCATATCACAATTATTTCTAGTTATTTATCAATAAAACGCAGATGCTGATGATAAGTGAGCTAACAGCAGGTGAGGACCATAATTTTCTTCATAAAACACCCAGTAGTACTAGGAAAGCATTTGGATACCTCCTTTCTATAGAATGAGAATGAACATTGATCACAGATGACTGTGTATTACCTTCAAGACTAAAAAAAAGTACCCAAGTGGTACTTTACTGGCAGATAAAGTATTCTCACTGATGAAGGGTCATTTTTAGAATGGGAAATATGTTTTTGAAATTATATAGCAATAGATGTACTGTTCTCTGAAGAAAAACTGACAGTGATCTCAGAAGAAGTTTTATAAAACAAGAATGATTGGGCTCAATCAGTGGAGTTTATATGACAAACATTTAGGATAATAATCAGGGTGAGGCCTTAATTTGGAAGGGTCTTGCATTATACTCTCATTAATGCACCATCTAGTGGATCATCTTCAGTATGTCAACAGCATCGGGGAAACACCTGCACATATAGCAACACTAAAATAATTGCTAATAAAAATAACGTATTAAAAGTAGATTGACTATGTATACAGCATTCCTGACGCAAAAAGGCATAGAAGGATGGTTTTTTTCCTTAGTAACATTCGTGAAAGTGAGAAAATTACATTTCCAAGCATCAATTAACATAAGAACTACATGTAGGCACTCAAATCTCGAAGGCTAGATTGTCTCTCCTTTCAGTATGCCTTGAGACCCACAGAGAACCACCCATGTAAAGGGTAGTCCTGCCTACTTCAGATCTTTAACTTTGCTCCATTGTGTTTGCAGTGTATGGGACCTTTCTATTACTATTCAGTTTCGATGCCTATTAAGTTTTCCACTGCTCCAGCTATTTCTGAATCTTAGTAATGACCATGATCTATGATGAAGGAGAAATAAACTTGCACTCCCCGAATTCTGCAGCTCTTCCCTAGGCGAGGCTGGGCTCTGCGGAGGAGACAGTGTTATTTAACGCGCACGGGGGTATCCCGCAGATGCAGCAGCCCAACCCCGGGGCTCCAGGGAGCATCTGGCCCCCCCATTTTCCCTTTGAAGAGGCGGGGAGCCTGCGGAGGCGCCCCACTAGTCGTGCAGAGAGCCTCGGGGTTCGCCTCTCTGTCCTTCTCGGGCAGCCGGGGCTGGAGGAGGCCGGGATGCCACTGCCCTCGCAGCCACGCGTGGTCTCCTCCTGCTCCTGCTCCTGCTCCCGAGCCCGGCACTGGCGGCCGTGAGAACACACCCTTCATTCCCCGTCTTCCGGGCATCGCTTGCCCCTCCCTCAGCTATGCGCCGTGCCTCTCTACATTTAAAGGCGCCTTTAAATAGATCTACGGCTTCCCACTCATGTTCTTTGAAGGGTCCATCCCCACCTAGAGAAGAAATGACCCAAGCTGAAGGCAGAGCGGCAAAGGAGGGCATTAACGTGGTGACGTCGAGCTTTTCGCCGTGGCGTTGCTTCCTTGCTCGTGTTTTCCCCTTGCTTTGTGATGCAAAAGCATCTTTACCCCTAAACCACTCTCCCCCCACGCCCATTTATTCCACTCGCACGGGCTGTAGCTGTCGGGGCCCGTCAGCACCGGGAGCCCCCCACGGCCCCGCTCCGCTCCTACCGCGGCCGGGCGGGGNGCCGGGGCGCTGCCTGTCGTGAGCGCACCAGCCCCTTGGCCCCGCTGCCTTCCTGGGGCACCCCCCGGTGCTGGGGCTTTGGGCTCGGCGCTGACTGCCCGCGATGCTCTGAGCAGCGAGTCCGGGCCTACGGCGGGTGTTCTCCTGCAGC
>VWZG01011760.1:0-185459 GCA_013396735.1 Grallaria varia | reverse complement strand
TGAGCAGCGAGTCCGGGCCTACGGCGGGTGTTCTCCTGCAGCTCGTGTGGAGCTGTAGGGCAGGACGGGCACCTCCGCCGTGTGGAAGTGCTCGCCGTGTTGTTCCAGGTCCGAGGTGAGCATGTTAGCGGGAGCAAGGGGATTATAGAAGTCACCGATGTCAACAGCGAGCCGGGGCCTGGCGCGCCGGGCCCCTGGGCCGATGTTATCGCTGGTGAATCACCCGCCGCTGCATCAGGAATTGGTCTGTAATTAAATGGAAGGTTTCACTCCGCATTGCGTGAAATGCGAGGCACAGTATCTTAATTGAAGAAGCCCTGTGCTACCATCCCCGGGTACTTTGTCAGAAGCAATGCGCTCATATGTGGTGAAAGGAACAAGCCGTGCAAAGGCTGTGCCAGCGGGGCGCTGGAGCTCTCCGGACGGGTCATTATCCAGCCTTGTGCTTTGCCGGCAGTGCAGCCCTTCTGCTTGGAGCCTAGGGTTTGTGCGAATACTGACAACAGAAAAGAAGGAAAAGGGGAGCAAAGAGAATAGTTAAAATAGGTTAAAATTAGAAGAAAGCAATACTAGATGGTGAGATTGTTATAAACTGTGTTTGTGTTCCCTTCACGAAGACTTCTTTTGTAGTCTTACAGCAGAATATTAAGTAGCACTCTTCTTGGTGAGTTACACTGAAGTGAAACTCTTGGGGGAGGAGAAAAAAAAGACCATGAGCTATATGTAATCATTAGCATCCTGGTAGGCCTCAGGGAGACTTGGCATCCATTGCAGTCAGATTTTGTGCAAAGGTAACTTCCCCCTTGGTCTGAGCATTTGGTTCAATGTGAACAAGCTACCACCACTAGGGAGATTTAGGTGATAACATCTAATGTACCAGGTGTTCTATGCTTCTCGTCCATCTTCATTTTCCCATGAGGTGGTGGTTGTCTACCAGCAGCACAAGAAACTTGGCACTTCGGAATGGTCACTTCAGGTCCATTTTCGGACCTCCTGTTCCTTATCTTCTGTAATAGTTCCAGTCCCTAGTGTACATTTTCCTATTCCTGCTTCATCATCAGGCCTTTAAATGCTTTGTGCGCTCCTAGGAAACATAATTCTCTTACTTACAGGCATTTCACCAAGAACTAATGTGTTCTCTGAAGCTTGTGAAAGTGACATGATTTCTTCTGCTAGCTCATTATAAATATCAGTGTGGATGCAACACACTATTTTTTTCTAGCTGTGTATGCTGTGTGTTGGTGATGCATTAGACCTAATAGTATTTCAGGCTTCTGTAATTTAGTTTTTCATGCTGGGCAGTTTAAATGCCACTGCTTTAAATTGCAGTTTTGTTCAATGAAATCGTTTCTAGGAAGAATGACTAAAACACTGACCAGTGGCACAATCTAATAATTCTTTCCAGAAAAAAAAAGAAGGTGCTTATAGCTGTCAGATGATGTAAGCTTGGTTTTGGTAGGTTTCAGCATAACTGGTGTGGCAAGACTGGGAGAATTGGGCAGAATGGATTGAAAATTACCTTTTGACACCTTCTATGTTAGTGTTGCTGCAGTAGAGCAAACAAAGTTTTAAATGAACTTCTCTTCCTTTTTTCTACCCTATATGGATTTAAGTTTGACTTCTACGTGAAACTAAATGATAAAAAA
The DNA here is from genome assembly GCA_013396735.1 of Grallaria varia. Taxonomy (NCBI): domain Eukaryota; kingdom Metazoa; phylum Chordata; class Aves; order Passeriformes; family Formicariidae; genus Grallaria; species Grallaria varia. The sequence goes on along the minus strand of VWZG01011760.1, from coordinate 183,813 downwards.
AACCCACTGGAAACTTTTCTTTTAAGAAGACAGGAAGGATTTAATTTTACTGCTATTTTGTTTTCATGTTTATTATTCTCCACCTTTGTTTTTGTGTTATGGGAGCCTACAGCCTGCCTTTGTGGACCAAGATTTCAGCACATTAGAAGCTATAAAAGCGCAAAGTGGAAAATACGATATCTGTCTTATATATTTTAGCTTAAATATAAAGGAAAAAAAGAAATAAGTCCCAAACAAACCTTACCTCCCCAGAGAAAATAGTGACAGATTTAATGCTCACCTATATCTTACTAAGTCAGTTGCTATGAGTCAGTTATGAGAATCCCTCAGGTTCTGTTGCTGGATGTCCTCTGTAGCTAACATTGTGACTGGCTGAAATTTTTGCCCAAGTCTTGTAGCTGTTCATCACTTTTGGCTGTATTTTCACCCTGCTTGAAGGATTTAGCGCTTTTTTCTTTTTTTTTTTTTTCTTTTTTTTTTTTGCTCTCCTTGCTCATACTTTAAAACGATTGTTGATGCAGACAAGCAATACNGAAGTTATTTACAAAAGAAGTCATATATTGTTTGTGAGAAGCTTTGTTACTGTGACCTTTATTTAGGAAAAAAAAAAAAAAATCACATAATGCCCCATGACTTGTCTCTTGATATTTAAAAGCATAAAATCAGGTTTAAATCTGGATCAGATTTAAATTTTAAAGTGTTCTGTGGAATGTAGAGTATATTTTTTTCTGAAAGTTAAAGTTCCGTATAAACGTTTCTAAGTCCTGATGCTAAAACATTGCTCAAACAGTAAAACTGTTGCTCAAGTCTTCTTGTCTTGATGTATATAGGCTAGATTTACGGGAAAAAAGAAGACTCTTAGAATGTCTAAATAAGAAAATACAAAATAGATTAGGTGCTTATTAACTGTAGCTGACTGGAGCCCTGAGGATATTTAGGTGACTGCTCTCAGATCTGACGTGCTGTGCTTGTCACATAACATCCTTTTTTCCTGGTGGAGCTTTCAAGAGTGACACTGGAGAGCTGCATGGTTAATGGGTTCCCACTTTCTTGTCTCTACATTCATCGCCAGTGAAAAAGTGGATTTTTTTCTCATGCTTGGCAAACACCTTTCTAGAAAATATGTTGTTACTAAAGGTAACAAAATGTTACTCAAATGTTTTTTGTTCCAATATGGAGTGACTGAGAAGGAACCAGTTAATGCAGAAATTATGAAAAATACCTAGCAGTCATTTGACTTCTTTAAATCTCAAGTGTGTACAGCGAGGTCCTGCTTCAGGGAGCATTGATGAAATGTCCTGATTTTTCCTTTCATTTGTGCTAGTAGACTCAGTTCCTTTGACTTTCTTCAGTAGCTTGGCAAGCTGAGTTGCCACTAGGTATACTCCCACTCAAAGACACAGATGTTGAGCAGAAGATAAAAGGTACAATCAAAGCTCACACCTGACTGAAACTTTTAGAGGAACTGAAGACTACCACAGATGCAGTCCTGTTCCAGTTTGAACGTGAAGTGTACTTCCGTCAACTGCAGCAGGTTTTTAACTTCCCCATTTTATAAGTTATGCAGCCAGTAATACCAAAATAGGTCACAACAGAGTGGTTAAATGCTGTGGAAATGAAAAGGAGTAATTTCCACAGAAATTTTGAATCTTCATGAATGCTTCTATCACTTTGGATGGAAGGGAATGCTTGGTCCTTGCCTGTTTTGTTTCCTGGTGGCTGAAACCCTGACCTTGTCTGTGTTTTCATAGGAGTTTGAGTAACAGCACTAACAGGAGAAGGGTGTGTGAGTGGAAGTAGGTGTTTGTTTGGTTCAGATACCCATGTTGCTGTGAGAACTAGAAGGATAAAGTGCAGTGATGGTTGGGAGTTGATGAGAGCTGGTGGCTGATGCATTAACTCTCTTTCTGTCAGTTCCCCAGACCAGTAGCTTACTCTGTCACCAACCTGTGTTATTAAAATACTCAGGAATAGCATTGCTAGTGAAAGAATCTGCATGAAGTAAAGCAGCTGCAAATGTACATTGCTATCCTACAAATTTACTATGAATCAAATTTCAAGTATGTGAGTTGATACAAAGAATTGTGTCAACTATTAGAGAGATCTGCATGTGCAGAAGAAAAGCTGAATTATATCCTGTGGACTTTGCAGTGTATCATCTGAATATCCTCTCATTATGTGTTGTGGTTAGCTTCCCAACATGTAGCTAGAAAGCTGAAAAACTCAGTCTTATGTGTTGTATAATCTGAACAGTATAGTGCAGTGTAACTTGTTTAAAGATATTTATGGTTAACTGTAGAAATTTGCAAGACAAAAAAAGAAAAGCAGTCACTGCTTTTGTTAATACTTGGATGAAATATTTGGTGTGTATCTCTTGATTGTAATGATATTCTCAAGAACAGTGTTACAATCAGCTGTTTGGTGAATACAAATATGAAAGAAGAAAAAACGATAATGAAAGACTATTTCAGTTAGTTCTATACAAGGTAATTTGGTCTTTTTCCATTTCTTCTCCTGAGCAGCTGCATTTTAGCTTTAATATTAAACATATCTTTAACTTTTAACATTAGCTGTAATATTTAACTTAAAGGTATTTTTAGTCAGTGCTAGCACTGTAGTTAGCATGCTACTAAAGGTGTCTAGAAATAGTCATAATTTTTTTTAAAAAATGATCGACAGTTCTGAGAAATCTTCTTTTTCAAACTAAATTTTTAGGTAGTTTCTTTGGATTTTATGTATTTTCCACTAAATTGGTAGATTTCCTGACTTAGTCAATATGAAGTAGGGGTATAAAGCCAATTAATTGCTGTAAAGTTTGCATGGCTTTGGTCTTAAAATACAAATTCAGTGCAGTGTTGCCTAGAGTTTCCAGAATGATCAACGGTTGTTAACACCAGCCTTGGTCCGGATAAGTGGGATTTGGGCTGTCTGGCTGACTGACTTCAGATTTCAGTCAGAATAACTTGAATCTGCATGTAGTACAGACAAAGTCAGGAAATGATACTGCAGAGAGCTGGCATAACTTGTGGGCAATTGTGCAGCAAGTAAGGAAAAGAATGGAAATGCACTCCCTGTGCAAATACCTCCTCTGTAATCAGGGTGTTCATTTTAGGGGCTGCCTCAGGGCCTAAAGACTCCAAGCAGGATTTGGGACCCTAGTGGAGCAGCCATTTCAGAATCATGCAGAGCTTGTCTTCATGGAATCAGCAGCTTGCTCCTCTGGCATAGGTGATGTTTCCTGCAGGGCAGCAGGGGTGGATCTGACCTCTGTAGTTACATCCCTGGTGAAGTTTTGGTGGGATGTACAATGTTGGGACCATTTCACTGACTTGGCTCCACTAAAGGTCATGTCATATCATAGCAATACAAAAACAGCCAGAGTATTGCTGCCTGTATTAATGCAGGCATTCCTGAAGGTGAAAGAAAATAATATTTGACAACAAGGGCTGTTAATTGTTTGTATTAAAAAAAAGTTTTGAGTTTGCAAATTGTAGCACACCTGTTATCATACTTGACAAATCAGTTGGCCTTTTCATTTCCTTTTCACACATCTGATGGACTTTCTTTTTCTCTCTCCTTGAACCTGAGTTTTAGTAGGGTCTGTTAACCAGAAGCTGACAGGCCAGGAGAAGAGCGCATTGCTTGAAAGGCACATGGTTTGGGTTGAACGCTGGAAATGTGGGGAAGTGGTGAAGTTAAAATGTTGAACCTGCGAAGGTGATGTGCAGGATAGCACAGCCTGGATGAAATTGTGGATTTGTGTTGGATGCCCATGTGCTTGATTAGTCTGCAGAACAGATAAAGTGCCTGTTTTGATTTGCACAGGTATTGTAATGTGTGTATTGTTAATTTAGATTTAGGGTATGAGCACATGAGCTTGTGCTGAAATTTGGTCTGTATGGATGGAAAATCACCCCTAGAAACACATTTGAATACCCAAGTTGTTGAAAAATTTATTCATATGGAGAAACATAGCAACTGAAACAAGATAAAGTGGTAATTCATAGGACTTAGGTGACACTAGGTTACAACTAAAACTGAAGTTGATACAAATTATTGGTGTTTAGAGGAAATTATAAGTGCTTTCTTCATTCTGGTATCGTGCGTGGTATCTGCTGGGGGTTTTTTCCTTCTTGTTATGTAGGCCAGATTGTGTTGGTGGGATGGGTGATACAGAGTATGGAAATAACATAATCAGTTTGGGACATAATTCTTTAGAAGATTTGGTATTTTCAGGTTAAACATACAGTTTTCTTCTGGAATGGCAACAAATGAAAATGTACTCTGATTACAGTGGGGAAAATATGTAAGAAGTTTGACAAAGGATGTAGTTTCTGTGATGTGGCTGTTGTGGAGCAATTGCAGATCTTGAGCTGTGTGTACTAAGAATCTCAATAGTAAGAGCTATTGTAGAAAATTCAAAAAGGATGTCATATTCTTATTAGATACTTTTAAAAGAAAATGTTTCCTTAAATTATAGCTTAAAAATACTGTGTTTTTGGAGAGCATAAGCACTGGTATATGGAGTTTTCTTTAATCTTTTCCTATGTATTCTTTTTTAAGCTGATGAAGACCTTTATAAGCCAATGACCAAAACTATTGTTTTCTATAGGTAGAGATTGTCTGACTTTTTCCCATTGTGGATGATCTTGACAGCCAATCTACTCAGCCATGTCGTACGGACCGGGTTTTGGGGATCCTAATCAACTAGCCCAACGCATAACTTCTAATATCCAGAAGATCACACAATGCTGTAAGTTGCATTTGTTCATGTTTTGTATAAAACTTTAGTAATGGTGGTGCCCCATATGAGGTGAGTTTCTCAGATTCATTCATGGGAGTTCACGCTGACTCTGCCTACTCACTTGGCAGGTTTGTGGCACCCTGCACAGCACACTCAGTCCTTCATACATATGATTAAGTGTAATCTGCCATGGGGAAGTATAGGGTCATTCTGTATTCACCAGTTTTGTCCTGGCCAGTTATATAGCTCCTTAAGGTTGGTTGAGATGTTTGCTGAGCAAGGATTGCATCAAGTATTTGCTGAAGATTGAACTGTTTAACAGGAACAGAAGCTGTGGCCTTGCAGCGTCCTCTTGGGAGTATGTGTTAGATACGTAACTAAAATTCTACAAGTTTTAATATACCAGTGCTTAGAGGGATTCTGCCTAACTGAGGTGTTCAAGTTGGAGTTAGTTAAGCTACTGGGATTCTTAGTCCTTTTCCCTTTCCCTCCATTTTCCATTATATTTTCAATATGTGTGTGTGTGTGTGGGGGGTGTGTATGAAGCAAATGCAATTTAATTCACAAATTATGCAAAGTATCCTGTTCATCAGAACAGAGGTAGCCATAAACAGCATGTGGATTGTTTTGGCACACGTGTTTTATGTTGTACAGGATACAGAGTGCAGGCAGAAATAAGTGTTTTATTGTTTAAACTTCAAATGATTTCTGGTAAGTTAACTATGTCAGTTTTTATTAAAATTTTGATCTTTGTTTTGCAAGACAAGTTCAAGAAGTTGGTATTTGTAGCACAGGTTAGTGGCACAGATTGGGTTTTGCCTAGTTTTCTCAGCTACATTTTGTACTTTCTTCCAGAAAGACTTTGTTAAGGTCTCAACAGACAGGAAGAAAAATTGCAATTTTGCTTTATTAAAAAGCTTCTGTACATCAGGATTGTATTTCCTCAACCTAAAATTAAGAAACTGGCTCTGTAAAAGTCCTTATGCATGATTTTCTAGTGTCTGCTCAGTGAATTCATTCAGTCTCATGGTGTCTAACTTGTTCTTCCAGAGGCAACTGCCAACCTGTGAAAGACGTTGTGGCTCCAAGATGCAAAAAAGAAGGTTTTTTTTTTTTGGTCTGATGAAAACATAAAGTCAAATCAGTGATTAAAACTGAAGCATTGTGAAGACAGTTGCTGAACATAGTTAACTGTCTTCTGCTGGACTCAGCAATTCCTTAATCTCATTTTTTCTTTTCCATCTCTTCTCTTTCTTCTGCTGTGTGTCTACTCCCCTTGTGACAAACAAGATGTACTAAAAGCAAGATACCCAGGCTTAGATAGAAGGAGAATGCCAGAAGGGTTACCCGCAGTCCTGTTTCCTTTTGCATTTTGAAGTTTAGACAGCTAAAGTCTGAGCAATAGTCAGATCCTTCTGCCATTCCAAGACCCAAGTCCAAATGTTTCTTAGCCCCACTGCTCCATGGCTTCAGAAGCAGGAGCTTTGCCTTGAAAAGCTCCAGCCAAACACTTTTCTTGTTCTCATGTTTCTCGTACCCAGCTGAATTCTATCCCTTATTCTTCTGTAGATCTGACTGAAGTGTAACTGCTCAGTTACTCTTGCAGTCTGTTCTCCATTAGATTTTAAGAGGATCTGTATCCAATGGACATAATGAACATGTTTCCTGGACTGAGCTGTCTGAGGGCTATGTACACTTTCTAGCTCTTTTGCTCCCATGTGTAATCCCTGTCTAGCTTTCTATTGGAAGGTGTGAGCTGCAGGAACTTCCAGGTCAAATGGGAAGAATTCTGCAAGCTTAGGGACCTGTGGTGCTACTCAGGTGCTGAAACAGGTCTCTCTTAGACTGCAATTTGTGATCTTGGTTAAGGGAGAAAGGGGGAGAGAAGCAGGAATCTTGATCCTAAGTCTGTGGTTTTCCATCTAAGCGGTTGACTTGGTTTTGCACTTCTGCCCAGAAATGCTTAGCGTTTGTAAGAGGAGTCAACGCATTTGAATTCTTCTTGGTTAACCTGGAGTATGTAGATATTCTGGTTATTAGAGTGAGATTAGTAGAGGAAGAGAATTTAATTTTAGAATTTTACATCACCAAACTGTTTCAGGAGTTCCCTTAGAACTAATTTACACTTCTGCTAACATGCAAACAAACTGGGAATACTACTGCAGAGATGTAGATGGGATACAGATTGGTTGAAAGGAAACAGGCTCTTCTAGCTAGACACTGGCCCTTTAACTTGTCAGGGAAATACAGAAGAACTTCCTATGTTAGATAACATTGTGCTGCTAAGATTTCGTAATACACCAGAGTTTATAGGAAAGTAGCATGGGTTCCAACAACAGTCTTTACTGTAACATTTCTTCACGGTTGAATTATTACATACTCCCCATTCCAAGTAATAAATCTGATCTGTTTCAAGATAAAATACGTATATAAAGTACCTCACACTTCATAATGCGTTGGCATGATGCCACTGTTGTATTAATACCTGTGATTCTTACCTCCTTTCTTTCCCAGTTCATGCAGCCCACTGTTACTGATTTACAAGCAATGCTCCTCTCTGAGTGATTTAAGAAGTATGTGGAAGGAGGAAAAAGCAAGGCTAGTGGCTACTTCTTGCGCAGCTCCTGTCAGAGACACAAGTCAAGGCAAATCTTTACTTCTCTAACTGTATCCTTCCCACATTTATTACTGTGGAGTTGTCCCTGTAGAGGGATGCAACTCCCATTTTGCTCCCTTTTGGGAACATCTGAGATGGTTTAACAGTAATTGTATCAGTTGCAAGATAGTGTTCTTTGTGGTTTGGGTCGCTCTGTACTAATGAGAGAACCACTGTTTGTATTGGGTAACAACTGGGTTAGCTTAGCATCCTTTTAACTTTAAGTAACAGATTTTATTATCTGTTTATCCAATCATGCAGTTGATTATTATGTTGGAGGTATATTGAGAGTTGTAAATTGCTTGTGCCTTGCACAAACTGCTGAGGAACTACTACAGTAAATGTGATCTTTGGTGGGCTGTTTGAGATTCTTTGGAGGAGAGGGTGTTAGTAAGTTTGTTGGTTTTTTTTAGGACCTTGAAGATTGAAATTGAACTAGCTAATGCGAAGCAGCATATGCTACTGTCTGTACTGAGTTCTCTTACACCTGTGTGTGTTTGGGATCCCCAACCCCAGAACATTCTGTGAATAGAAGGTTCTTTCTGCCATTCTTTAAATAATGAACTATGCTCTGTTTTGCTTTTCCAGCATTTCTGCAGAAATAAGTGATTGTGACATCACTCAGCAATATCTAGGAAATGGAGTCTACTCAGCAACATCTCTGAGCTGAGATTTAGGGAACTTGTCTACGGAGTATTTCTCCATTGCTTTTGTTAAAACTGTTTCACTGAGAAGCTGGAATTGCAAAACTTAAGGCTGTCCTTGACATGTGATGAGAGTGGTGGGCCTCAGGCAGGAGAGGGAGAGTTAGGCTCTCAGACCCACTCTTAGTGTTTTTAGAGAATCCATGTGACTGAGAACTGCTGTAAAACCTGGGGAGCCTGAATCACATGGGTTTGAATGAGCTGTAGCGTTGTGTGCTAAACCTCAGTGAGGTCAGTGATGCCTGCAAGCCATGTCTCGCTGGTTTGGTTTCAGGTCTGTGCTAACAGTGATAAGAAGCAGATCTGCAAACAGCTAGGGAAATGTCAGATTTAAATAATAGAACCAAAGAAGTGTATAATGAACTAGACTCGGGCAGCTGCAAAATTTCTGTCTTACTAGAACACAACTGATAATTAAAAGTTTGAAAGTCAGTCTGTCTGGAATTGAGTCCAAAGTAACTGTAATTCTCATTCCAGGCCTATCTTATATCTGATTATAAAATCTGGATGACCTACATTTCATATTTCAAAAGTCCTGTACATTTAAACGTGGTTGAGGTTTGTGCCTAATTTTCTGAATATGAAGAACAGAAATACGGAGAAGAGAATATAGGGAAGAATATATGTAAGGTGTAAAGCTCCAACCTGTCTGGGCTTTGCAGATGGAGAACCTATTATCAAGGTGGTTTAATCAGTGTTTACTGAAGGAGCAGTAGTTCTAGAACTGGGTTTCATAGGTTGCACTCTCACTTATGTGGCAACTTAATGGCAGCTGCTCTTAACTTGAGATGAATCTCAATGCCTTAAATGCCTTCTTTCAGTATTTTCTTGAATTATTTCCTGTTGGTCACTGATTTAAAGCAACTGGATAGACAAGGAGTGAGTATGATGCACAGATACAAAGTGAGCTAGCAAAATAAATTTCTGTGTGTCAAAACAAGTCCTGTCTGCTTACAAATCTGTATTTCTGCCAGGCATACTGGGACATGCCTAGGAGGATGAGAGCATTGAATCCATATGTGATTGTTTTGCGTTTGTTTGTTTGAGTGTCTGGTTTTTGGTTTTTGCCTTTTTTTTTTTTTTGACCTCCTCCTCTTCTTGAAGGGCATTCAGTTGTGTAAATGTGATCTTTCAACAAGTGGAAAGATAAGAGTAGATTAGACAAAACAAATAAAAAGTCTAATTTAAAGGCTGTAAAATACGTTGCTTTTCAGACTTCTTACAACTGAAGATGAGGGAGATCAGTTCTTTGAAATCTGTCTGTTTTCTGCATTTTAAATAATTGATTCTCTATGTGTGGCAAAAACAGGGAAAACATTTTATTTAAACAGATGTTCCCAAAAGGGAGCAAAATGGGAGTTGCATCCCTCTACAGGGACAACTCCACAGTAATAAATGTGGGAAGGATACAGTTAGAGAAGTAAAGATTTGCCTTGACTTGTGTCTCTGACAGGAGCTGCGCAAGAAGTAGCCACTAGCCTTGCTTTTTCCTCCCTTCACATACTTCTTAAATCACTTTCCCCTGTGTGGGTCATTGAGGAAGCAGACTAGTATGCCTTTGTTTTGCTTTGCTGCTGCTATTTTATTTGTAGCTACCAAATATGTCACCCAGGACAATCCCCAGAGAAAAGCAAGAATGGTGCAGCCTAGATTTATAACTATCAAGTCTTCACTGGCATCTTAAGCTGGGCTTTGGGAGCTGTTGCTTTAGAAGCAGTTTAGAATTCTGCCTTTTGCTTGGGAACACAGAACAAAGCCTGGTGTTGGTAAAATATACTCAGTCTTTGAGTTCTAAAACATTTTATGTTTGCAAACATTAATCAAACTGTTGGAGAACCTATGCTAATGGAAGTAATGCATTCATATTCCTTCACTTCCCTACTTTTCCAGGTCATGTCAGGATTTTATGCAGAGGTAGTTGCAAAGTCAGTCAGAATAGCATAACCTACCCTTGCTCAGTATTGGCAAGGTCAGTGGTAGAATATTTGACTTGTTCATGCATGCTGAAAATCAGCCCAGCTGGAGAAACATATGCTCTGAATACTGCAAGATAATAAATAAAATTCAGTAGCCACAATCCACATATGGCTAAAGGGAGTCTGACTTTGAGAGATTCTTTCTTATGAGAACTTTTGCTTTCTGTTGACCTTCTTTGCTATTTGTTGAGGTAGCACAAACATCAATTCATGTAGAGCACGTTCCCAGAAGGCAAGCTTAAGTCACAGAGATCCCTCTGTCATGTGATATCTGTCCTGTGACAGCAATTTTGTATAAGCCAGTATTTTCACTAAATGTTGTTAAAATTGGAATGGTATTAGATCAATCATAGGACTTTCCCTTTCACTTTATTTAACTGTAGAAAATCACAAACATAGATTAAACTGAAAAGAAATTAAGAATTTTGAAAGATTTTTTTTTTCCTGTGGTTTAAGCCAAGTAGGTAGCTAAAATATTCAGCTAAAACAAGCCAAAACATTTGTGAAAAACTATGTCTACCACTATGTTTGTAACACCAACAGGTTTGCATGATTACTCTCAGCTAAAGAACACAGGAGACACATGAAAAGTGAATGAAGTAGCTGAGGCGTTAAAACCAGAGACTGTATGAAAACAGAGTTCTGTTTTGTCTGTATATAAAGTGTGGTTTTGTACAGGTGTGGTTTTAAAGCAAATAGGCTTAAAGTAGAGCTTGTTGAGACTTTTAACAATGTTATTGTCAGAAATTTCCGATTAGCTGCTGTTAACCAGATTTAACTTTGTGGGAACATAATAGCTGAAACAACTTTTTTGTTATTATTGTTGCTGTTGTCAGGAAAGTTTATTTGATTTAGAATGAAGTTTCTGTAAAACCTGGAAAAGACTGGTTATTTAGGGATTTTAAGCACCCGTTATGTTCCTCCACATTTCATTTTGTGGACTTTTCCAAGTCTGAGGAATTGAGGAGGAATTCATCTGTTTTAGGTCTTTCTAAATGCTCAATTCTGTTGGATCTTCCTCTTTGTGGACAGGAGAGGAGGAGATTGCATAGCAGGTTGATTATACAGACAGCCTCTCAAATCTATGAAACTGCTGTGCTGGAAATTGCACTCCAGTTAGGAATCAGAATAAAACCAGGTCGGTGGTTGATTGTGAGTGACCCCCTGAGTATCAGCTACCTGCTTCTGTTGACCAGTCTGTGATGTGTGAATTGCTTCCATTGTAGCTTCCTGTAATAATGACCTGACCTCTTAAAAACCCCAAACTCTCTTCATGTGAGTGGGTTGGGTTTATAGTGTTTGTGCAGCTGCAGTTTACTGCAGAACTACGCCTCATTTTCATAACTTGCTAAGTGACTGGTATTCTTCAGAAAGACGTTCAAACTTTTTCAATGGTTTCAGGGGGTTACCAGGGACCCTTCAGAATATGAATATAAAGTAATCATAACTTGATTTAATGACTTCCCCTTGGCTGAGCTGTAGTAATTGATCACATGATCAGTTATTATGCGCTTAAACAATGTGTGTTTAGTGTGTTCTATGCCCACATTAGAAGAATAGACACAACTTCAATCCCTCTTCCCCATGTCCTTGAAAGACCATTATAGATGGGGGGTACATTAGAATTAAATAATTACAACAGCATTGAAAAAGCTGAAGGCGGATCTTGAACTCCAGACATTGTTGCTTATGTTCCTGGTCACTTTGGGGCATGATTCTGTTTAGAAATGCCAGAAGCTATAATAAAGAGAAAAAGATTATAAGACTGGATGTTTTCCCACTCTTCCATCCATGTTTTATTCTTCTCCTTTCCACACATATTTCAGTCACTGTTTTTCTGTGCTAATGTATTATCCTGGTTTAGAATAATCAGTGTTATACATTAAGACAGAAAAAAGCAAATTACCTAAATCCAAGTTACTGAAGTTTTTAGATGTTTGATTCCAACTAGGTGACCTCTTGGACCTGGACATGCTTTTTAGTCATTCATCATGGCCAGGCTTCGCGTACGAAGATTTGGGAAGGGCTCTACCCACACTTGCTGCAAGCGCGCTGATGGCTAAAAAGTTTGATGTGAGATAGGCAAGTCCGGTTGCAAAAGGCACAGCAGAAAGTCTCCATAGGCGGTGTTGGTGAGGCGCGGTTCTTTCTGCATTGTCTTTTCTCTTCGAGGCTGATTCTGCGTGCAATCTCAAAGGAATCAGCAGCGTTATGGATGGTGTCTCTCCACGCCTCCCGATTGGAGGCCAGAGTGGACCACTGATGGGAGTCAATATGGCCTAGGCTGAGGTATTGTTTTTTAGTAAGCTGGTGTCTTTTGACTGGTGTCCTGGACTTGATTCCTCTAATAAACTGTCACCCTTGTTTAAAGTAGGTTTAGCAAGGTGTACAGACAGCACGGTGATATTGTGGTTTGTATAAAAATTTAGTGAGTGTGAACTACACTAATAGCATTGAACAGTCACACTTGCACAGAAGACATTCATCTGATGAATTTATTGCAACTACATTAGTCATTGAATCATAGAAAGGCTTGGGTTAGAAGGGTCCTTAAACATCATCTAGTTTCAACCTCCTTGCTATGGTCAGGGGTAGTACCCACAATATCAGGCTGTTCAAAGGCACATCCAACCTAGTTGTGAACTTTTCCAGAGATGGGGCACCCACAGCTTCTCTGGGCAGCCTGTTTCAGTGCCTCACCACCTTCACAGTAAAGAATTTCTTCCTAACGTATAAGCTAAACCTACCTTCTTTTAGTTTAAAACTGTTCTCCTTTCTTGTTTCACTCTCTATCCACGTAAGAAGTCACTCTCCCTCTTTTTTATAAGCACCCTTTAGGTACTGGAAGGCCACAATGAGGTCTCTCTGGAGCCTTCTCTTCTCCAGGCTGAGCAGCCCCAACTCTCTGACTGTCTTCATAGGAGAGGTGCTCCAGCGCTCTGATCATCTTTGTGGCCCTGCTCTGGACTCACTTGCACAGTTCCATGTCTTTCTTGTGCTGGAGGACCTCAGAGCTGAATGTAGCGCTGCAGGTGGGGTTTCACAAGGGCAGAGAAGTGGGGCAGAATCACCTCCCTAAACCTACTGGCCATGCCTCCATTGATACAGCCTAGGGTGTGGTTGGCCTTCTGGGTTGTGAGCACACTTTGTTAGCTCATGTCCAGCTTTTCATCCTCAAAAACCCCTAAGTCCATCTTGGCAGGGCTGTTCTCAATTAATTCGTCCCCCAGTTTGTGCTCATGTTTAGTACTGCCCCAACCCAGGTGCAGCACTTTGCACTTGAACTTGTTGAACTTTGAGGTTCTCGTGCACCCACTTCTCAAGCTTGTCCAGATCCCCCTGGCATCCCTTCCTTATTCTGTCAACTGCACTGCTCAGCTTTGTGTTATCTCCAAACTGATGAGGGTGCAATTCGGTCTTGCTGTCTGTTTCATTGATAAAGATACTAAAGAGCACTGATCCCAAGGCAGAGCCCTGAGGGACACCACTCATCACTGGCCTTTAGGTTGGTGCAACTATTAGGTTGCTGAGTGTACCAGCTTTTATAAAAGATTGATCCAGAAATGTTTTCTGCAGCATCTATTCATCTTTAGTCAAATACTCTCAGCTGAAGTGCCAAAGGAAAACACATTGATTTGGATTTGAATAAATTGAGGAAGTGTCTTATCCCCAGGCAAAAGCAGCTTGAACTGGTGTAATTTTAACAAATTACTCTTTTGTTCCAATAACCTGCTCTGAAGACACTCTAAAGTTTATTAGATTCCATACAACTTAATCTGTAACTGGTTGTGCTCCAGTTCAGCTCACTTGTTCAGCTGGAAACAAGTAGGAGATTTCTTTATAGTTACCTAAGTAGTGGCCATGCATGTGAGGCCTTTGATGAAGCATTTCTGCGAGGTGACTGTGCTGGTGTTGTAGTCACTGCTTATTTGCCTTATGAAGCAATAGCTGAGCCTAAGACTCGTGTGGAGCAGACTTTGCATTTGGTGTGCACAAAGGAACACTTCGCTGATTCTGTTTATTCTGTTGGGGCTCAGAAATAAGAAAAATTACTGAAAATCAATGTCTTTAAATACCAGTTGTTAGTTTTAGCCCCATAAACCTCAGACAGTTACTAAAACCCTATCTGTCCCTTTACAGACATGTTGATAATGAGTGGGACCATTACAGTTTACATTCAGAAACAGCTATAGCTGCTGGTTCTGTTCCTTCTTCATGTGAGGTCCCAAGCTTTGCTGTTTTGTAAGGCAGGTTTCATAGTACTTGCTCTGCCTGCTTGTCTGGTTCTTGTCCTCTGCAGTACAGTGCCTTGGTGTTAATTGCTCATGTTGCTGGTGGTGTTTCTTCCATGCACACCCAGTGAGTGCCGCATTTCCTGTGGAAGCATTAGACCTTAGCTTTATGAAACTGGGCAGTGTGGTGGGTCTGGCTTGGACTGTAGCACTGAAAGAAGCAGCTGCTGTATGGCTATAAAGCAATATAGTGTGATCCAAGTAAGAAGTGAGGTTCCACAGTGCAATGGCGTAATACCCACCACTGATTTAATATATTTTACCCTCAATTTCATGCTTCTATATTGAAGTCTGTTTTTTTAAAACTCTGGGGATTGTTGTTGATACACCTCACTCTTCATCTGTAAAGCTGAAACAAGCTTGGTCATGGCCACTTGAGGTTTTAAAGTTTGTTTTCTCAAATGTGAAGTAGAATGGAGGTTGAGATAGGAAGACAGCTCACTGTAGGTAACTTGGGAAAGCTGGAGTTACTGGTAAATGTTGCAAAGTATGACCAACCTCAGTTTCCCTTGACTCACGCTGTGGGTGAACATCAACAACAGTGTTTGGACACTTTTCAGCCCTGCCACAGAAGTTGGGTGACCTGCAGTCTGCTCTTCATTTTCATCCTACTAGTTTGTTCACTGCTTTTCAAACAGTAGGATTTTACTGAATAATTTGGGTGGGTTTTTTTCACCTTTTCTTCTGTAGCAATGCTATGGTGTTACAGCCTGTACAGTGATTACTAATTCTCACCTGGGGATAACATTATTTGCACCTATGATCTTAGAGGCAGGAAGGCAAGAAGTTGTTTACATTTTGGTCTTCATTGTATTGATTTATTTTTGTCTTTATTCCAAGTTTAAAACTTCCTTTGTGATCTTAAACATTCTCATGTTTGAGGACCAGAACCAGCAGTTATGTTAACATGGATTTACTCATGGAAATGAAACAACTTTGCAGGGCTGGCTGAAAAACAAGGCAAGATGAGGAGGAAGGAGATGAAACTTTCTTCTTTCCTAGGCAGCTGTTAAGCAAGAGTAGTGTGTAATCCAGTATGTCAGATATGGTTTTATCTATGAAAAAAATAGTAAGTATTGCAGATCTGGCAGGAACGTGTTTCTCAAATACCCATACCTGTTAAAAAATGTATTTATTTCTCCTGAAACTATCACTAATTCGGTAACTCTTGTAGAGAAGAGACCAATCCTTTTTTTTTTTTTTTTTTCCCCTGTGCCTTTTGTTTGGCTCTCTTTAACTAGAGGAAGAGCTTCTACTGACTAGAAATGGACCACTGTTTGGCTTAGCAAAAGTAAACATCAGCTAACTGTGGAATAATTTTCTCTGTAAGAATTCAGGTTAAGTCTTAGTTGTTTCTCTGGCTCATCATTAACCATGTCTGACATGTTCTGAGCATGTGACAAGCCAGAGAGTAGCTGAGTAACTTTTGTCAGCTAATACTTGTGTATTATGAGATCTAGAACAGGAATGCCACAAAGACAAGTGAAAAATCTTCTTACTAATATGGTATTTCTTCTTTCTAAGACAAGACGAATTTTCAGGTGATAAATGAGAGTCTTTTCTTTTGCATGCAAGTCAGTGGTAGCTTGGGAAAAGGTGCATTTTGCTTGCATGGTATTGTGTACACTGCTTCCTGTGCTGCCCAGTGCCCAAAGGGGACTTGCTTTCTGCAGTGATGTGTTGCCAGCCCACAGCTGGCAAGGTACTGCTCCTGCAGGGTTGTAGTCTGAGCCCTGACAGAGCTGTTAATTTTTATTATATGCCAACGTCTACCCTGATCTTCAGAGTGCAGTGGCTTCAGGAGTTTGCACACTTCTTACACACGCTGTTCCCATGTCCTGTTGACTTAGATGAAGAACACGTGTGTGCACGTGGTATGTGCTCTTGTGCAGCTCCTGAGTGAAGTCCAGCAACCAGCTGTATACACTCAAGGAGCCTAAGTGCTAAAGTGAGCCAATGTCATGCCTTTCACTAAAATGGATTAAAATAATGCACAAGATGCTGTCAGTCTCTGTTATAGGATTGATAATGTTCCGTACAGGAGGGACCTCTGGTGTAGTCAGAGTACTCCTGTCTTTCAGAACTCCTTGGAAAGTTTAAAGAATTGGGACTTGGGGAAGGGAAATCCATAAAGGGCAACCTAGGAACCAGTCAAAACTGTGCTCTGATCTTTGCTCTCTGACTGTTATTGGTATGTTTACAGTGGAGAACTAGGCCTTTTTAAGCTGGGCAGAAGCTCTCTGGGACATTTGAGTGTTACTGATGGATTGAGAGGCACCAGAGCGGATGCCACATGCCTTGATGTGCCATCCTGAACTCCCCATACAGGGCTGAAAAGCTGGTTAAGTGAGGGGGGCAGTACCCTTATAAATTCCACCATCAGCCATGGCACTAGGGGTTTAGGGACCTCTGTTTTATGAAGAGTAATCCCAAGTTTCCAGCAGTGTTGTTCTTCAGTGCCAAGACATTCTTCCTGCTCATTTCACAAATGAGGCAGTGGAAGGAGCAACCAGAGTTGTTTCTACAGTCTAGTCTTTAGGGGGAGAGGCTAAAGCTACCCTGCTTTTCCCTTGAGGAAAGGAAGGGATACTGACTTTGATCTAAGAATTTTCTAAGGTAGTTCTTGCTTTAAATCAAATTCTGTGAGATCGCTGTGTATACATGTGAGGGAACAAGACACCTTCTTTCTGTGATGTGGGCAATAATGCCATAAAGCCTGTTTTAGGCTTTGTTTTTATCAATAAAGCTATGAGTGCATGAATCTGAACAAATGTATATAGTTTAAGTGGTTTGGTAATTATATATATAATACGAAATGTTTGAATGAGAAGTAGCTACAGTAAGAAATTGGTAAAAAAACCAAGCCAAATGAAAATAATTAAGACTATCAAGAAATATATGTCTGTATACACTCCAGCATGTTATTATTAATATGAAGGAGTACAAAGAATGGATTTCTTTAACTTGTCAACCTGCAGACATTCCTACTATAAATCAAGATTTCAGGAAGGTCAGTTTCTCTACTACCTGTGTTATACTGCTCCTACCAACTTGCCTTTGGGTCTTTTCTTAAGCAGCTTCAGGAGTGCTAGTGAAGACTGTTGGCCAAAATTTACTTTTAATGCTCTAGTGGTTTTTTTTATTGCTTACTTGAATAAACAATGTTTCACTTTTCTACGCAGTATACTTCATATGAACAAAAATTTGAAATGAGAAATGCTGTTTTTTTCTGAATAATATTCTGATTGTAAAAGGTTGAAGTGAAAAATGCTGCACAGAAAATCGGTGTTCAGTCCTTGTGGGTTTTTTCTTTATTTTATTTTTTCCCCTGGTGACTTGAAAGTCCATTAGAACTTTGCTGTTTTGGTGCATGCTTAAAAACTTTTGGGTAAAATGTGTTTTAAATTTTACGCTGAATTCTTGAGCTGTAAGACTTGCACTGGGATGAACTTCCCTCTGCATCTGGAATTGTATTGCTGACCAGTTACGCAGTGCTGATTTTTAATTTTCCCTCAATTATCTGATTGTGTTCAGCTTTAGAAGTAGGACAAATATATAATTAACTTGGAATGAAAATATTTTAAGTATAGGCCTTGTTTCAGGGAATTTTTATTTAAAAGACAAACCTGCGCTTCCTGTACTTGCTGTTAAATAACGCACCTCTAGGTGGCGGTAGGACACACCGGAACTTTTTCTGTCTTTCTTTTGGTTTTCTTTTTACTCTCCCTTTTAAAAGTACATATGGAATCACTGAGCTTCTTGTCTCTGGAATCAGACGGGAGAGTGCTTTGAAATAAATAAATGATAGTTAGCGTTCAGTTTTGTAGATATTAAAATTCTGTAATACTGGCGATAACACCAGCCAGTTATCCTTTTGTTTGTTTTAAACAATGCATTGCCCTGACCATAATAAAAAAGCTTCATTTTGCCAAGCCCATGTTTTTCAGTACGTGTGACCAGCTGTAGATGCTCAGGAGAGGTGCGAGCAGCCAGACCATGCCTCAGCCCGGCAGGCAGGAGGCCCCATTGGGCAGGGAACAGTGGCTGATGCTGACTATAGGCAAAATTCAAAAATTTTCACTTAGGTTTTGCTGCTTTTCACCTCAATTAAAATATAAGCTGCATGAAATGCATCTTACTGTGCTATTCCCCCTCAAAAATTCTGTAAGTAGTTCATACCATTTAATTTCCTCAAACATCTTCCTTGAAGTATTAGAATTTTTTACCTCGTGCAAAAGTTAGGTGCTAACTTCCCCATTTTGATATTTTTGTTACCTGGGTGTGCACAGAAGGAATTGGCCGTAGCAGTTGTTGGCATCAGGATGGTTGCAAAGCAGTGTAGAAAATCCAGTATCATCTAGCTTGCTGGAGACTTGTTATAAAATAAAGTTTAGAATTAATATCATTATTAAAAATACTTTAAGGAATTTTACTTTTATCTAACAGCTTAACATTTGTCATTGGTTATTTTCTTCTTTTACCTGAGGTTCTGTCTCTTACGCATCTCTTCTATGGTATATGGAAAAGTACTCGGGGTTTTGTTGGGGTTTTTTTGTGGGTTTGGTTTGTTTGTTTGTTTGTTTTTAATGGTTTTCTTCATTACATATAGTTGTCACTTACTGCATTTTTAAATCTGTTTAGGGGGAAAAAATAGATAGTGTGCTAATAAAGTGAGGGTCCTATGTAGTGTCATATCATCATATTTTCTTCTGGTTGTCTGGTACACCAGTCTGCCTGGGGAGGGCCACAGGAATACAGGGAAGACAAATCTACTCCTAGCTGAGGGTCAAGCAAAATAAGTTATTCTGGATATGTGTTCTTTTGTATTAGAACATGAGGGTGTTAAGCTGAAATAAAGCACCTTGAGGATACAAGTTTGCAGTATGAAAAACTGCATATCCTGTAGTTTCTCTGTTTTTCTCCTTTCTCATGAGACATTAAAATATATTAACCTGAAAATATGTCTCAGATGATGTGTCCTTTTTTGCATTTCAAAACGAATACATTTTGTGAAATACACTTACAGATCACTGGCAATTTGTATCTCACATTTGAAAACGTAAGTCTCTCAAAAATGCAATTTAAACCTGGACACAGGATTTTTTAATTTCTTCTTTAATATACTGTAAACCCATGAATGCTTTGGGGCTGTCTGTTCATTGGTACACTAGTTCTGAAGTATTTTTGCAAGATAATGTTATAGCAGTCTTTCATATGACATTCCAAAATTACATGCATAAAATATAATTAAACTAGAACAAGAATTGTGCTGCTTATTTGAAAAATATATTAAAAGTCCTGATTTAGACTTACTATAATGGAACTATTAACTAATCTTTAAATTGCCTGTTTCTATCTAAAGACTTGAATACATTCCCGTCCTTTACAAGAAACCTTGGGCTTTGTCTTTGGCTTGGAAGAAACCATTCATTAGTTGTTCTGGGGCTTATAAGTGGCGTCTTTGTAGTAAGTTGAAAAAGTCTTGAGTGTCAGTTTCTGTCAACTTATATGGCTTTAGAATTGTAAAGCAAAAATGCATAAAACTAAGCAGGAATTGTCTTTGCCCCATTAAATTTTCTCTTCCTCTTTACAAACAGCTGCTGAAATACAAAGAATACTGCATCAGCTTGGAACACCGCAAGACACGCCTGAGCTGAGGCAACAGCTGTGAGTACTTCACACAAACACGTTTAGTTTCATTGCATTGTAAACAACCTGGTAGGTGATGAGGTAATTTTTTGTTAGGCAGTGTGCTTGACTTCACTAAGAAAGGTGAGTATAGGGAAAAATTTGGAACTTAAATGTTGAGATATGCTTTTTAAAATTAATTTTGGATAGTCTGTAAACTAGTCAGCTGGTTTGGCCACACATGTTGCCTGTGGTATCAGGACTTCGATAAAACCTATGCTCTATGTCAGCAAAGGGAAGGTGGCACAACCACAGAGCAGTACCACTGTTTAAAAACATACTCCTGTACCCATCCACTCCAGTCAGCTCTTCCAATCTGTTTGTATAACTTTAACAAGGTAACGAATATACTGGTGTGACTTTTTGTGAAACGCGATATTGAGAGAGAAATAGGAATGTTGTTTTTAGTGATGAAAGCTGCAGTAAGGGATGACATTACAGAAGAAATATGTGCCAGAAATAGTAACATAACAGAAAAGAAATCAGACTCCAGGGCAGATGCTCTGCTGTAGTTCAGTCACCTAAAGATGGACTTTCATTAATATGCCTCTAGCAGAGACAGTCAGCTGCTCTCCACTTCTCTGCATTGTCTAATGAACCAGTATGATTTTTTTCATTAAACTCGCTTACCACATTAATTTCAGAATCATAAATGCAAGTAAACAATGTGTTGTGCTCACCCTGTGGGTGAGAAAGTTGGCATTTTGGATGTGGTTAATGCTGCACTGTGACCACAGGAGGATGATGTGTATTAGACCAGAGGCATCAGATGTTGCTTTATAATACCCTGAGTTCAGGGCCCATAGGATTAGCCAGGTACAGTCCACAGTGAATATTCTACTGGTACTGTGAATAGATGAAGATAACCTTGCACAGTTTATGCAATAACCCAACAGGATGTAGGCAAAAATTCACAACTAAACAGGATAGAAACTGTCATGAAGGACATGTTCCGGTCCCTTTATGGATGCAATATATATGACAAGCTTCCTTGAGCTTTCATCTGTCTGTTTTTCACTTGTCTGAACATTTGGCCTTTCCAGGAGTTATTTGATTATTTTAAATATTGGTGCTACTGGCTTGATCATAGCTTTACAGATAAAACCTTTTTGTGGTGAAGAACAAAGTAAAGATGGCTTTATGTGCTTTAGAGAAGCATTTAGTACTGCTGTTTTTCTGAGAATCAGTGAAATTCAGCAAAGTAACCCAGTGGTCTCTAATGAAAATTTGCATTTGGTTTTAGGCAACAGAAGCAGCAATACACCAACCAACTTGCCAAAGAAACTGACAAATACATTAAAGAGTTTGGATCTTTGCCTGCAACAAGTGAACAGGTATAAAGAGCATGGCTTGCTTGACTATCATGTTGGCTCATGTAGAGTATTTGAGTCACTTCAGTTCTTTCCTATTTTCAAAACACTGTTTAGTTAGTCAACACATTTGCACAGCGGAGATACTTACATGAATATTTTGTTGCAGTCCAGGCTTGTCTCAGAGTTGGTTTTATGTATCAGGAATGAGGTAGCTTGAAATGGTGGGAAGCAAGGCATGCACTGTTTTCAGGTAGCTGGACACTTTGTAGTCCTGTGTAGTGATTCTAAATCTGACTCCACTGGCACAGCAACTGCTTCCAAGGTCAGTGCATTATGCACAGTATGTCTGTTCCACGTCACTGAGATCAGCATATGTGCTATACCTAGTCCATGGGCTTTTACTTTATCAAGAGGAATAGACAGGAGCTATTACTAAAGCTACTTGTGCAGTTTTAAGCTGCTTCTTTCCCAGATCTGTGTAAAATCTTGTTAGGAGATAACATGGGAGGTGGCTGTTGTGATTAGCACACCCCTCTCTGCTATCACATTGTTTCTTATCCTAGCGAAATCTGTCACATAAATAAGGGAAAAACAACAGGATCCCAGAAAACATGGATTATGGTTATTGTCACTCAACTTGCCTGATCTGTGACAGGTTACTAAGGAGCCTTTGGAAAAATGAATGGTCTGGAAACATGGAATTCGAATGGCAGGCCATGATCCACATGTGTTCATTCTGTCAAGCTGTAAACTTCTAATAGCAATGTTAAAACTTGGGTTTGGTAAATAATTCTAGTTCAGGCAAATTATATTTAGTTTGTTGTCTTTATGGTTTCTCTGTTTCCCTATCTTGGAGCAGAAAAGTTGGCAGTGAGATGTTTTACAGTTTAATTTTACTTCTTTTATGAAAGCTACATCTCAACAAAATGCATAAGTAACAGATTCATGAATGACAAATTACAGTCTTTCAGACATTTGGAAGAAAGATTGATGTATTGTATAAATTTAGGGAAATATGTTGAAGCCTCTCCTGAGTGCCCAATATTCCTCTTACCTTCACTACATCTTAAAAAAAACCCCACCAAAAAACCAAAAAAAAGCCCGAATGGTTAAAATACATATTTTTGTACCAGTTCTGAAGCACTTAAGGGGGTACGTGAACCCGCTTATGTAAAATACTCATGAAGTGCCCTGTTCTTTCTTTTCTGCACCTTTCCTCTCTACTGCCACCTTTACATATTTTAGCATTCATGGTATCAAAATATTTCAACATTGTAACAGTAGGTTTTATAATCAGAAGATAATAAGGAAGGTAAAAGCTTTCTTGTCCCTGCCCATTTCTCATTTCCAGCTGGTAAATGGAAATAAACGCATCTATTTTCCCTTTAAATGCATTGATTTGTCCAGAGTTATGTTATCTCAGAAGGAAAGAAGGTTTGCACATGCAATTGCAAATGGTTTTGTAGACAACCTTCCCTTACACCAATTTAGAAGAAAAAGAGTATATGCCTTAGCATCGAGCAGACTGGAAATAGCAAAGCCTTTGAAAAGCCTGAGCCCATTTGACTTGGTAATACTTTTTCTCCTATAGCGTCAAAGAAAAATACAGAAAGACCGTCTTGTGGGGGAGTTCACCACAGCACTAACAAATTTCCAAAGACTCCAAAGGCAAGCTGCTGAGAAAGAAAAAGACTTTGTAGCCAGAGTAAGAGCCAGCTCAAGGGTGTCTGTAAGTATCAGAAAAATGTTCCATTACACTCTTTAAAATGGTGTTAGTGGTGTTCGATGTCAAACTGACTTCCACAGTGCTACTTAAAAAATCTCATATCTGACCCTAAATAGTGCAAACGTGTGTTATATGATTTTATAGTAGAGGCTGCATTAAATTTTAATAACCTCTGTAATGAGAACTGTTACTTTTTCCTTGCTTTTGTCACACAAACTGCCCCCGTGTTCATGCTGTCATCTTGCAAAAGCAACTTACAGTAGGTTTGGAAAGGCTTTTGCTGTAGCTTTAGATATCTTCATGGGGAAGAATCACTTGCCAGATTTCTGTAGAGTATTTAAGTGAAGAAGTGCTGAGGAGCTTCCAACGTTGAGCTTTTTTTTTTGTTAGTATATCAGTTTTGCCTTTTCACTCTGTGTCAAATACATGTTGCTGTACTTAAAAATTTTAGCAGGCAGTTACTGAGCTGAATGCTTTTGCTTGCATTTCATCTTTGTGCCTGCATAAAGCAAAATCAGGATGAGGGCAAGTTAAATCATATTTTAGTGTGAAATTGACTTACTAAAAACCTTTTAATGTTGACTACTTATAGGAATGCTGACAGTGCTCCTTTCAGGGCCATAACATGTTATTTATGTTTCTAAACACTGACTGTGTAGGGTGGTGCTCCAGAAGATAGCTACAAAGAGGGAACACTTGTCTCTTGGGACAGGTAGGTTGAATTAGCTAATTAGCCTTAACATAGTTCAGAATAAAAAATGGCCTGCAGGGAAACTGGCTGCCCAAGGTTTTTTGATTGGGGTTTTTTTATGGTTTGGTTGGTTTGGGTTTTTGCTTGTTTGTTTTGCTTTGTTTTTGGGGGTTTTTTCTGATCAATTGCCTTTTTCTAGAGGGATTTAGTATAGATTGTTCAGCTAAGCTTTTGTCTATAATGCAAACATAGAGAAGAGGTTTTGATGGCATAGATGGGAAGAAAAATGAAGCAGTTCACGTAATCTCCCCATATTTTGTGATGTTTCAACTGTAGTCATCTCCTTAAGCTCCCCTAATCTGCATTTGGGTTTTCTGAGATGCAGACTTGGGGAAGAAGAGTCCAATCTGTGAATAGAGTACATCTGTTGTGAAAAGGGCCCAGTGTTTACTGGGATCATCCATGGTTTTCATAAGCTCCAAGAACTGCTTCTTGGTCTCAGATTCTTTTTTGCCGGGTAGCTGGCTTTTGCCTCAGATAGATACCAACTCTGCAGTTTATAATTCTGTAGGAACTTTGCCCTTCTATTCATACTTGGAATTTCTAGTCAGCTATGTACTGTGTGCAGCATTACTACAGCAATAGCTTCCTACACCTGAGGTGTGATATTTATACTGTCCCTTTTAGCTAGACAGACAGGGGTAAAAACATGCATTTTGTTAACGAATAATGTAAAATGTGCTATGCACTTAACCATTGTTTCATTCTTCTGAATCATTTCTCGTTGTGCCTGTTAAACTCTGGGTGAGTTTTGTTGGATTTTTTTTTTCCGTTAGTCAACCACAAGCACAAGTGCAAGATGAAGAAATTACGAAAGATGATCTCCGTCTTATTGAGGAGAGGGAATCTTCCATTAGGCAGCTTGAAGTAAGTACAGGTGGTTTTACAGCAGAATATGCTTTTGATGTTTCCAAAGAAAAAGCATTTTAAAGTCACATGAGCATTAACTTCAGAAATTTTTCTTGCAGTTAAACTTGTAATACAGATATGTGTCTAGATGAGCACTCAGCAAGGAGAGATCCTGTTTGTGATGTGGTGGGAAGTGTACTCTATGCATATGTTCATCCTCAATTCGATTTGATAGTTAATTGATTATGATAAAATTGGTCTTGTAGTACCAAAAAAACTGTCCAAATAAGTACACAAAGTTTGGGTTTTTCTGTCTTGTAGTATAAAGAGTCATGGATGTGCACTCAGGAGGAGAAGGAACACTATTTATATCTAAGTGTACAGAGATGCTAAAATATGTGATTCCATTGATGCTATGATTGGTTCTTTGCAGGCCGATATTATGGACATCAATGAAATTTTTAAAGATCTAGGAATGATGATTCATGAACAAGGTGATGTGATAGGTAAGTCCAATTCAAATATCTGAAACATTTTTATTCAGTTTCTCTGGAGAGCTGCCACATGTAGCTCCTTGTGCTGGAAAAGTTCCTCTAATGAGAATAACAATGCTAAAGCAAATGAGGTGCAGTCTAATATGAGTGGAGTGGCTGAGGTGTCTGGGTATAAGTTAAGAAAGTGTGTTTAAAATGTATTTTAAAACATTATGTAGTTTTTCATGTGTATACCATGTCTTTAAAAGTAGTTTTTTGAACTGTTTGTACATAAAATCTGAATTTATGTGGAAAGTTTTACTGTATTTGCTAATGATACGTATGTGGATGCAACAAAGACTCATGTTTTGCCTTCTACACGAACGGTTTCATTGTTTTAACAAAATGTGATTGGAAAATATATTTTCTGAGACTGTTCCTAAGCCATGCTATTGTCTATGTACAACATATATTGTCAAGGCTTCTTCTGTCACCTTAGCCCATAATCTATTAATACTTTTCCAGGGGAGAAAAAATAAATGTGACAGAGTGATAGAATACCAAACTAACCTCTTGGGATGGCTTTTTTTGTGTCTGTTTCCTCTGTTTTCACAAGCCATAGGACTTTTTTAGTCTGAGCAGAAGGCAGTCAGTAGCAAGTTGGAGTGCAAGTAAAAGGTTATTAGGAAAAAAAAAAAAAAAGAAAAAAAAATGTAGAAGTACTGAAAGTTTTTACCCTGGTTGGTATCGAAGTTTCAGCTCTGCATCTAGAAGAGGGGAGCTGTTACCTGACATGAATTCAGACACACATTGCCTAGGCAGTTCTGAAATGAACTCAGGTGTATGTATAGAATGGGTCAGCTTTCATAATACAAGGTATAAAACTTTTGATATTGATAAAGACAGCAACAGTTGTGGGCAGCTATTGCACAAGCTTTCAAAAGTATTTCAGCATTCCAAACCTTTTTCTGGGGTTATGACTAATAAAAATTTAAAATATTTCTTTTTTAAAATAAAGACAGCATAGAAGCCAATGTGGAAAATGCAGATGTGCATGTGCAGCAAGCAAACCAGCAGCTGGCAAGAGCAGCAAATTACCAGGTAACACTAACGTTGACTTTCTCTTGTGTGTAACTGTCCTTTCTCAGTAGCCCGTGAGAGATTTTTTTGTTTAACAAGTTCCTTAAGGCTTGAAGACTTAGTTAAAACTTTGTTAGACTACAAGTTAGACAAAAGTCACTGACCTCTGAAAGCTGCGGGTTTCCTGTAAGGCTGTTTCCAGACAGACTGTTTTGGAGCCTTCTGTGATTCTATGAGAGCAGCTGGAGTTACACCTTTGTTTGAAAACAAACAAACAAAAAAGACCCCAAACCAACAAAAAATCACAAACAAAGAAACCTCTTGTTTATAGTTCAAGTAGTAAAAGGTTCCTTTAAATGAAGAGTGTGCCTCTAAAGATCACTAGAGGAGCAGAGAAGATAAGCAGAAAAGTCTTCTGAAGATGTTGCCAGTTAGCACACATTTTTGCTGTCTACAGTCTTCTCAAAGCTTATATATCCAGCTTCTGTTGTTTGCTACTCTGATGCTAAGAACATATTTCAAACTGTCAAACTTTTTTGTAAAGCCTTTTAAATACCTTTAAATGCCACTTTTGTATAACATATTTGGAACTTACTGGAAATAATCTTACTAGTGATTGATCTTCCCTTTTAAGTTTGAATTAGTCCATAGTCTTTTTTTTTTTTTTTTTAAATCCTCTTGTATGTGTTAGTAGTAACCAGGACAGTAAATGAATGACAGAATGTCTGAAGGTTTGCTTGCTGATTTCAGAAGTGGGAGAGGCTGCATCCTTGAACTGTATTCTAGATGGGACTAACTGGCACATTAAGAATAGTTGGTGGCTCCTATTTTGATACTGACAAAGTTCAGGGGAAAAAAAAATAGTAGTAGCCAGAATTTTCAGTGGGAGGTGTTAGTTTTCTGGTTGAAATTTAAAATTAAAAAATTCATCCTTTATTTTGAGGAGAAAGGGATTAATATCTTCTCATGTAAAAGAAAGGTTATCGATACTTTCAGCAGGCTTCTGTTCAGTAGGTCTTGCAGCAGAGACCAAACATTCTGCAGAGGTGGCCTGTGTTTGAAAAGATCGTGTCATTTGCTTTGGATTTGAATTTTTCTTTGTTTGAAAACTTATCCTGGTTCTAAGGTACTGAAAAATAATTTCCACCTTCAGCAGACTTATTTTAATTTCAGCAACTATTATATCTGTATGGTCTGACCTACTGAAGGAAGTTTTAGAAGCCCAGGTGTTCTGGTAGGGACAAGGCTGTTGATACCCTCACAGCCCTTGTTTGTGGTTGAATGAGGTCTATATCCCTCATCTGCTATGTGGAGTGCATTCATACAGCAGAGCAGTTTGGGCAAAGCCAGGCTTCTCTCCTTTCTTTCCCTCTTTACCAGTGCTGCTTCAGCACTTGGAGAAATGATGACCAATTGTATGAGAAAATAAGATCACCATGTCTTTAGTCTACTCCCTTACCTAAGTTGTATTACAGGAGAAATGTTTGACTTCAATGAGTTGCTATCAAGAGGTGGTCTGCAGGATGCGGAAGGAAGTCACTGAGTGTAAAGAGAGAACTAGCTACAGGTTCTTAAAAAGGCAGATACTCCAGCAAACAGATTGAGTTCTAGCTAGTAAAATGATGAATTCAAGAGATATTAGCCCGACAATCAGAGAAGTGGCAATGAGACACTAAAACTAGAAGAGGAGAATTGTTAAGAAATTCGGTAGTCTGGGTGGTACTGGGCAGAGAACTGACAGCTCCAATGAGGAACTGACATAGATGTTGTTCTTCAGAGGGGAAAAGGAAAAACAACAAACAAAACCACCCAGGCAGAAGAACTTCTGCTAAGTAGAGCACAGCCTGGCTTTACTTCTGGGGCTGTGGCCTAGAATCCCAAGTTCTGAGTGTTATTATTCCCTGGCTATCAGCAAAAGCCTGAGAAATGCATTGTTAATTTTCTTTCATCCTGTGAAGGAAACCCTTCTGTTTCCATATCCTTCAGGCAATGGATGACAGACTGCTGCTAGTCTTAACTGCTTCTGGTATCTCAAGTTATGTATGGGAGATGTGAAAGTTCTGAAGATGGTTTTTAATTCACACTTCATTATAGTAACATTCATGTGTCTGGGTCTCTAGTCAAGTGTCTTTTACATGGTTTAAGGGGGTTTTTTGTGTTTTTTTTTCTTTAAGAGCAAGTTGTACCTAAGAAACTTGACAAAAACAGCTTTAAAATAACTCTGTGAAAGGATGCACAGAAATATAAAATTGTAGTCTGTTCTCCCCATCTGTATTTACATTAATAGTCTTTAAATGTGTTGGGTTTTTTTTCTGCTACACCATTTCTACCTGCTCTATTGTGCAGACTGATTATCCATTTTCCTCTGTAAGGTGTCATCTGCTCTCTCACAGTTACTTCCCCCAATTTTGTAATTACATTAATTACACTACTGTATTCTCATTCATTAGTTTATTAGTTATGCCGGAAAATACCACTGAAATCATTCAGTTGAATAATATAGCCATAAAATAGTTTTTTGCTCCCTTGAACATCTTTATATGGTATGTTAGTAAGGACACAACTTAGTTAGATTGCACAAGCAGTAGGACCATAAAAGCATCTGAATAGTCCTCTGATGTGGTGGAACAGTTTTCAATGAACTTGTTTTGTTCTCTGTTTACAGCAAAGATCCCGAAAGAAGATGTGCATACTCATTGTTATACTTGTTGTTGGATTATTGCTTCTTGGACTCATATTATGGTTATCTGCAAAATAAGTCTCAGGAGAAAGCTTTGTAACTGGTATTTAAATTAGGAAAGGCAATTCCTTGTCATGGTTTGCTCATTGTGAAGCTGAGTAAAATAGTGGCTCTGTACTTCATCATACTTACTTTTTTTTACAAGACTTTTTGTTTTAACCTGAGAAATAATGTTCTCAATACTACCATCAGTATAACTGCCTGCCCTCTTGGATGTGAGTGCTGTCTTACCAGAAAAAAAACAGTCAAGGTCATAAACTTATATTAACTTAAACATAAAAACCTCTCAAGGTTTAGGGGTCTAATCAAATTCATGATAATTCTTTTTGACAGAGTGGGTAATTATCTCTTGTGATATTGTTAAATGTTGCTGCCAAAACAAACTCCTGAATTGTTGCTTGAGGCAACAAATTTACATCTCAGAATTTATTTCTAAGTTAGAAATACATTTCTTGTCTGTTTCCCTTCCATCCAACTCACCTGCCCATTTGATATGGGTGGTTCGAAAATAAAACATAGGTTGCTGAATTTGGTGTGATCTCTCTGTTATACCTGAAGCCTGTGAATTAAGCCTTCAGTTTGCTTGAAATCTTTTAGATCCTCTTGTATATCTGTATCTGGCATCGAATATGGTTGTGTCTGGAAGCCTCCTGCAAAGGTAGGTCGGGTGGATGATGTGACTATGTGGAATTTTTGTTTCAGTTCTTGCATTAAGAAATACTGTGTCTTATGTGCACACATCTGATATCTTTGCATCTGAAGTGTGCATCAATGAGTTTGGCTAGATGAAAATAAGCTCTACTCTATGAATTCTTAGAGTTACTGGGAATAATAGAAATTCCCAACTTCCTAGCTGCACTTGAATGTCACTGTTCTGAAACTGCTGTGATTTAGTTTCCATGAACAGGTCCAAACTTGTATGTGAGGTATTTCATACAGCTGAAGCAAAGAAAATTGCAAGTTCAATTCCAAGTTCAACACTGATATTTGAAATTAAGTTAAAATCAGTTGAACTGATTGAAACTCTTTAAGGCATTTGATGCTTATGGCTTTTAAAATTACCTTCTTCCTTTTGTGCCATTTTGTACTAATACATTAAAAATGTAACAACACTTTTTTTCCAATTAATCTATTTGCCTTTTTAACTGATCTTGATAAACTAATCTGAAAAGTGTATAGATGAAAAAGTAATTTCATCTGTATTTTATAAAGTTCTTATATACCTGATAGAGAATGCACTGTTTACACGATGAGCTATGGAATATTATTTGGGAACAATCTAACTGTAAACATAAATGGACTCTAGAATTGTAACTGTGCAACCAAAATAAAGGTCTTTTAAAGAGTACATTTTTCTAGTAGTTGCTTTTTTTCAGAATTCATCTTCTTACAAGCACAGCTGTTGTCTTTGCTGTTGTCATTTGTAAATGATTGAAACTTCTCTGAACAACTCCAGAAGATTTCAGGTCTGCTGGTGAGGCAGCCCCGTGGGGAACCTCTGTTCCTGTGCTGCACTTCACATGGTTAATGAAAATTAACTGGATCTTGCATTCCCACCTGCATGAGCCCAGCCACAGGAGGAGAGGCTGCTGACAATGAGTGCTGTGGGTAGATGGTTAGTAGCTCACTTTTGGCATAGCATGAAACTTCTGAGGGATTGTACTGCTATGGTTGGATTTCGTAAGCAATGGAGTAAAAATAAGTCCTGTGAAACTGCATTATTATGTTCTCTGTAATGTCTCTGAGACTGAAAAGGGAATTCAAGTTGCAGTACAGACTCTTGTGTGTTGAGATCCCAGCTCTTGTGTTCCTGTAGCTGCCTTTGTGCTGAGCATGAGGATGCAAGTCCATTTACCCTTGTTAAGCAGCCATCAGATATGCTTTGGGCCACTACCAGCTGTGTTAAGGCTGGCACTAGTGACACTAATGGCTTGGGTTTTTTGTTTTCAGACTATGCTAGTCTAAACTAGAAAAGCAGTCAGCATTTTGGCTGAGTAGCTTTCTCACCAGTGATCTGTCTAAAACTGTTTGGAAATTTCCTGACTTTATTATTTAACAAACACTTCACACTATTGCAAACAAGCACAGAGGAATGGCCTGATTCTGCTTGCCCAGGACGTCCTTTTCGCTGCTGCAATACCTCTGTCAGTGACTGATTGCACTGACATGCTAAGGAAGGAAAAGTAGTGCTTTGCAGCAGCTCTGGCTCCTGACAGATCAGAAATTCTGTCTGCGCCTGATGCTTGTCACATTGCATATGCATTGCAATTTGTATGCTCATTTGGTTTTCTGCTAGGAGGATTCTCTAATAAAACACCAGCTTGAAGAATATTGCTCATCTTGGGAAGAAATTATAGTTACTGACTGTCTGTTTACCTTATAAAGGCATGAATACACTTGTTAGTGAGTTTGTCCTGTAGTGACTGCTAAACAGAATAGCCAGTATATAAAGCTTCATCCGTCAAGAGCTGGTGAGAATCATTCTGAGACAACACCCCCAAATGACTTGGAAATTCTGTGAGTTGTGCTACATTGCATTTCCCTAACCCCTGCTGCAACCTCCTGCCTCTGTTCTTGTTCTTCTGTGTCTAATTTGTCTGCATGTCTTTATTTCCCACATGGAATTGGCTCTTTATTTTCAGAGTCATGTGCCTGTTCAGCTGCTCTCTGGTTGTAGTGGTTGGGGCACTGTCAGGGAGAAGCACACTGTCAAGAGCTCCTGTGTGTGCTTTGCTGCTTTCATTCATGATTTACTCAAAAAAACTGCTTATGGTGGGGGGGGGTGCCTTTCCCACATGCTCTCGGATGAAAGAATTCTTCCTTTCTTAAGTCCCAGTGAAGGTGGGACACTGGACCCTTTACCTCTGGGAGGGATGAAGGGCCAAGTATCAGAAGTCACAGGGATGTCCCCACCTGGACAACTAGGTGGAGGTGGCTGATTCTAGCAGGCTGAATGGCTGCTGCTGCTGCCCATCTGTGAGGCAGGAGATGGTGAGGAAGTCAGCGCTGGAATGTTTACACACAAGGTCCTGTACCTGTTGGAGAGAGCAGCCTGCAAGGTCCTAATTGCTCATTAAGAATCTTGGTGCTGTTCATTTTCAAACTTGATTAGGCAGAAACGAAGTGCTGGGAGTGGTTGTATTTATAGTGTCTGTGTTGGAGGGCAGAAAGACTTTTTTTAAGCTGCTCTTAATGGAACTTCTCTCTGTCATTTCTCTCCCTTGCATGCATACACTCTTAAATGTCCAAAATGCAATTTGCAAGTATTTTAAAGGGAGTTTTGATATCTATTAAAAACCCAGTAAAACATCTGCATGTAACGTCTATGAGTCAATGTTTTTGGAACAAAGATTTTCGCTGTTCCAAATTATCCATCAATATCTGTCAGATTAGCAAGGCCAAACAATGCAATCAAAGCACCCTTCAATTTACTGAAGGAACCTACTAAGAATAGTTCCTTTGTAGTTATCTTAACTACATACCAGGGGTGCTTTTCTGTTCTTTCATACTTTTTCAAAGAGCTGAAAATCAGAGAGTCACACAGCTTTTTTAAGCTGCCTTTTTTTTTTTTTCCCTGCATCCCTTAGAATTTTTTCTTGATAATCAGCAGGGTATGCAATATCCCCAAGCTAACGTCATACCTAAGAGCCTTCTTAAGTCACCCACTCTCACACTGCGTGTGTATAGTCAGCAAATATGTTTGATGTCAGAGGCATGGGATTGATTTTTGTAATCTAAAGTAGCTTGAAACAATGAAAAAGAGAATTACTCTCAGGGAATAAGGGGTCTAAAGGTGGGGGGAAGGAGGGAATGACATAATCAGTTAGTGAAGTTGGAAAGAACCAGTACCCTTGTAGCTGATCACTGTATTGTGATGCTTCAAGGACTGTGTTGTTTGGTATCACCTTTGGGAGAGATGACCTGCTTTGCTTTTGTTTAGTTCTGTATGAACCTATTTGATTTTTTCAGGAGCATCAGTGAGAGAGGAAAGCACAGAGATCTCCTTGCTGCTGGATATCAGCAGTTGATAACTTTCTGTTTCTTATGGTACCCATGGTGCAAAGTGGTGCTTAAGTGGGTACCATGCAGCTTTCCTTTTCAGTTTGCAATTAAGTCCAGATCTCTCACCCAAAGCCATTGTGGAGTGAGGAGTAGTTATCCTCTGATGAGGTGCCCACCTGCAGAGCCATGCTAAATGCTATTGCAAGATAAGAGTTGCAAGAATAAATATCTGAAAGCAATCAGCTTCCAGACATTGTCCATGTGCCTGTCTCTGTTGGTGCCCCTGAATGCTACAGAGGTAGCTTAAAAATTCAGATAACAAGGCATTTAGTTCTTTGTGTTTCCTGATACATGATACCCTTCAGAGATAAAGGGAGTCGTGTTTGCATAATAGTAAAAAACTCCACAAACCCAGAAATAATCAGAAAAAGTAACAAAATGCTGATTTTTGAAAGGCAGGCTGGAAAGCAACAAACTATGTAGCTTGTTATTTGTACAAGTCATTCTTCACTTTTCCCCTTGGCTGTGTTGAATGTCTAGGCTTGAACACAGTTGCAGTATGCTTACTACTATCACAGACTATTTCAAACACCAGAAAGGTACTCAGGTAAGGGAATGCATCACTTGTTGATATGGTGAAAGTATAGAGGAAGGCCACAAAAATAATCAGGGGGCTGCAGCACCTCTCTTATAGAGAAAGTCAGAGAGTTGGGGTTGTTCAGCCTAGAGAAGAGAGGGGTCCAGGGAGAGTCATTGTGTGACCTTCCAGTACTTAAAGGGGTCCTAGAAGAGTACTGAAGAGGCACTTTTTACAAGGGTGTGTAGTGATAGGTCAAGGGGGAATGGCTTTAAACTTAAAGAGGATAGGTTTAGGCTAGATATAAAGAAGAATTATTTACAATAACACTGGCATAGGTTTTGCAGAGAGGTGGTGGATGACCTGGCTTGGGCAACATTCAAGACCAGGCTGGACAGAGCTCTGAGTAACCCGATCTAGTTGAAGATGTCTCTGCACTTTGCGGGGGTTGGACTAAGTGACTTTTGAAAGTTCCTTCCAACCCAAACTATTCTATGATTCTACATTTGCAAGAATATTCTAAAGAAGAAGTATTCACTATAAGTGTTGGCTCTTTTGTAGCCATATCTCTGTCCGTGGACGCGACACTTCTTTGCTACCACTGATAAAATATATTTTTCTGATTTGGGACAAATATAACCTATATTAAAATACTTGTTTCCACAAGAAAATTAATTGGTTTGAAACCCTTTTTTTAAAATTAATTTCACATCATGAAATATATCTTGCAAAATTGTGGAGGAAAAGTAAAAATAATAAAATCAGATGTTGCTAGCAGCATTGTTCCCCCCTCACTTTCCAACAAGTTCTTCAGGATTCATCCTGTACTGCGTTATAATTGTGTTTTTCTTTTGTTTAACGTTTCTGCAGAAAACGCGTGATCTTTGGCAGAACAAGTTGAATTCTGAAGAGGTAACAAGGGTGGGAGGGAGTAGGCAAACTGCATAATCTGGTCAGTATAAGTGATAAACTACCTTCCCCCCTTTACTCAGAAAAGCTGCTGGAGCTTGCTGGAGCTTACTGTAGCTGCCAAGCTTGCAGCTTAAGAGGAAGAACTCAGCTGTGTTCAAGACTCGCAATGAATTCCTCAGCAACAGATTCCACTGCTCCCAAGCTCTGCTCGCTGCATGGACCTTTATCTAAAGGAGGTAAGCAGGGACAAAGAGAGGATCTTTTCTCCTCGAAAGGAGAACAGCAGCCAGCAACTTGTGGTGAGGGTAGAGAAATATATTCCCTGCCAACTGCACTGTGTTTGCTCACTTCCCACCCACCCTTGCTCCCTTCTCATACACCCAGATGTTCTCACTGCAGAGGAAACTGAAACCCCAAAATTGGGTCCCCGGAGCCCAGCGCAAGAGAAGAATTAGACCTTCATGTCTTGTGCTCTTCAAGAAATTCTCTGCTACAGTGTTACCAAAATAGGGAGATGATGCTTCATTGTCTGATATGCCATTCCCCAACAGCTTTTCTTCAACCAGATAAAGAATAAATATAATCTTGGAGACTAGTCACTGTGTTGTCAGGGAGAATTAGGCTGCAGAAGTTTGGAGGATTAGAAATGCATATTAAAAAGTATATTTGAACTGTGAGAAGACAAACACAAGTTGAGGCTTTCTTATTCTGTGTCAGACATGGTTTTGATGTCTTCAGCCAATCATTATTGAAAATAATAGAAAAGAACTTTAAACAGAGAAGAAGAGTAGACCATTTGTCCCTGATTTGTATTATTTCTGTTAGTTTTCAAACTCGTTTGTAAATTCCCTAGCAGGGGACTGCAAACCTTGAAGCTCTAAGGGGAAAGGAAGCTGTCTCTGCAGCAATGAGCCACTGTCCTTCTACTGCAGCCCCACAGTGGCATCCCTGGAAAAGGGCGGTCTGGCACCTGAGTGGCCAGACAAAAGCACAGGACATCACTAATGAGTGAAAATGAATGCAGAATTTTTTTGTTATGTTTTTTGTGGAAGTTTCTTTTATTATCTGGATGTTTCCATCAAGGGTAGACATCACCTTCTAATCTGTTTTGAGGAATATGGATTTGGTAAAAATATTTGGGATATAAAATATCTTTTGAAGTACACAGATTTGCTTTCAGTAATGTATAAAACGAGTAGGAGAATGTATGCTATTTGGGGTTTATTCAGGTGAAATATCAGAGTGATTCTATAAGATGGGTAAGATATTTTCTTGGTTGCTCATTCTGCTAAATTAAACGAGCAGCTATCTGGAAAGATGGGCTGTTTCAGTAGGATTTCCATAACCCTCGTTTGGGGCTGATGGGACTGAGACCCTGTCAGCTGCTGCTAGGTCATTCTGCTTAACCCCATAATGTCCCCATCCCTTGGAAAC
Source organism: Grallaria varia (assembly GCA_013396735.1). Classification (NCBI taxonomy): domain Eukaryota; kingdom Metazoa; phylum Chordata; class Aves; order Passeriformes; family Formicariidae; genus Grallaria; species Grallaria varia. Next base: position 147,896 of record VWZG01011760.1, on the reverse strand, counting down.
TGCCTCTGTGAAGCACTGCGGACAGTTTGTTCCAGCGGAAACTTAACAGGAGAAGCAAACACCGTTTTTTGCAAGGAGGGTTGTGTCTGATTCATTAACAGAATGTGGGAGGTGGACAAACCATCACAGGGAAGGCAACCCACTCTCTCATCCTTGGAATGGTGCCTTCAAAAACCAAGGTCCCTCTCCAGGACTGGACATGTCTCCTTCACTATCTTCCCTACACTCCCTATGTCAGTTCACCCAAACAAGAGGCTTTTTTTTTTTTTTTTTTTTTTTTTTTTAAAGCACCTCTGCATGATTTATCCTGGTCTTGCCTTTCCTACTGGCAGCTTTTCCTCTTCTCCAGCCTTTGGCTGGCAACCCATATGGGAAGAACCATCTCTACTTTAAGGCTCTGCCTACCCCATTGTGCCGATTTTCTTCCTGCAAATAAGGTCACTTAAGCTGGCTACATAATTGCTGTAGAAGTCAGTAGTTCTAGGCTGGGAACAAACATTTTATTCAGTCAGTGTCAAAGGCATTCAGTGATGAACCAATTTGACATCATCAATTCAGAAATTTCCATGAACTTCTCAACCAGTTATAGCCTTGATATCAGCGTAGCTCTTCTCAGTAAAAAGGAAAATTCAGATTGTTTATTTTGGCAAACAGTGGAGTGAGGATTTTTTGTTATTTAATCCCTACAGTTCTAATTTTATGATGGAACTGCACCTGAAAACAGGCAAGTGCCTAGTGAGCCAAGCATTTCCTTGAAAGTATTTCATTGCCTTCCAAGCATTTCATTGCCAGGACCATAGAAGTTTGACCTCAAGTTTCACTTTGTCCCCAGACATAAGGTATCCATAAACTCTCCAGCTAAACTGCAACCCCTCTACATTTTCAGTAGAAATTATTTCTAAAAAAAAAAAAAAAAAAAAAAAAAAAAAAAAAAAGAGGTTTATGATTCATCCATTTGCAAACACAGCTCTATGAAAAAAGGCTAAAGGGATATTTTGTAAACTATGCACATAGACTAGAAGAGTTTTGAAACCCCAGAAATATTACATAAAGACCACAAGACTAAATGAAAGTAACCAAAATATTTGAGGAGAGAGGATGAAGTAGGGGAGACAGAAAAGGATCTTTCTATAGCTTGAGCTATAGAGGAGAGCAGAAACAAATATGACAACTGTAGGTCTGAGAACTGGACGTGGCTGTGGAGGGTTATACTGAGTAACACAGTGCAACATTGTTCTGGGCAGTAAATGGTGGCTGACTGTTACCCTGTACAGATGACTCAAATTTTGGAAATTGCTCTTTTATGAATAACCTTCTGAAGCTGGGCTTCTCTGCAGCCAGAAAAACCATCTTTGCTGTTGTTGTTTCACAGCTTTGGGAGGGGGGGAAAAGCAGGAGCTGTTCTGCATGTTGTGTTTCATTTGGTTCCTGAGAATTCAGTAGTCTGGTGGAGTCGTTTTGGCTATGACTCTAGGGAAGTGGTCAATTTCCTGAACTTCTATTGACTTGCCAGTTATTTTCTTGTTTTCTGGGAGGGCTGCATTTGAAGTAGAAATGTAAGCACTGGAGCAGAAGCAGGACATGTTAGGAAGACTTGTAAAAGGATTAAAAAGACCAAAGTATTGGCATCATAGAAGAAATTGAGATATTCAGGCATAATTCAGCTTGGCTATGCATGAGTTGTTATAAGACAGAATGTATGCCAGTCTCAAAAACTTACACACTTAGCAAGTCAAGTATTTTTTAAAATAATATTCAAAATTCAAGAAGGCATAAACATATTTGCATGGACAATATCCGTAAGGTTGCAAAATATCAGACAGTGTTGTATTTTAACTACTTCTGGTTCTTAATTAGTTTTATGCCTCCTCATCTCTGCTGTTCTGTCAGGAAGGTGCTGTTTCCAGTGCAAGTTTGTTCATTTGTGCTTTTTAGCCTGATTCCTCTGCACCAAAATCGTATCTGCAATACTCCTGTTCTGTTCTGTTGGGGTGTTTCTAGCAAGAACTCTGCCCCAAGCTGTGTTCTCTGCTTGTATGCAGCAACCACGATCCCCAAAGGAATGCAAGGACGTGACTCTTCAAGACTGATGTTTTTTGAAAGGTGTGTACAAAATACCATGGCAGGTATGGAAGATGTAGTAAAATCTTATATTAATCTGCCTTGCTGGTCTTTGATGCCAAGGGTGCATTGAATATTTTCATCTAGTAATGAAACTTTTTTTTTTTTTTTTTGGACACAGTAATTTGGGCTGGCCTTCAGTAATTTTTTCTAAAGGGAAAAAGAAGGAGGTTTCTTAGATTGGCCCTCTGTCTTTCTACATTTAGGCTTTGCCATGTAGACAGAGGATCTTTTGATGAGGTCCTTAACCAAATCAGACCAAAATCATTTAGGAAGGCAAAAAGTACAACATTATCCAATGCTTTATCAGGAAACCACTTGTCTGATCAAAAATTCCTGAGCGCTAAAAAAAATAGGGTGTTTATAAATCAAAAGGAGAATGCAAATTTTACATCATTTGATGCAGCCTCTAATGTAAGCTCTTTTAGGAGTTGCTTGTTGTTTTGGTTTTTTTCTTCTAATGCAGGGTGGTAACATTTTCCCTGGATGCACTTTACAGGATACTTCCCACTGTGCTGAATAGTGCTTAATGACTATTAGTCATTATGGTGCTAATAGTACTGATTTGCTTTCAGTGGGTGCCAAGATACCTTGAGTGTTTACTTTGTGAAAGATGCTGTGGGCAAGAGGATGAGGAAGACCTAACAGGATGGCGCAAGACTGGAGCTAGTCTGGGCTTGTGCATGGGCATCATCTTGGATGAAAATTAGTGGGTGCCAATGGCACTTCTGAACTGTGCTACTTCTGAGGCTGTGATGGGGAAATAATTTATTTTAAAAAAACAGCAGACCAACAAGGCAAATCAAAAAACCCTGTCTGGTTGAAACTCAGGCAACAGCCTAGCAGTAGAGTCTGAAGCCTGAGATGCTGTGGCATTCCTACTTAGGATATCTTTTCCCTCAAATTAGATCAGAATGAACTGGACAACCTCCATACCAGTAACTATTGGTAACATTTTTTCCACCAGCTGTAAGAGCACGGTTTGGTGACATACAGTGCAAGATCTGCAGATGCTGTCTTGGAAAGCCCCCAAGAATGTTCTTTTTAATCATCAGTCCAGATGCAGGTTTGCTAGAAGAATAAGCAGGTGACTGTGGATGTCCCTTGCACTGGCAGCAATGTCCTTCACAGAGAAATCTCTGACAAGAGGCTGCGAGCAATAAACTAGCAATTTGCAGGGAAGTCTGGGTTTGGACTGCAACCTCACATCCTACCAGGGATAATGAGAGTATGGTGTTAAAATAACACAGAAGTTCCTGAAAAATGCTGAGGAGTCAGACTCTGGTCTATACTTAGCACTGTGAAATTACAGTACAGCACCAACAAACCAAAGTTCATTACTTGTAGACCTTCTATTTAATGGAAAACTGAGTATTTGGCTGTTGCAATGTCAGGCTTGTAAGAATAGAGAGAGATGAATGAAGCTAAACAACAGAAAAAAAGACATTATGATTGAAGTCTGTGAAATGCCACTACTTACTGAAAATGACCCATTGTGCATCTGGGTTGGAAAGAAGCGGTCAACAACAACATTGGTATCACATGAGTCTTGTGAGGTTGTGACCACAGATGGATATGTACTGTGACTGACTTCTCCAGCTTCCAGAGGGTTTGGGAGAGAGTGCTGAATTCGCTGCTGCCTTGAGGAGCTCTGCTTCAAAAGCAGAACCATTATGGGCCCAGATATGTGAGCTCCAGAGCGTATGCTACCAGAACAAAATGTTGATCACACTAGGGTGATATTTTTTTCTTACTGATTGGCAAGGAAAAGCCAGGGGGAAAAAAAAGCTTCTTTTCCTGCTCTGAGCTAGAGCAGTGTATGAAAACATTACTTGTCTTCAAAATGCTGTACATAAAGAAATCATGGACTGTGGAAGAATTTGGTGTTTGCAAGGTTCTTCACGGGCTCCATCATCACACAGTATCACCCAAGGCAGCTACGTGAAATCTTGGCATCAGCGCAGAACTTTTGAGGCAAATCCTCCCAATCTTTTGTAAAAATGCCGGTTTTGGGAGGCCTCTGCCCTCGCTTGGGAGGGAAATTGAGAAGAATTTTTTGTGCATGGGTATTCCCATATCCAGACTGCACAAAAACCACTGCTTTTATATTTTCACTGTTAATAGTTTGCTTGTGCAATTGCTGTTAAAGTCTGGCTTGCACACACCAGAGATACTGGCTTTGCAAAAGGAGGACCCCTGTTAATTTATAGCTTGTAGAGTGGCCTGCAGGAATTGAGGTCAGTGCTGTTTTCCTGTCTTTATGCATTTTTCTCACAGAAGTCTTCTCTTTGGGAGTGGGGAAAGGACAGCCCCAGCTTTGGTGTTTCTGAAGAAGAGTAAGAGTGGGGAGGGGGCTCTTTGTCTTCTTTGCAACCTCTTCCCTGCTTCCCTCCACCCCAATTACGAGATGTTTGCACAACTTGAGCTGAAGTAAATTTAGGAATTACGTAATCAATCTTGATATTTTTATTCGAAAGTAAATGTTTTTCTAAATTAAAATAAACATGTAAGATTTTTTTTACTTGTCAGGTTTTTGTATTAAAGAGCTGCAGCTCCTGGAAGTTCAAAGCAATTTTGGTTACCGAAGAGGTAGTTTCTTTTTCCCACAGTCCAGCGATGTTTTGTCAAAATGAGATTATATATGTATTTTGTGATTATGATGACTTGTGACTAATACAAAAGGAATTAAAGCTTTGTTCTCCCCTCACACCCACACACCTTGGCACACCTGGTGTCTTCTGATGGCTTATAAAGCAAACAAGGACCCAAATTCATATCACCGGCAGAAAGTGTCAAATACAGCTCAGCCCAGGAGTCCCCACAAATAGTCCATGGTTATTGAGCTCAGCTGGTACAGTCACATGTTGAAAGGTTACTTATATAAGTCTGGGTTTCAGGCTACAGTCTCGTGGGTATATTAACAGACCTGTCATCACCTAAAATTGAAATAACATGTATTCTTACTTTGGATTGGTATTGTGTGCTCCAAGCAATGATTTGCTTAGTTATGTTTGGGATACTCCAGCTTTGATGAAGCGAGCTTTAATTTGAAAAAAAATGTGCCTAGGAACATTAGACAGCTGCAAATCTGTACAGTAGTGCTCATATGAGACCGTCAGACAGCTGCTTTTCTCCTGATGTTTAGAAGTGTCATTTGCAATCTGCTGTAGTCTGGATTTAAACTTTTTCAAAAGGTCTAGAAATCTGTTCATCATACCCACTGTCTCTTCTGCAACACTTGCATAGTGTCATTGAGAAAATGTCAGGGGTTCATAAAATATGTATGGATAACACTGTATCCTCAACATGGCTGCTTTGTAAAAGAAAAAGAATGCAAAATTATAAATAATTCTATTAGAGTAACTCATAAATGACCAAACTGAGCATTGAACAATATTTAACCAGATACAATGTTGTTGTATGGTCATAAAACATCTGTCTAGATCCTCTCTAAACAATCAGCTACTGAGAAGGTGGTATTGCAATGCAATTACAATAATACCTCATACAAATATGGGGCAGGGCTGTATAACAAACCTGAAAAAAAATTAAAAAAAAAAATTTAATAAAGCATTTTCTTGTCAAAAGTATAATGAGCTAGGCTAGTTTAAAAACTTTAAAAGCATGATTTTGAGTCAACTTATTTGGAAAGCACTGGGTTACGGGGAGTTTAAGGCAGTAAAGAAAGGAGCAGAAACAGTGTATGGAAGGAAAGGAGAGATGGGAGAAAAATTATGAACATTTGGGATTTGGCTGGGTGAGCCCCCAGCTTGGATGCAGTAAGAACAGGACAACAATGACAGCCTGAATGTGCTTCAGATTGTATTATATGGATTAAAATCTCTTACAATGATAACTTGTCATTAAGCATTGGAATTTAGCTTTCAGATAAAGCCTTTTTATTTAAAAACTATGTCCTGGGATGTCCTACCTATGTAAAGGCCAGAAGAGCTACTGTGACTCTGATGTCAGATTTCCATAGAATCATTTATGTTGGAAAAGATCTCTGAGATCATCAAGTCCAGCCATTAACCCAGCTCTGCCAAGGCCACCACTAAAGCCAGTCCCTAAAAATGTTTCCCAGAAATGTTTTGTACCATGAAATGTTACCCAGAAATTTCTGCACCCAATTCATAGCTCCAGTCTGAGCTGACACATACCTGCATGTTAGGACCAAGGGTCCTGCCTGGAAGCCTGCAGGGCCTGAGTATCCACCGCATCTTTTGGGAAGCTGGTTAATCATTTATGGTTACCATAGCTTTTCCATACAGTTGTCCCTCTTGTTTTGAACTTGAACAGTTTTTGCTTTCAGTGATGCAGTTGGATCATATCTTTATTTACAGATCATATTTTTTACTGTAACTTTGTACAGAGATATTTACAGGCCATAATCAACTCATCTCACCCTTGACTCAAGAGTTAAAAATACGAAGATTTTTGAGGGCTTCAGGGAGTCTTTCAGGCTGTTTGCACAGAGGGGGCAGTGCATGGGAATAGTCTCCCCTTCTACAGAGCAACACATCCCCCTAAAGGCAGCAAGTTCCACCTCCTGCTCTCCTTCTGTTTTGTGTTTGTTCTGCTAATTTTAACATTATAAATGAGAGGGGGAAAGTAAACCTAGAGGTAAATTATGCTCTCTGAATCCATCTGTCCAATTAGGAAAAAATGAAGAGATTGTTCATTTAGATTTAGAAAACTGGATGCCTAAAAATCTTTGTGAAAGCTGCACAGGAGGGATGTACTTCAGCTTCTTTAAAAAGTCATACAGGTTAAAAACCTAAATCCACCAGCTGGTTTCTGAACTGTATCAAGACAGACAACAAGGCAGTGAGGGTTGGGGACCAGGAAATGCCTTTGTCCCCTCCAAGAGCAGCTGTCATGGTCAAAGAAATACATAAGGGGCATAACAGCAGTTATGAGCTTAAATTGCCTCTCTGAAGATCAGCCACCTAAAAGAGCTTTCTAACAGAATGAATGGTTGTGGATCAGAGTCGGTTATATCCAAAGGGAGAACGAGAGAGGAGAAGAGAAAAAAAAAAATCACACTGATGGACATCATAATGAGGAAGCTAGACAGAGACCTCTTAGGTCTGATACAGGTATACAAGGTGATCCTGCCGATGCGTCAGGGTTTGGCTTACGTGGTTTCTGGAAGTTAATTGTCACCTGTGAAGTGCATTACTTGGATAAAGACTTTCATTTTGATTTTAGTCAGCCTCTCTTAAGGGAAACAATTTAAAATCATCAGGTCTATTCTCAATATGACAATTATTTGACAACCTACATTATTTGCTTCTTTTTAGTAAAACAGATGTCAATATTAAATCATTATTAAGCCATTAGCACATACTCTGTCTCTCAGAAATGTAGTATTATGTAGAGATATGACAATATTAAATTAACCAATGAAACCTGTGGTAATCTCTCTACAATCTTGTTATAACCAGTAAAAAAAAAAAAATCAGTTAAATTGGCTTTCAGATTTCTACTCATGTTTGAAATTGCCAAGACACAGCAGAGAGAAGCATTTTGACTCAATTTTTTCCAATTGTGTTATTGTGGTGGAAATCCACCCGGCACCAGGATTTTTCCAGCACTGACTGGCTTCCTGTACTCTGCCTCTTCTCCAAATAAATGGATTATCTGGCTATATGAGAGGAAGAATATAGGAGGTACTTTTTAGATGAAGAAATAGTAGAAGAGGAATTATTTTACAGTGTTTAATCCAGCTAGGTGTTTTTTGTAATCACAGAAATCTTTGAGATGGCATTGTTAATGAGACTATGAGAAACCAATTTAGAGGTGTACCATAGAGCTCCTAAACCCAGATGCCTCAGAAGGCTCATTTGTTTTGAAAAACATAATTTTATGCAACTCTAAATTTGATTTTTCAACAATGGTTTTTGTGCATTTGAAGTTAGAGAGTTCTCTTCAAATTCTATGCTGCTTTCATACTCTGTACATAATAATTTTCTCGTTTGTTTAGGTCTACACGTTACAACCATAACCCCTGTACATAAAAGAAATGTGGTAGGTTTTAGTGCTGTGTGGAATACCCAGGTTTAGAAAGGGTAACAAGTTCTCAGAAATAAGAGATGCACTTTGCTTCCTGGTGCTACCCTATTGAGGCTGCTGCCAGGTGTTGATAGGAGCTGGGGAGCAAACAGAAAATATCATGGAATCATAAAATGGTTTGTGTTGGAAATGACCTTAAAAGTCATGTAGTTTCAACTCCTGTATCACGGGCAGGGACACCTCCCACCTAGACCAGATTGTTTAGAGCCCCATCCAACCTGATCTTGAACACTTCTAGGGATGGGGCATCTATCTCTTTTCTGAACAACCTGTTCCAGTACTTCAGCAGCCTCACAGGAAATAATTTCTTCCTACTATCTAAATATTTTATGTTTATATATATGTATGTAATGCCTAATGCTGAAAGGCATTTAAACTGTATATGTCCTGTGCGACAAATAGATAGACAGACAGTAGAATTGTGATTATGTATTAACTTAGCATATATATGAAGCATAAGCAATAATTTTACAATAGTACTCATCGTTAAAGGTACATATGTTAAATGCTATTCCTCTTCAGGGAACATCAGGGCCAGAAAAAATACACTCAGTGAAAAGTAAAAAACCTGAGATTAGGTTAAATTCAAGTGAAAGGGAATGAATTCTTCCCCGCACCTGAGGAGATTATGATTGTGTAGAAATGCTTTTGCTGAGGTATCCCCATGTGGGACTTGCTGGGAATCATGACTGCCTGTGCCTAAGTACCTGCTTCTGAGAGGTACTCATAAAGGAGGGGAAAAGACAACAACCACAACCAAGAGAAATGAGAAACTCTTTGCTGTAAAGCGTGTTGGCTTTTCCAACTGGTCTAATAAAACCCTTGCCCTCCAATTTTCTCTACCAAGAGAAGAAAGAAGTTTTCATGAACTTCAGTCAAGGTATTTGGAAATTTGGCAATGTCTGCAGAAAAGTAGCCTGCCAATGAGGAAAAGAAAGCGAAATAATTCTGCTGCTGCCCCAAGCACAGGGCTGGGAAAATATTTTTTTTTCTAACATTGATTTTATTTTCCTGTCCTCAGGCAAGTGATTTAAAACATCAACTGACATGAGTCCAAACTCATCATAAGAATAGCTGAAAACATACTAGTCTTTATACATACTAGTCTGAGATTAGCAGAACATTTAAAATGTAGGTTGTAGGTAGCACAGCTGAGTTCCAAAACTATCTTGAGCCAAAGTCAGGCTTCTTCAAGAACAGAAAGGTAGAAATGGTTCACCTCTGTACTCACTGGTCCCAAACTTTGCTTCCAGCTCCAGTGATTAATGTGCGTTACTTCACAAGAAGAATTTGCATCTCCTCAGTATGCCTGACTGAAAGGAAAAACAACCGTGTCTTCTTCTCTACTACCTCCGGCAACAGAAAAGAAAAATTCAAAAGGACATAAAATGCGTAGAAAGAAAGAGAATTAAACTCTTCTAAAAGCCTTCATACAGTTACGCTGTTTACAGTGGCCGATTAAATTGTAGGCATTTTCCACTTTACAATGTAAAAATTATTTTCATGTATTTGGGAAATAGCAGGGGAGAAGTATAAGAGTGGAATAAAACTTTGAAGACCAATACACAACTTCCGATATATCTACATGGCTATATTGCTATTCTCCTGAGTGCAGCTTCAATAAAAATTAATAAAATAAGCATGATGCTTTGTTCTCTCACCTTAGTTGTGTAGGTTGAGACAAAACTGTTGTTCCCAATTTGAAGATTTTTTTTCCCTAAGACAAATATTTTAAACAAATGTTAAGCCAGGATATTGTGTGTGCCCGAGGAAATGTTTGGTGCTGATGGAGGCACAGGTGGAATGTTTCCACATTCCCCTTCTTGAAGCAATTTTGGACTTGGATCAAGACAGAAGAGTTTACAGTTGCTCTTACCTGTGCTAGTAGTAATGTTCCCTATGATCCTGTCCTGCTGTCTCAGCATTCTACAGAAAACATCAAGTACAAACCCATAAACTTTTCTGCTCTCAGTCCCTCATCTGCATTGAACACAAACAGGATTGTCAGTGAAGCTGGTTTTATTCTGTGTAGGTATTATTTCTCTGTAAAAAACTTCCAGCTGGATCTGCAAGCTGCTTCTCTAACCATTTTGCATTGTATTGATGTCAAAATCTGGATTTATCTAGGTCATTCCTATGTGTGATAGAAATCATTAAATTAGAAAAGTAAATAAATGGTGTTTCTTTTCATTTTCACAGGTGGGAACAGAATTCTTGTTGCCCTCTATTAGCAAGATGGTGTCACTATTGGCTAGCTAGTTTATAAAACTTTCATAAAAGATTTTGCATTAATTAGTAATGTATAATCAATGTTCAATATTCATGAGTTTCCTGCTTGTAAGCTAAATTGCGTAAGAGAATATCCAGCAGGCAACTAACCCAAAGCATTTCAGAGAGCACAGGATACATTAGAAACAGTCTGAAACCAAACCGTTTTATGTCTCTTAGAAATCCTGTTGCCTGCCAACAGACAGGACACACATCTCTTGCTGGACTGCTCTCTAGCAAGAACACCTTAATGCCAGCACAGACCAGCACAGGTGAAAATAGGTGTTAGGTCACTACCCATGATCAGGTTAAATCTTCATAATTAATTGACTCATTAAGGAACAGCAGAGGGGCACACATCTGAAGGATGTGATGCCATCCAGAGGAACCTGGACAAGCTCGAGAAATGGGCCATGGGAATCCTATGAGGTTTAACAAGACCAAGTGCAAGGTGCTGCACCTGGGTTGGGGCAACCCTCAGTATCAATACAGCCTGGGGGATGAACAAGACAAGAGCAGCACTGCCGAGACTGACTTGGGGGAGCTGGTGAATGAGAGGCTGGACATGAACTGGCCATGAGCACTTGCAGTTCAGAAAACCAATCATGCTCTGGGCTGCACCAAAAGAAGTGTGGCCAGCAGGGTGAGGAAGGGGATTCTGCCCCTCAACTTCGCTCTGGTGTGTCCCCACCTGAACTGCTGCATCCATCTCAGGGGTCCCCAGAAAATGAAGGACATCAACCTGTTGGAGTGAGTCCAGAGGAGGGCCACCAAGATGATTTGAGGGAGGGAGCACCTCTCCTATGAGAAAAGGCTAAGAGAATTGGGTCTGCTCAGCCTGGAAAAGAGATGACCCAATTTCCACCTTCTAGTACATGAGGGGAGCCTACAAGGAAGATGGAGAGATTTTTTTACAAGGGCATGTAGTGATGGGACATGGGGGAATGGCTTTAAACTGAAAGAGAGTAGGTTTAGGTTAGATATTAGGCAAAAGTTTTTGACTGTGAGGGTGATGAGGCACTGGAACAGGTTGCCCAGAGAAGCTGTGGATACCCCATCCCTGGAAGTGTTCAAGGACAAGTTGGATGGGGATTTGAGCAACCTGTCCATGGTGGGAGGATTTGAACTAGGTCATCTTTAAAGTCCCTTCCAACTTAGGCCATTCTATGATTCTATGATTTTTTTAATCAGTACTTTGGTATATGAACCATGTGGCTCAGTGGTGTGAGGGAACAATGGGCAAGCTGATATTCAGAAATGGTAGTAAGAGGTTTTAAAAAAACCCCACTTGCTGAGTCTCTCTGTGATTGGTTAGGTGACTGCCTTCCTTGGAAACTGGTGAAATTGAGTTGAGCTCAGAGAAAGTGGTAATCTGATGTTGTCCTGTGCTTCTGCCAGTAGCATTGCTTCTAGGCCATGGCTCAGATTTAGACTGTGTTTTCTTCATATGTTTGGCCTTCTTATGATGCAAAAAATTCTGATGAAGTCACCAAAGTCTCTTAATATGAGTTTAGGGAATTGTACTGTCCTGCCCACAAAGGGACTCTTCTAACTGTACTGGGAAAGTTTTATTACAAGAGTATTGTTCTTAGGATTATAAATAGCAGCAAGTTGAAAAAGGTTGGTTTTGTCACAGTATTTGTAGATCAAATGTGCAGCTCTGTAAAACTGTTTGGATGGTGTATCTTAATGGAAAAATATCTGCTGGAAATTGGAAAGCAATAGGACTGCTGTTCCTGCACTTCTAGTAGTCTAAATGTTGCCAACACAATGGGGTGAACAGTGCTGCTGAGTGTGGTATACTGCTGGAAGACAGGTTACCAGCATCCCCATGTTTTGGTAAAAAGTCACAAGGCTTCAGAGATGCTGGGAAGCAGCAGACCCTTGAGCCATGCAGAGACAAGATGATTCAATCCCACAGGAGATTACAAGAACTTGGGTATTTTTTCCATTCCTACTCTCAGGCTCCAAAATGCCATTTTTCTCTGCAAAAGAAAAGTACAGCTCAGGAGCAATCTGAGGTTGGCTCCAGAGCTGCAGAATAGCTATGCCCTGGCCACAGGCTAAGCCGGCACAGAGCACTCGCGTGCTGGGCTGTGTGGGAAATGTCCACTCTCCAGGGCCACTGCAGCTCACCTGAAACAGCATGGCTGTTTACCCTGCTACCATTTTACCAGACCCACTATAACAAACTGCTGGCTTGTCTGAGTTACTGCAGTTTTTCCAAGTCAGTACATGGTCTTGCTGCTTTGGCTTTTGGCTGAATGACTGAAATGATCCCAGCCAACCAGAAGTTTGAATTCACTGGAATTTTCTTTCTGTGCCTTTTTGCTGTAAGAAGAGCAGGGAGTTGGACAGAGGTGCAGGGGGGCCAGGGGGCAGGTTTTCGTATATGGGGAGGTGTGTAGCTTCTTCCTGTGACAGCCTCTACAGTGCTCACCTATTTCCAGCTTCGCTTCCCCCATGGCACCCACATCCAGGCTAGCGATTTCTGCCTGCTGTGCTGTACAGCATCACATGCTTTATGGGAGAGTCCATCATCCTTGCCTATACTGCAAAATCCTATGTTGTGTACAGGCTTCTGAAATGTCATCAGTACCATCTTTACCAAACTGAGACGTGTTGGAGTACTTCAAAGAGAGTTTTTTGTACAAATGCTTACACAATGCATGCTATAGGAAGCACTAGTTGAACTTCTGTGACCACTGCTGTGGTTTAAAGGCAGCAATTTTTCTACTAGATGCGTAATTCAATCATTCTTTCTAAGATGGAAATTGTTGTGTGAGCTTGTCATCACATGATTGAAACTTTATCTAGGGATTTCTGTTATGTAAGAACATAATATACAGTTTTATAAGAAAATTAAGAAAAAAGCTAACTTTAAGAAATATTCTTCTTCCTTGCCCTCAGAAAAGATAAGCATGAATTTTTCAACTCTCCTAAAGATCCCTTCTTTAACACCGAGTTTTACAAAGGATGTGTCCCCACAGTTAGGTACTGAGGTCATACCTCTGGTCTTGATAGGGCCTATCACATGCTTGCAGTTTCTTCTTAAATTAATCCATGTGTAGGTGTTAGCAATATTTTAGAAGAGAATCTAAACACTCCATATCTCTCCATTTTCTGTTCTGTCAGTCATCTGAGTTTGTACCTTTAAAGTTACTGCTGTAATTGGAGGACAGGTCACACTGATCTATTCCCTTTAAACATTGCTTTCATTTCACCAGTATCTGATAATTGTTTTTCTCTCATTTGTTATGATGCTTTAAGTAAAAGTAATTTTTGGTGCTTATCATTTTTAAAGAACTTTTATAGAAATTGTTTTGTCATTTGATGTATCACTCACATCACAGTAGGTGGTGATATTATGGAAGCCCCAGTGATATTTTTGAAATATTTTCATGCAAAAACCAAAATAGGAAGCATTACTAATTTCCCTTATGTACTAGTTTAATTGGTTTTCATTGAATTAATATTTCACTTTTGTAGAGGACCAGGCTCTTTCTTTTACGCTTAAATGTGAAGAAAACACAATTCAGTGTAACTTTATTTTGAAACCAATTTCCTATTGCTTGGAGCTTTCAAAGGCAAATATGACTTCTTGTGGACACTAACTTTCCCTTTTTGGGTGCTATGCTATTTTTTTCTTCCGTTCAGATTAGCAGAGGGCTGGAAAACACTCCTCCAAACCCATCTTTCTGATGGTTACTCTCTCCCCGCAGTGGCGGTGATGGTGTGCGGAGGGAAGGTGAGACAGCTTCTGCTGCGGGTGTGTCGGAGACTCGGTCTCGCCGAGTGGTGGTGGCACCGGGGACGGCTGCGGGGGTGTCAAGGGACAGGAGTGGCGGTTTGAGCTGTGCTTTTGTAGCCGTCTCATTGCAAGTCACTCGGAGAGTCCCTGTTTTCCGCTTCTGAAGCAAAAAGGACTCTCCCGACGGGGCACCTCCTGTCTCTTTCCATTCGTCCGCCGCACCGTGCGCTCGCACTAGGTGAAGGAGAGGCCGAGAAGAAGGGAAGCGCTCGTTTGCCTCTGGGCTTCCTCCCTCGAAATTCTTCCACTGGAGTTAGAGCTGCCGGGGAGCCGGCGGGGCTCTCCCGCCCGCCGCCTTTCCTCCGCTTCCCCGGTCAGCAGGAGGGTTTTCGCTCTCTATCGCAAACTCTGAGCATCTCCCCGGGAAAGCCCCCGCAGCGAGCGCACGGCAGGTGCTGCGGGCAAGGAGGGGTCCAGCCCGGTCCGGCCCGTCCCCGAGGGGATGCGCGGGGGAGCCGGGGATGGCCACAGCGCCGGGCCGGGGCGGGGAGCGAACAAAGTGGCTGCCGAGGGCGCGCTGCCCCGTCCGACGGGGCCGGCCGGCGCGGTGCCGCCCGCAGCGGGGGCGGAGTGACCGGGGCACCCGGCCCCTTCTCCGCGCACACGCACGCACACACACATCCCACACACCGCACACACGCGGAGAGGCACAAGCGGCCGCTGGTGCGCGGCGAGAGGATGCGGCGGCTGCGCTCCTGGGCGCTGGTGCTGTGCGGGCTGCTCTGTGCCTGTGCCGGGCCGTCGCTGCGGAGCTACCCGCACAGCGCGGTGCTGGACGGCGCGGGCGCTTATCGCCTGCGCTGGGGCCGCCGCGGCAGCGCTCTCGCCTTCCGCCTGGAGGTGCGCACCCGCGGCTACGTGGGCTTCGGGCTCTCGGCCAGCGGCGGCATGGCCTCAGCCGACATCGTGGTGGGGGGCGTGGAGAGGGGCCAGCCCTACCTGCAGGTAAGGCCCGGCTCCTTCCCCTCGACCGCCGGCCCGCGGCCAGCGCTGCCGGCACCCCGCTCCTGCCCCGCGTGCAGGGTCCTCTTTGTTCGCCCACCTTCCCCGCGCTGCTGCTGCTTTCTCGGGA
Organism: Grallaria varia; assembly: GCA_013396735.1. Lineage (NCBI taxonomy): Eukaryota > Metazoa > Chordata > Aves > Passeriformes > Formicariidae > Grallaria > Grallaria varia. Next base: position 132,549 of record VWZG01011760.1, on the reverse strand, counting down.
TGCCCCTCGTTCCGTGCCCTTCTTTTCTTTTGAAGCCTCATCGCCTCGCATCTCCGTACCTCTTTACTTTTTTCCTTCCAGCCTTTGAGTTATTCCTACTATTCGGCTTTCGTTTCCCCTGGAGGAGATACTCCTTTTCGATTCGCTCCCTGCCAGCCTTCTCTCTAAACTTCTACATTGATTTGGTGTAAAGGTGTCAGGTTTCTTTCCTCTTTATCCAGAACATGTAACAACCCTTTACTCTCTCTCTCCTTGGGTGCTCTCCCTGCCTGTCCGCCGAGCCCAGAGCCGCGGAGGAGAGGGAAGGGATGGCTGAGTGTCTCCCGAGGAGGTGCAGCACCTTCCCCTCACTCTGCCAACAACGGGCAGAGGTTGGCAGCCTGAGCTTCCTCTTTCTAATCCCACTGCCATGAGGGCACGGTCCCACCGACTTCCAAGCCTGCTGAAGTCCTTGTCTGCTGGGGCTCAGCCGGTGCTGCTCCTGCCGCTGGTGTTCCTCCTCTCCTCACCTGGAGGTATTTTGGCAGAGATGTTGGAAGCAACTTGAAGGGTAACCACAGGGATTCCTAATACATGTCCTTGGTCTGGTAAAGCAACAACAGAAGGGCCCAGCTGTGTTGGCGTAGTATTCTTGGTATGCTTCTGTTGTAGTCTAGAGATTGTTGGGGCTACGTGTGGGAACAGGAGTCTGGAACTGGGGCTCTGCTGGTGCTTCCAGTGAATTCTCCAGTCCAAGAGGCGCTGGTGGAGCCGTGAGAGGGGAGGGGACCACCCCTTTCGTCCCCTCTCATCAGCCTGAGATACAGCCTGGAGGAGTTGCTCTGAGGCCAGGACAGCAGGGACAGTTTGTCCCGTAAGTGAGTGAAAGAGGACTCAGGCCTGGAATTACATTTTGTCACCCCCAGTTGCTTGAATAATAACTTTAGAGAGAATTTAGAGGGTTGTTAGAGTATGGCCTAGGAGAACTTGTCTGTCTTTATTTCACTGTGTTAAAGCTAATTGATCTTTAAAGCTGCTACTTAAATTTTAAGAGCTTTTCCTTTAGGAATATGGAATTTTATGGACATTTTGCCATAAGAATACCAAACGGCTGCTGTACTATTTGTCAAGATTTTATAAAATCAAAACTTTTCCAGAAAAGAGAGAGCTTTTGCCATAATTTTTTTTTTTTTTTAACTTCTCCCATTAGTTTGCTGTATGAACTTTTGGCAAGTATTTGTCTTCTCTAAGTTCAGATCAATGATTTTCAGAATATTGTTTTCTCCATATTTCAAAATGAAGATAATTTTTCTGAAAACCTTAGCGTAAATGAAACACTGAGAATAATAAAAATAAAACCTATTCTGCTCATCCAGCAGTGAGCTCTTTGCTCACAGAATTTAAGACTTTCAGAAGACTTACGCTTCAGAAGATACACCTATTAACCATTAAAAGAAACCAAAATTTTTGTTTGGTTAATTAATAGATCCTATTAAATTAAAGCAAGCCTTTTAGAAAGGGATCCAAACTTAGTGTAAAGATATCCAGTGATGGAGGATCCATCACTTTCCCTGATAGCATGTGGCAATGACAAGTCCATGCTGTTCCTGATTTCCAGTATTAGTTTGTCTGGGTTTAGGTTTCAGCTATGTATTTTCTCTACTATATTAAACATTCTACTCCCCCTGCATCACGCCTCCATAAAGTTGTTTATATGCTGCAATTAAAGCAATCGAGTCACTCCTCAATTTTCTTTTTCATCAAATAAATAGATTGAGCTCTTTAGCATCACAGGACATTTTCCCCAGCACTCTAAGCACTTTTGTAGCTCTTCTCAGTGCCCTTCACAGGTTTTCATCATCCTCTAGAAATGGCCCCATACAAACTCCATTCTTCCACAGATTTTATTCATTGACATTCCATGACAAATAGAAAAGGACTGTACCCAGTGCCTGCTGATACAGAACTACTGATATTTTTCCTGAAACACTAAATTAGCACACCAACTGCTATGAGTTATTTTGTTGTACTTTTGAGTAGGTGAGATGCAGAAGAAATACTTGTTATGCTTGCTTGCAACATGAAGCTTTCTCCATTCCCATTCCTTCTTCAGTTCCGGGCAGCACAGTTTCCTTTTAAACTGGACTGAGGTTTTTTAAAAGGTTGCTCAGTTAAAATATTTCCATACTTGCACCAACAAGCAAAGGGCAGAAACAAAGATGATAAACAAAATTTGTCCAAAGGCTTTTTCTGGTCAGGCAGCAGGGATTGCTACAAATGAATAACTTGTTCTAGGGTGCTATTTCAGTAATATCCAATTCTTCCCTTTCCTGGACACAAAAATACAGTTGAGATTTTAAAAAAAAAGTTCTGTGTTATTTGTATATCGTTATAACTTTCATTATTTACTACTGAAAAAGATTTTTTTCATAGATAGCACTCTTGAAAGTATGTGGTTTTATGCCTAGCTGCACTCCATGAAATATGTACACCCTATAATGAATGAAGTTACTTTTCTTTTTGGTTTTAGAACTATGTTTTTATTCCATGACCATCAGTCGGAAAATGTGCATCGTGGTCTAAACTCTTAGAAGGGTCATTTTTTGGTTTCTTTGAAAGTTTTGAGATGCTTGTTAGTGGCCTGACATTCAGATGATGTTCTGAAACACCTTTATAGCCTTTCAAGTGGGCATTGAAATTGCTGGTCCCTTGGGTCAATTTTGCCTCTTTCCCCCCCTTAAATTTTCTCTCCTTCTTTAAAAATAGAAAGTGTTCTCGGAGGTAAGAGTTCTCTTCTGGGAACAAACATGTAAATGTAGTTAGACTATAGCTGTCAGTAAGGGTAAAAGTAGATATTCCTTAGTCTGGAAGATCCAGGTATTGAGGTAGAGGAAAACTTCCAGATAGTTTTCAGAGAAGAGAAAAAAAACATTTCCTCTGGCATTTATTCCTTGTCCTCATAGAATAAGTAGATGCTATTCCCACCATCAGCAGGCAGTGTTTGCCTTGAAAAAAACTGCTGTCTCAAAGTCCTCAATATCCAAGATTAGCTTTTACTTTCCCAGTTTTAAGGTGTATCCTGAACTTGGGCTTTTTGTGTATTTGAGCTGTATTTAATCTAAAAGTGTGTCTGACACAAGGAAAGGCTAAAATGATTTGGAAGCCAGAGGTTTAGTTTTCTCTAAATATATCAAGATGAAAAATGTTACGATGTCATGAGAGAAGAACAAACCTTCATGGTGTACCAGAGTAGTTTTTTGAAGAGCATTTGAATGATCAGGAAAATATACATTTACTATCATAACATTCCAGAAGTTAGGTAACCTAAACGTATTTTGGGGGGATGTAGAGGACATAGCATAGATATATGTTTACATACATGCATAACTTTATTGTTAGGAGGGAGGCACCTCCGCCAAGCAGAAGGAGAAGAAGAAGGAGATCAGTGAAAACAAATTATTCTCACACATTACTGAGTCCTGTGGTGTCAGAACAGCAGATTGTGTGGAGTTTGAGTGGCCGTGTTTGAGAACAAGAAGATACCAGTGGGGGTCGGTATTGGAAAGCTGGAAGCAGTCTTTCTCTCTGTAGGAAGGAGATGGACTTAGGAGAGTTCATACCTAACAAAATTTTACCTTGAAATATTGCCATGGTCACTTGCAGCATGTGTTACTCTTTGTCCAAGTTACAAGTTCTTGGGGTAGCCTTAGCTTTTGCATCTAGTTTTCTTTCATCTCCCCCCCCCCCCCCCCCTTTTTTTTTTTTCCTAGTGCATCTCTTTGTGCTTATGAATTGACACAGCATGCATTTTCATGCTAGACCCATGGTTTTCTCTTGGTCTCCACCCCTGTCTGGAATTGTGCATCCCCACCCACAGCACGTAGCTGCTGAGAGCCCCATTTTGGGGAGAGTAATCCTCCTTGATGAATGCCTATTTTGTGCAAGTTATACAAGAGGGTTGCATTGTTAAAATCTTCTGTTGAACTTCCACAAAAATAGTCCCTACTCAGGGTGAATAGGGACTGTGTGTCACTAAAAAGTGCTTTATTATTCATTAGAGCCTTGCTTGTTAACTGTCACCCAAACTAAAGAATATCTGTTATCAAATGTATCCCATAGTTAGCTTAATTGCTCCGAAGGAAGTACTTGGAAGAGATTTTAAAGGACAGAAAACAGTGAGCATTTTCAGTACTTAACGATATGCTGCTTTTAAGTGCACTCATGCCAACAGCAACAAAAGAAGTGTTTAGAAAACAGCTTGAAAGGCACCGAGAGAGAGATGCAAAGCGAGTGCCACACTGACATATCTTGGTGTTTTGTTGGAGCTATTTCATGCCTTTGGGCATGGGGCAAAATCTCCAGATGACTAATGTCTTCCTTTTGGCTTCAGTTCGGGGCATAAAGAGACACTCCAGTGTACATCTCCACTGGTTTTGTAGTTCCCTTTCAAAAGTACAATAGTTAGGACGACGAACCAACAGTTGGTGAACAAAAGATGAGAAGAATTCTGAAGCTGCTGTATTTTTCAGGATTTGGGAGGACTTTTTTGCAAGGTGGTTTTTTGTGGGTGTTTTCCTGTGTGTTTTTTGTGTCTGTTTTGTTTTGTGGATTTTTGTTTTTGTTTTTGTTTTGTTTTGTTTTTGTTAGGTTTGGCTTGGGTTTTGGGCTTTCTTTGTTTATTTCAGGGGGGTTTTTTTGTGTGTTCTTTATCCTATATTTTCTTCTCCTTTGGATTTTGGAAACACCAAGAAAATGAAATTTTGTTACAGCTCCCCAAAATTATGGAGTGGTAGCCACCATCAGTCATGTAAAGGCTTAAAATAATGGGGGAATCATTTGATTCTCAATTTAAACAAGGATCACAGAAGTAGAATAGGAAAGAGGGGATATTTTCTAAGGCACATACAGAAATTTTGGGAACATGTATCAGTAATAGTTGTGCTTGAAAATCCCCTAAGTTTTTTTAATGTTCCTCATAATTGAAGTAATTAAAGTAATTAAACCAAGAAAACTTGTACTAGTTAAATGTGGCTCCTGTGTAAGGAATGTTCCTTGTGATAAAGTGCAGTTGTAAGATTGTATCATGAAGTATCTCATACTTACTGATTTTCTTTCCCTTAAAATATTTTGATACATGTTTTGTCTAGTCTTTTTGTGTTAGAATAGCCTTTAATCTAGCTTTGTATCTTCTGATATAACTGGAATATGAACTCTTAAATTAACATTAATTGTTCATGTAAAGACTCGGATAGGCCCTTGAGATTCCACTGCAAAGTCAGTTTGTCCATGCCAATATGCAATGCCATATTTCAAGCTCTAACTGCTCATGCTTCTTATACCTTCATGTGGTAAGTTAGACAGGTCTCCACACTTCAGTGTTTTCATTTGGGTGCAGAGCAAGTGATATTTTTTTATCTCTCAGGAATGTCACAAAAACAAAGGGGTGTCACTGCCAGCTGTAGGCTCCTGGGAAGCCACAATGGGCAGCACTTAACTAGATATAAGAAATACACTGAAGTGTATTCAAGTGACACAGTTTGAAAGAGGAAAGACATATTTCTAAATTAATAATTGTGTTTAATGTGTAAAAAATGAAAGCCCTCTTTTTGTGAGAAAATACATCTACATATACACACATATATCTGTTTCTGTAAATCCACAAGTGGGAAATGTGCTTCATGTATGTGTATATGTCTGTATTTAAAATACAGACACACCCACAGTTATTTGTTAGACATAAAAATTTCTGTTCTTATCAAAGTTAGTAGTGCACCTGAAGTAAGCAATCCGCATCTACTCTAGTGTATTTCAGCCAGTTTGATTAGAATTGCCCTACCAATTGTGCAGAGCTTCTCAGAACTTCCTGCGTAAGTGAGATCCAGGCTTCCAGGCTTCCTAGCGAGGACTGAATCACTTCATGCTAATCTGCTGGTTAGGAAAAAAAAAAAAATTAACAAAAAAACCCCCCAAACCCCTCACCAAACCCCAAAAAACCCAAAACCAAAGAAACAAACACCCACTAAAAAAATCCAAGCAAACATGAAAGCAACTTCCCCCCAAACCAGTACATTAGTTACAGTCTGCTCATGGGATAGTGACTGAACTTACTGATCCCAGTTACGTTAGGAACTCACTGCAACTGCTTGGTTACTGTTGCTCTACCTTTTCTATGGTTATTTTTTTCATTTGTGGCCAATCACAAGATCTGTTCAGTCAACTGGAATGCTCTTAAGGTGTTCTTGCACAGAGCAGTGATAGCAGTGATGCTTTCAGGCTCCTGCTTCATGTTAGGTTTCTGTGGGTGGGCTCTGCTTTTCCCTAGCGTATGAATGTAGTAAGATCTTTGCCTGGAACTCATGCAGACATTTATTTGAGGTTGCAAAAAAGTTTGGTTTGCTTATTTGTAAACTCATGCTTTGTTTGCTTCTCGCCAAATACAGTGTAAAACCAGCTTCTTTTTGGTGGTAACATCTAGTGTGTACTGGAACCTTGAGCAGCAGGATTCTATTTAAATTGAATGCAACAATAAAAAAGAGAAATGTTAACCACAGTTATTTTTTTGGAAACCCAGAAAGGCATGGCTTGGTACTTATTTCAAAAACCAATTTCATTAAGTTCTTCTCTGTACTGTAGTAATTTATCCAGCCGATTTATACTAAGATCCTCTCCTGCTCCAACTTCCATGTTTGTTCCAGCTTCATGTCACCTTTTGCCAAATTTCGTAGACATGAGTTTGGCAATTTGGGGATGTTCAAAACTCCATGGGTTTGCTACAGGACATCAATGGGGATGAGTTGCAAAACAACTTGTTTTTCTGTCATTCCCCATTCTTGGCTTTTTCCTTTTTTCACTTCTAAGTGTTAAATTGCTGCTGGAAGAGCAGCAATCTCCCAGATAAAGAAGGACAGCATTAATAAGTTGGGGTGGCAGAGTCACTAGCAAGCCAAACCCACAAGGTGATTGCTGGATGGGGCCACAGTCTGAGAATTATTTTGTGTTCCTTCAGGTTGAAAGGTGATATATATAATTTAGTACGGGAAATGGATATCATAAACAAAACAATCTTGTACATTGTAAAGATACGGGGAGGGAGTCCCACAAACACCTGTTTCAGTCCTTGATGACAGCTGGTAGGGCTTTTGGGGTCAGCATTCCCTCTGCAGCTGTGCTTGCATTCTCAAAGGAGAAACCAGCCTCTTTTCACATCCTTAAGAAATTACTCTCCATAACTGTGGAGCAGAAATCAGAAACCATGTATGTCACAAAACATTTTTTAAGAAGTAGAGAGGCTAATGGGATCTGAAAAATAGTATAACATGATTGGTGTCACATCTGGAAAAGAATATAAAATAACTTATACTGTCAGGAAGAATTTTCATTTTCCATCTATTGTTTCAACTCCTAGGTAATGTGAGAATAGAGATATTTATAATGTGATGGATTGCACAATTTAGTCCAGAGTTTTATGTGCCATTTTATGCAATATTATCAAAGAGAGTACAAAAAATTAGATGTTTCAAATGTAAATAATTTGCATAAATAAATTCTGAAATAAACATCTTTCTTATCATGTAATATGACCAATAACGCTTTTGAAACTTTGTTTTAAACACTCACTCTTTAAATAATTAAAGACATTCATACTAGAAAAATATAGTCACGTCACCTTTCTCTTTCTCTGATCCTTATCCTTCTGTAAAGTTGATTTGAAAACTTTATCTTCATTAATCATATGATATATACTTTTTTGTGTGTATAGGAAACTGAAGAATCCAGATGCAAGTACTGAATCAGTACATAAATCCGTATTGTGGATTTAGCCACACTCACACGTATGAGGGTTTCAAAACCTCCGTTTTAAGGACTTGGCAATTATTGTAGATCTCTGCTGGGACTTCGTGACATTCAGGGGGACTTGTATCAGTATAATCTATCCTCCAAAAGACACAGGTTTTCCAGATAACTGTCCAAGGTAGAAAAACCAGATCTGTGTAAAAAAAGTCACCATGTTAGAGCCTTTTCTTACCTGGTAGGAAGAATAAACAGTTCCAATACGAAGCACATTTCTGACCATCTGCGATAGATGTCAAAACACTGTAAAGCTGTTGATGAAAACTTCACACTCCTTTCTCTATAGAATTAAATAAATGAAACTTGTGAATTTAAATGAGTTCTGTGTTACTGTAGTCTGGACCTGAGAGAGTTTCAAACCATATTTAGATATACTCAGTTCAGCTGAAGCCCAGATGCCCAACGTACCCTCTCTGTCCTCTTGTGAATCCATTCTCTGTACTGTCACTTTTCAAAGGCCTTCAGAGGTACCCAGCTTTCTCCTTTGACTAAACACAAGGACTTAAATGGAGTGTAGGCAGTCCAAATGTGGTGGTTTGGATTGCATTTGCACCATAGGAGCAGGACTTTTAATTTATTTTTCATTTTTCTACTCTAAAAGGAAGCATAAGATATGTAAAAATATACAGACATATACCTACATAGACATATCTACAACTAACATTTTCTTACTTTTACGTGTTGTAAATGAAAAAGATGTGGTGGCATCAGTCAGTATGTCTTCATTTTTGGAAACCTCCTTTTGTTCATTGTGTTTTCTACACAAACACATGTTTTAAAGGTTTTTAGGCTCTGATGAGCAAATTGAGCAAAGTCTGCAGAGTTTGATTTAAAATTTTCCCTTTGAACAAAAAAAAGATCTGTATAGTTCCTGGGCAATATGACAGTATTTTGTTTTAGAACTGGTAAAAAACCAATTTTAATGTGAGAGGTTTAGCAATCAAATTTTGAGTTGGTTAGATTTTTTTTTTTTTGTTGCAATATTTGACTTTATTTTTGTGATGAACATCTGGATAATTTTCGACAAAGGAAGTAAAAATGGTAATAGAAGCAGCTCGTTAAGTCCTAAATAACTCCTGGCAAGTGTACTTGTAGTTGTTTCCTCTTGGGCAATTCTACTGCACACAGTGGAATTGTAAGAACTGAGGAATAAATGGACATCTGTCTTCCTAAGCACTACATAAATTTTCTTCCCAGGTATTCTCAGTACTCTGATATTCAAGGACTGTTTGAACATAGCATGTATCAGGCAGAGAAAGTAAGTAGAGACAAGGAATTAATTGCTTCACAGAAATTTTCACCTGAGAAAGGTTATTGTTAGTTTGTCAGATTAGCATCTAGCCAAAAAATAATTTTAGGTGAGCCACTGAAATCACTGAAATCAGTTCGTTATCGACAGCAGGTGTGGGCAACAAGTCCCTGGGCAGGCAGCAATGTGAGTGCCCAACTCAGCTGTCGTCCCATGGGGAGCAGCCTGGTTCTCTTCTGTGGCCTGCGCTTTGGGACCACCTTCCCCAAAACATTCACCAGCAGCCACCAAATGAGCCCCTCATGGTAAGCCAGAGATGTGATCTGTCTTTGACTCATCTGGGAGAGTGAAATAGTTACAGTGACAGTCACTTTATCAAGGCACTTCTGAGCTAATACATTAATTACACAAATTTTGAGTTATTTTTCCATTCTCCCCTCAGGCTCTTAGAATTAAGGACTATATCACTAGAGGGTTTTTTTCAGGTTAGAGCTGTGTCTTCTAGACTTGTGAAGAAGTGGTGAAGTTCACCAGCAAAATATTTGAGTGTGAACGCCTAGCTTTGCCTCACATTTCTCAGCTTTCCTTCACACAGGTTTCAGGCAAAGACTTTGAATTTGTTCACATGAAAAAAAGCTGTTCTTGAATTTATATAAAGTGTGGGTGCTTTTTCTAATCTGAGTGCCTTCTTCCAATTTAAGGTAACATTTCAGCAAAGGCACTGCACTTCAATAAAAGCTGATATTCATAAGGTTACATTTTTTGTCCCGACAAGCCCTTACTATTTTTAAGCAGAAACAAAGATTCCACAGAGGAGTGTTTTCAGAGCAGGAATGGTATTGTGCATAGACATGCACTGCCTCTTTCCAAGCTCTGATGCAGGGCAAAAGTGGAGTGTTTTGATCCCATAAAGTACAGATCTTCAAAAAACCATCCCAGAAAACCAGCCTATTATTTTCATCTGGAAAAGTGTAAATCCAAAATTATTTCTCTTAAACAAACACAACTCATCAGTTCCCTTTCTTTCAGGTCTCAGGCCCCTCTTTTGCTCTTTTTGGTGATTATTTTTCCATGAGTCTATTCTTTCACATATGTATTCATTTGTATTTGTAAGAAGTGGTGATATAAAAAGAAGGACTCTTGGGTCTCTTGCATAGACAGATATTCCCAGGGTGTGATTAAGTTTAATATTACAGCTTCTAAATGATCCTTTAGTGAATCAATGAAGTTTCAGTTATTTTTAGCTAGTGTCAAAACGGTTGGACATAACATTTTGTAATTTTTCATCTTGGTTACCTCAAACAAAACGGGGAAGCTAGAAATTTCTCCAAAAGTTAACAGAGGTCCAAACAGCTACAAAAGCGAATGCCTGCCAGAACCAGCCAGTGCTGCATTAAGATGCAAAGGACACCACACAATTAATGGTGTCTGCCTGTTTGGCATGAGAAATACATCGATTAGTTAAAAGCCCCCTTCCCCACCCTAAACCAGGCAGAGACAGCCTAAAACTCAAAGAAGGTGCAGAGGAGAATGAGAAGGTGCATCCGAGGCAGTGGCCAGTTCTTTCCAGGTGGCCGGGATAGCAGGAGAGGGAGGGCTGGGTCACAGCTGCATGGGGCCACAGGAATTTGGGGTGAGGAGGTTAATGACCCAACATTGCTGCCCTTCTACTCCATTGTACCAGGCCTCTGCTGGAGCCTGGATGGGGAGCATCTTTCTTACAAACAGCTCCCTTGCCTCTTCCAAAACCTCAATGTAATCCCAACCCATCAGCTTTTGAATGAACTGAGCACTTTTCATGCTAGTGAAACCATAATGTTTCTGGTTCCAGTAGATGTTCATTCAAAGTTTGTTTTTTGTGGGAAAATAAAAGACTTTGGAGAAGTTGTGAAAGGAGGGAACAACAGTATTGTTGATGCAAATATTAAATTGAGTTTGTTCTCTCTGTAGTTTCTCCTGAAGTTCATAATATCCCAGTTATGATAAATGAGGTTTATTGGTTGTTGGGTACAGCCTTTATTTCTGCAGTTTTGTACAGGCAGCCTTGTTGCTCAAGTTACTCAAGACATCCTTTAAGCTGCTTATTGAGGAGACCTGTTTTCTTGGAGATTTTGTATAAAAAGTAGTTCAGTGCCACCTCACATTTATAGTTCGATTCAAAATTTTACATGTTTTAAGATGCTTCAGTATTGGACATAGAGTGTAATTTTTAATATTTGATTTTAATAATAATGGATCACCTTTCCTTTATAACAGGATTATTTTACAGATGAAAATAGAGTACTAAAAAAGGACCCACAACAGGATTACCGTCTGGAATATGCCATGGAAAACAGTACACATACAATATTGGCTTTTAGCAGAGAGCTTCACACTTGTGACACAAATGACAAGAGCATAACGGTGAGAGACCCTGATTATATGTAGACAGATGAAATAATTAATTCAGGTTAATGGTATATGTGGTTATTAAGCTGGTTGTTACAATCTTTTTAGTAAAAAGACAGAATTAGAGAAATTCGCTTTCCAAAACATCTGTTTGCTCAACTTGAATAAACCAGGTAAAATACTTGTGCTAGTTTATTAAGCTCTTATGTATTAATTTCAGCTTTCTTTGTTCTTCTACCTTAATACATTATGTTCTCTAATTTCTATCAACTGTACACGGAATTGAAACCGGTACCTCTGGGCCATCAAGTCCCATATGCCACAGTTACAATCATTCAAGAGATGCCAAATTGAGAAACACTTTAGATATTACACTAACTTGTAACTGATCTTAGAAATAGACTTTTAAAATTTTGGAGCAGATGTATTTATTTCTTTATTCAAAATTAAGAAGTAGAAGAATTGTATGGTAAAACTTTCCATGGTATAGTACTTTTCATGGAAAATTCTTATGTTGTCCTAGGGACTGCTGCGATATCTCATAAGCATAATTTTCAATTACATGAAGTTGATTACTTCTCTATTGGAAATGATAGGTTAGACAAATTTACAAGGCTTTATATGCTTTGGCTTGTTTAATACTTATTTTAGAAGCATTACTGCAGAAGTAAAACACTATTTTCATTATCTATGTTTTCATAACATATGCAATAATAGCAACATGAGAGTCTAAAAGATGCAGGAAGCAAACCACAGCTGTATAAACCACCAGTTTTCCAAGCAGTCAATGGATCTCTGGTTCTCACCCCTGCTCCAAATTCTCAGTATAATTCAGCATTCTGAGACATTTCAGGATTTATTAGAGCACTTTTTCTCAAGGGCGATTATTGCAACCTGAGAATAATTTGCAGAGAACTGATCTGTGTAGTGGCTGTAGATTGATTTTTAAGATTTAAATCTGTTCTGTAATTGAATGTCTATCTTCCCTAGTATGTAAGGACAGCATTTCACAGAAGATATTCGCATCTTCACAGATCTGAGCCTGGAAAAAGTTTTGGGAGGAACCTTGTTGCTGGCCAAATATGTAACATCTCTAGAAAAATGTTTATCTTGCATTTAGTTGGTTACCTTTTTATGAGTATGTTCTGCCATTTGCAAATATGATTTCAATTCACAGCATTAGGGAAGGAATCTATCAGAGAAAGATTTAACTTCTTTGTGTCTCCAGTGAACCCTATGAGTATGAAACTTTATTCATTTTAAAGGCAAAATTGTGTAAGTAGATGATTGCTCCTCCTGTATACATTTTCATTGTTCAAATGCTACACCTATGTCATAGCTACTGTAGGAATTATGTGAACTGTGTAAGGGAGATGTTTCTCCTATTCCATGTGGACTTTTTATTTTGTTTTGTTCTGTTCAGGAGAGCACAGTGCGGGTAATATGGGCCTACCACCAAAAAGATCTGGGAGAAGCGGGTCAAAATTACCATGGGTCTAATCGCGGCACAAAGAGTCTACGTTTGCTAAATCCTGAGAAAGAAGAAGTCTTATCTGCCTCTCTGCCATACTTTGACTTGACAAATAAAGACGTAAGTTACTCCTTGTTTTGGGTTTATGTGGAGATGGGAATAAAGTGGTAGCCAAAGCTCTGGACTTACACAACAGGTAGTGTGACTTTTATATATACATTATATGTAAGGAAGGAATTCTCCACTATGAGGTTGATGAGGCACTGGAACAGGTTGCCCAGAGAAGCTGGGGATGCCTTATCCCTGGAAGTGTTCAAGGTCAGGCTGGATGTGGCTTTGAGTAACCTGGTCTAGTGGAAAGTGTCCCTGCCCATGGCAAGGGGATTGGAATAGAGGTGATAGATGACTAAGGTCCCTTCCCTTCTGTGATTCTATGATAATACTGTGTTCTTGCCCTTTTTATTAAGACAGGTGCCTGTACCAGACAAGGATACAACATATTGGTGCCAAATGTTTAAGATTCCCATACAACATGAAAAGCATCACGTGACAAAGGTGAGTGATTAAGACTGAGCAAATTTAGGGGAATTCAGAAAATAATTACATTTCAATTCTTGCACTTCCAAAATTATTTTTTACTGCTTACTGGATGGAAAAATAAGACCTCTTGTCTGCCATCACAAACATGGGTCAAGTGTATGTGTATATCTACCCAGGACCTGTTCCAGGTCATCTTGACAACTACATGCACAGTGATAGAGACTCTTTCTTTCTGTTCTTTTCTCTTCTCCTTGTTCTCTTTCCCTTAAGAAAATGAGGTTGAAAATTATTTCTGTCTATAAATACCACTGGCAAAGACTAAGTAAAATTGTCTAAAAGCATGTTACATCAAGTTTCCACTTTTATATAGGAATTTAATTAATTTCTTCTATCAGATAGTAATTTTAGATTAAATATAGTTAAATGGTGACATTTGTTCAAATAAAGAGCCAGGCTCTTACTTGATTCCAGTCACCTCTCTTGAGATAACCACTGTGGAGTTATGTGAGCAAGGACTGTTATCTTCAGCTCTGTAGAAGCTTACAGCAAAAGAGATGGATATTGTAGTTTATTTAAAAGTTAATGAAAATGTGTGTGCAAACATTCACACAAAGCTCAGCAAGATCCTCGGTGATTTCAAAACCTACATGCATAAACATGCTTTCCTATAACACATTTTCTAACTTTTCTTTTGGTTTGAAATTGAAAGCTTAGGAGTGCTGAGGGAAAGATAGGTCTCACGTTTCTTCCCAGGAGCAATATACTGAAGACCTGATAAAATAACAACTTCTTACTGTTCTAAAGTGTTTAAGATAGCACAGTGAGGTAGTTCTGGCCCTCATTTTTATCTTTCTTTGAACCCACAAATGCTTTAAGTATACAATTATATTCTATTATTTCTTAATATTGTCAGTCATATTTCTCTAGTGCATTCAGTAAGACTGAAATGTTAATTTAACTCGGACAATTTATCATATTGTCTCCAGGGTACATCTGATAAATACCTATAATTATTCTGAAGTATTGTGGGCTTCTGCACTTTATCAGAATGAACAATTCCAAAGCCCAGATTTCTGCTTTCGGGTACTTGATCTTTAATCGCATTTGAAATTTGTAACAGCTTTTTTCACAGATCTTTATGAAAAGCAGGCTTTGCTTGTATTACAGTGTATATGGCAAGATTCCTAATTTTCTGCTTTCAAGTGAGAGAAAGCTTTAAAATGGTAGTATTAGAATCCAGCTTTCCATATTAAATTTGATGGAAGTTGTAGACACATGCTGTTCTGCTAAAAAGGTCTCTGGAAGTATTTATTATTTATATTTTCTGAATTTATTTTCTAAATGTTTTGCCTGACTGCACATACAGTTATTCAGTTTTTAAAAAATTGTACTTGGTTGAAGTTAAAGCAGGATTTTAGCTCAGAAATACACTGGCTAATTTTTCAGAATAGTTTTATATTCTTTCTTTTTACAATGTATAAAGAATATTAAAATTTTAGAAATAGTATTTTCAAAAGAGCAATTTTTAAAAATAAAGTTAAAAAGCAAGAAAACTTCATATTGCTGCTTTAAAAATGTTCAGAGAGTGAAAAATGAATACAGAGAGAGTAGAATTGTGTAGGAACACTTTCTTAACCTTTTTTTCAGAGGCATAACTTAAATTTTCATATAAGTGACTTTTTTAGATGACACATAGAGGGTTGTTGTGGATTTGCATCTATGTGCTTTTGCAAACTGATTAAACATTTCCTAAAGCCTACTGATACACAAAGGATGGGGCTTATGGCTACTTGGGAAGATATTAGCTGTGCAAACAAAGATTGAATTTCACAAAGGGGAGGACAGATGAACTATTTGGCCTGATCAAACTGCCTGTGTTAGTTAAATACTTACATAGGTGTTGATTCTGGATTCATTCTGTAACACAGTTTTCACACAAACCTACACATCTCATTTTTACAGACATCAAAAAAGAGTTTAGAAATCGTACAAATTTGTCTCCGGTATAATTTAGTCTCCTTCAGCAGTGTACATGTGAACTGGCTTAGGCCATTTCTATCCTCCTGTATGATTTTGTGGAGCACTGAAGTGCACTGTTCAGTGCTTGTTGCACAAGCTGTGCTATCAAAAATGTGTGTTAGCTCTGCTGATTTGTAAATCTGCTGGCGATCTGGCGTCTCAAGTCGGTGCAACAGCTGCAATAGGAATTTTAAAAAAGAGTGACTATATGCCTTGAGATAGACTATATGTAAGATACTTACAAATGTATTTTGTAAATACAATCTATTGGCATAACAGGTGGGTAACTGCAACACTTGGTCTTAGGGTTCTACGACAGTGTATTAGTTTCTTCTGTTAGCAGAAGACAAAGAAATAGCTAGCAAATTAGTAAAAAGTAAATTATGTAAGACCTTTCTCTTTCTTTCTTCATAACAGTCATGTTACTTTCCAGGAATGCCAGGTAACAGGAAACAGCATGTTTTCATTGATCAAGCTGCACTATGTGACATGCAAATTGTGCAAGTGATAAGACTGTAATCTTGTGTTCATCTCATAGGTAGAATAAGGACATGAATAAGTAATTTCTCCTTATGCTACACTTACCAATGGAGAACAGAGCTTCACTGCAATATGGAGGCACCCAGCCAGGGTTAGGACTTCTCTGTTAAATCTTCCTTTGTTTCATGTTTCTTGTAATATTTTCTCTAGGGAAAAGATTGTGTCTTCTTACATGTCCCTACACCACCTTCTGTTACAAGATCTTTACTAATGCCTCCAGGAACTCCTGGAGAGATAACTCATAAAAACATTATGCCTGCTAAGGAATAAAACAGAATAAGATAATTTCTCAATATCTTGCTGTAACAGTGCTAACACTTACCCAGATCACAACCAAATCCAGGCACTGAGCTGGTTCTGTGACTCTAATGCTGCACATCCCTCTTCAGCTTCAAGCTGCCTACCTGGCTGAATCATGACCATCTAAAAATTAATTAAACTTCTACAGATTTTCCATTCCGTGTGCTTTCTGTTAGCAGAACCAACTATAAGGGTAATAGGTAAATTTTGAAAATAATATTATGTAGAACAGATGAAAGGGTAATAGCAGGCAACCATCTTTCTTCAAATCAGTTATTTGCACGATGGCTCCACAGCGGTCCTGGTGTGGTGGATCTTGGTTGCTATTCACACGGCAGAGCACGTGGCTGCCTGTCTGAAAACTCCTCCTGCAGCTATGTGTGCATTGGCCTGTTTTGCTGCTTTGAGCTTCAGGCTGTTGTATGTGCCTCAGGCTTACTACCCAAGGGATTTTTACTTTTCTCACATACAGAAGTTAGCCAGGAGCCTTCTCAGAAGTAGCTGTCCTAAAAAAAAGCATTTCACTTATTAGCCTAGACTTTCCAGACATGGATTTAAGACTATGCCTTGCTAGGATTTTTGCAGTTTTTTGTAAATATCATTGTTCTGTCTGGTCCTGAATGTGCCTCTTAATCGCATCTCTAAAGAAAGTTCTCTAGTTTCACTGACTGCATCTCGGGAAGGATCTCCACTACAGCAGGACCTCTCAGAGGGAAGGGGAGAGGGACCCACTGGTAGAGCAGACTTATAGGCATGCCCATGCGCCCACCTCTGCATGAACAATTTTCTGTCTCCCTGCTAAAGCCAGGGCAGCATCCTGGGCATGGAGAGCTGACACAGGCAGAGACAACACGTGTCAGGGTTTGGAGCAGGGCTGGCAGAGACAGAGGTGGTTACCCCAGGGATCACACCCTGAAAAAGGGAGTCTCTGCAGCACCCTCTCTCTTGTATATTACCTGTTTTAAAAGTCTCTTCCCTATTGCTCTTTGAATTTAAAAAAAAAAAAAAGGTAATTCAGTGACAGCACGCTGGAACCTCCAAAATCCTGATATTTTTGTACTGTTGAGATTTCCATGATTTCCATGAATTTTCAGTGCATGTGGATATGTGTGTACTGACACAAGTCTCTCTATTTTGTCAGATTGTAAGACTGTTTGCTGATAATTAGGTTTTTTCTATTTGTCGAATTTATTTCTTGCTCACTGTGAGGTGGCATCCTGCAGATATTTACCAGCAGCAAGAAAGTGAAAATTTGTTTTACATTCATGAGAAATACTTCCCAGTGTTTCAGTAAATACAGCTTTTTCTTCATGTTCAAAGCTTGTTCTTACTGCTTTTTCTACTTATGTTTATACAGATACAGCTCTTTTTTAATACTATCTTTAGCTTAGGTTTCAGTACTCCATGTCTTTTGTTACTTCAATTTAATTGTATTGTTGATTAAAATAACTGCAACTGCTAAAGATTCATTACTCTGGCTTCACATTAACCATAGGTCTTCAATGTGCTTGACTATTTTTTCTACTGCAATTAAAAAACTTTAAAATAGCATTTCTTCTATTGTCTCTGGATTTCCTGCGAATCCTCTAGACCTATGGTCTCCCACTCCACCTGACAAATTGTTTAATGCTGCCTGTAAACCAAAAATTTACAGTATATCATGGTGAAGGAATGGTGTGCTTATCCTGCATGCCAGACATGTCATAATCAATTTGTGTGAAGCTTTTCAGCTTCAGTGTATAGCATGTTTGTGCTAGTTTCAACACTGAATTTTCCCTCTGTGTTTTCTTAATTTCTCTGAAGTACACTGCGATTTCCTTAAGAAAAGTAGTTCTCTGGGCTTCATTAGTAGTAATTCCACAGTCAAAAACATGTCAAATATTGAATTTCAGTTTAAGAGTAGGAAAACCAATTTATGTAAAATAAAAGCTATAACTGAGTAGTAGGGTCACTTAGCTGTATCTTCATGTCCGTTCTCTAAGAACCACTCCTTCTCCTTTAGTCCTAAAGTTTCTAAGTTTTTTCAAAGCTAGTATAATTAGAGAAATGCCAACAAAAAGTCTGTGATGTGGCTGTGCTCAGGAGCATAAAATATTCTGATTCTGTAAGAGAAGTTTTTTAAAAGGATCTCCAGTTTTAGAGGGCATTTGGCATTGGAAAGGAGGATAGTAAGTTGTTTTTTGTAAGCTCTTAGATGTTTGGATTCCTGTATAAAGCAGTCCTTCCTTGTGCATTATTTGAATGTGCTTATTAGAATGGATTGAGCAGGTTTAGCACTGCTGAAATGGGGAAGATGCCCCATCCTGGGGATTAGGATACGTGGCCAAATTCAGTATCTCTTAAGAATAACTCATGAATCCTTGGGAAACATATTGAAGGCAGTGAATTTTTAACCATGGAGATGGACTTCCTCTTATCCAACTTGGCTTACCTGTGGGTCTGAGACACATGCTTAATCAGTCTTACAGTTGCAAAATTGGCTGTTTGTATCATCTTTGAGTAGGTGTCTGAAATGTATGAGCTCAAGCAGCCCCCTGTATGGTTCAGTCTCTCTCCCTTGATGGATGAGAGAACCCAGACAACCAGGCTGTATTAGATAAGTAACTCTCAGATGAATGAATCAGTGAAGACATATCCCACCAAAAAGGTCAAGGGAGCTAAGAGATCATGACAGCAACAAAAATTGCAAAATAATGCTTTTATTTTTTTTAATTTGCTTTTCGGAAAAATGGACTTTTCTCAAGCACAACCCTGTGTAATTTTTGTTGGCACTAAACTTATGATGTGACTAGTGAAACAGGCTAAACATATAATCAGAAAAAACTTAATTACTTGGCATTAGCTGAGAAGCATTACATTGGGCATATTTTTATATAAGCATGAATGTTTTCCATTGCTGATCTCCTTAGAAGAGGGAGCCTCTTTCAATTAAAGAAAGGCCTGTATTAGAACACACCAGCAGCTGCTAGTTAATCTTCATGTTCTGTTTCAGGGAAAATTCTGATAAGGAAATAAAAACTCCCAAAAACTTGTTGCCAAGGGTAACTCTGTTTTTTGACAGTGGAATGCTTTAGTAATACCAAGGACCCCAGTGTGAAAATACAAAGGGACTCCAGTTTACAAGACTGATTGATTTGAAGCCAGAAGGGCAGCTTGTAGCCTGCGGTACCTAAATGAGGGCACTGATTTTTAACTTGAATGATACCAGACAGTAACTGCTTGTTACTCTCTTGGGCTTGAACTTTTACATTTTGCTAAATGGGATAACTCTAGCAAATTGCATCATGCAGCCTGACATAAACAAATGTTTTATATTTTCCCATACATTCCCCTGCAAAGCATTTTCAGCCTCAGTAAATTAGATTGGCAACCAAACAATCATCTTTCGCTGCAGAGCTTGTAAGCTATCTGCCCTTTGATCTGGAGGGCTGGCTCTTCAGTGCAAGCCTGAATTGGCCCATTAGGTTTTGTGGTGTTAAAGACTCATGTAACTGAACAGGCTGGAAATTAAAAGTTTCCCAAGCACTGTCTGAGAAAATAATAGAAATACATTATTCTCTCTTATTCTGATAGATTATTTAATATGTAAGACATTATTCCATTCTGTAATCAAAGATTAAATTACATATTAATACAGATTTTATTGTCACAACAAACTTTGTGTTTCTTACAGATCATATTATTATTTTGCAAGAGTCTTCTTTTATTTCACTTGTATGTCTCAGCAATAAGAATGATTAAGTTACGCAGTTATTGCTGCATTATTTATTCCATACTAAGTATGCAAAAATAACCTATTTATTTCTGCTATTAGCAAAGTTGAATGCCTAGCTAATTTAACCCATTTTCTTTGATTTTTGTTTTTTAAATAAAAATAGCATCTATCCATAAAGGCAATGTATTGACTATGTCAGCACATGATAGGAAAATATGTACACTGTGTGATTTTTCTGGTTAAATAAAAGTCAGAAGGTATGTAATTTCTGATTACATACAGAATTAGACGACAGGAGCCTTAACTTAAAATGTGACCAAAGTGAGCATGGAAAAGGGGAATGTACAATTTTAGTGAAGATCTCTGAGTTTCACCTCCCAGTTCTGAGGTGATTTGTAGGGTCATCTTCAGGAGAGGATTCTTAATGATTAACCCTGTTTTGTCTTGTGTCATGTCTTAATTTTTTCTTTCTCATCCTTAGCTTTGTATAGTATTTTGGTGTAAGGCTGTGACTAGACAGTGCACTGAAAACAAGAAAATTTTGTCTAGGCATTGTCTGCAGCCAAACAATCAACACTTCTTATCATAGCAGGCAATAAAATACTTTAGGGTAGGATTGGGCCTTAGATGAGCAATTATAAAGCAGGTTTTGTGCAAATACTAGAACAGCAGGCTCATCATCTGTCTTGATGGGACTTGTGGCGATGGATGACAGAACAAACCTAACTTGATCCTACTAACAACTTGGCATTGTTTCTTAAGATCAACTTTCTAATTCAGACAAATCACATCTTAAGCAGCATCTTAAGCAAATTTTCTATAGGGCTGATAAAATCGCCCCGATGGTATTTAAGCAGAAATTCCTTTTCAGTACCAACCTTTCACTCTGCAACCCTAGCACTAGCTACTGGGGGTTTTTTTAAGAAATGTTATGATACCCTCTCCATCTCTGCTTCTGCTTGCAACATACAGCAGTTGCAGCTATGTCCAGAGCATAGATTCAGTGACTCCAAATTAATAGCAGAGGAAAAATAGACAGACAATGGTCAGACAATGCCACTCCACAGTGCCCACACATAGCATACTGTATTGGGTTTGCATGACCAAGTTTTGGTAGCAGGGGGACTACAAGGGGACTGCTGTGAGAAGCTGCCAGAAGATTCCTCCCTGTCCAGTAGAGCCATTGCCAGGAGGCTCCAAGGAAGACTTGCTGCTGGCCAAGGCTGAGCCAACCAGGAATGACAGCAATGTCTCTGTGATAACATATTTAAGAAGGGAAAAAAAAATATTGCTCAAAAGTAATCATGTCCAGTGAAGACCGGGGTGAGAATAAGTGAGAGGAAAAACTTTGCAGACATGAAGATCAGTGAAGAAGGATGGGGAGGAGGTGCTTCAGGTGCTGGAGCTGAGACTGCCTTGCAGCCTGTGATGAACACTATGGTGAAGCTGCCTGCCCATGGAGGACCACGAGGATGCAGAGATTCACCTCCAGCCCATGGAGGAGACCCATGCCAGAACAGGTGGATGCCCAAAAGAGGGCTGTGAATCCTTGGGAAACCTGTGATAGAGCAGGCTCCTGGCAGGGACCTGCAGACCCGTGAAGAGAAGAGCCCATGCAGGAGCAGGTTTCCTGGTAGGACCCATGGCCCTGTGGGAGACCCACACTGGAGCAGCCTGTGCCTGAAGGACTGCACCCCATGGAGGACTGTTGCCTGTGGGATGAACTGCTGTTGGACAAGTTCACAGAGGAGTGTCTGCTGTGGGTGGCACCTCATACTGGAGCAGGGGGAGGACTCTTCTCCCTGAACAGTGGCAGGAAAAAACTGTGATGAACAGACTGTAACCCCCACTCCCCATCTCGCTGTACTACTGGCAGGGGAGGAGATAGAACTTGGGAAGAAGAGAGGGACAGGAGAAAGGTGTTTTTAAGATTTATTTTACTTATTATCCTGATCTGATTTTGTGAGTAATAAATTCAAATAATATCACCAAGTTCAGTCTATTTTGCCCATGACAGTATTCAGCAAGTGATTTTTCATAGTCTTTACCTCGACTCATGAACTTTATTTTCTCTCCCCCATCCACTTGTGGAGAGGATTGATAGAGTGACTTTGGTGGATGCTTGGCATCCAGTCAGGGTCAACCCACTACACATACATGACATCAAAATCCACACCATGACAAATTAACCTCCACTGGATGGTCAATAGTTTCTCTTTACCAATGTTTTACCAGTATGGAAATAAAATACATCTTGGATCGAACCGAAATGCACAAAAAAATCCTCCCAAACACAAAACACCTTTTCCCATCACCTCATTCCCATTACTATGACTTTAGTTGCTTGAACTCGAACTGTGCCTTTCTGTTTTATGAAGTGCCAACCACAGTTTTGGTTTCTAGAGAATTGCTATGATAGGATTTTAATAGAGACTTTAAAAGAGCCATGTAATCTGAAAATAGCCCTTGCTGTGTGATTTCATGTATGTTTTGAGCAGTGTTGAAATCTTACAGAAGGGTACCAGGACCTGACTCTGGATAAGAAAATGTGGAAATCAGGGCACTAATGTGATTGTTACTTAACTGCACTTATTTTGTAAGCCATCTCACGATTGTATATTAACCCTGTAAATATAAGTGTTTAGGGCGTTACGAGCAATAATTCCTTAGAGTTGTTCTGCTGACTCAGGAGGCCGTGTTGTGTCAAAATCATAGGCCTTGTGCTTATTTTAACCCATGCTTTTCCCATCAGGAAACTATAGATGCCAGGGTGTGCATGTTGGTGACTCCTCTAGAGGTTCAGTATCCAAAGGCCTGAGGTCTTTCTCACAATTTTTCCCTTTTGGTAGTCCTTCACAGAGGTCAACACTGCCTTTTCAGAAAACGTGTTTCCTGATAGTATATTTCTGTATGTGGAAAACAAAAAAGGGACAGGCTGTAAATTCTCACATTCTCTGTCTTTGGGCAAAGCTGCGTGTTCACTCCTAAGCAGGAGGAGGGAAAGTGCAATGTTATTTAGCTACATAATTGAAGGGAATGTTTTTCAGTTGTGCAATAGAATTAAAACCTCTTCCATTACCATCTCAAAGATATAGATAGAGGTGGCTGGGCATGAATGGTGTGTTCATGAACAAATGGGAGTACTGTCACTGACTTTATTATTTATACTTTCTAAATCATGTGTTACTCTTGAATAAATACAAACTCTTTATAGACTACCAATTTTGGCTTCAGATCAGAAATGTATTTGGTTACATATTACTTTATTATGTTATTGTTTTCACAGGGAGGTAATGATGTTGATGTTTAATTGGCAATTAATTTTGCTTGGAGTGTGTCAGCTGTGCTGAGAGACTATGGTCATACTGAATACCACAACCACCCTGCCAGTGGCTCTGCTGCTCAGGAGTGCAATGAGTGTATTACCAGGAAGCATAACTAAATAAAACAAGTTTTTTCTTCACCCGAGCTTTTTATGAGATTGTACCCCAGGGTTATACTTTTTAACTGCTACTAAATGTGTTATCTTAAATCTTCAGACAAACAGGCAGAAACAATGTTTTATGGGTATTTCTTTGAGCTTTACTTTGTTTACGTTTGGTCTAAATTACCGTATGTCTTTGCAGTCTAGAACTCCTTTTGAGTGGCACAGTTCCAGGTGATTAATTAGAAACAAGAACTCAAATTATTCTCATACACATTTTTCACTTTTGAAGGACAATTCAAGTTAAGCAGTGATGCTCCCTGTTGTACATCAGATGTACATCATCTCAGATGACTATGCATGAACTAGAATCAGTGGCTGTGCTCTGCCTCCTCTAACTAACTCCTTTCTAAGTATACACCTTTCTAAGTAAGTGACACAGCATAAACTCAGAAGCACTTGGAATAGAGAGTGATTTAAAGGGATTTGTCAGTAATGATGACTGATTTTAGCATCCGGATTATACAGTGAGGAAACCAGAAATGGGCACTTAGCTGTGTGTGTGTGTAAATGATAGTGCTGATCTCAGGAAAGATTACAGCAGCTAGTCCATGCTAGACTGCAGCCAGTTGAGCAATGGAACTGTCTCTTTCAGTTCTAACTATTATGTGGTATTAATTTAATGCTTTGTGACAGATGGGGTAGGGTGGAGGCATGGGGAGGGTGGTCTCTTCCTGACCCTGGAATGCCTTAACTCTGCACTGAAAGTCTGCAGCACATTAGTGTTCCAGATGTGACACTGGTGTAGGCAGACTATTCTACTGACATGAGCTAGCTGTTATGTTGTTAGGGTTAAAATTCTGGTCTACCCTGGAGTCATGGACTTAAACATCTATCCCAGCTGAAAGGCATGTTTCCAGCTCTAGAATTTTTGCTCAGCACACTTCTGGGTTGTGTGCAAGTGTTAGGCGGCAAATGACCGGTGGTTTTCTTTCAGAACATTTATAAGAAAATAAAGCCATATTACTGAGGGTTTTCTTCTTGAACACATGGAGGATTTTTGCTGAAAATGACCCAACTTTATAAAGCCAACTATTCCAAGCATTCGCTATTCTGAAGAAAAATCTAAAACCTTAAAAGAGATATTTTAGGTAAATATTTGATCATGTCACACTTACACTTTTGAAGAAAAAAAATCAGAAACAATCTTGATGAATCCTGATAAGATGAAATTGTGTAAACCTTTGAAGAAGTTTTCTCGTCAATTAATTTTTCAATATATGTGCATCGTACACATTTGCAACAGACGTACAAAGACCAAATTAATCAGTAAAAATGTAATAGTTCTTCCTGATGAGGAGTGTAGAAAGCTTATAACTTGATCTTCTGCTGCAAAAATTCTTTCAACCAAACTCAACCAGTATTCATTTGCACTGCCATCACTTTTTGGTGTAAGTTAATCAGAGAGATAGCAAGATCATATAAATAAATTAACCAACCACAGGCTAGAAATTCTGATGGATGCAGCAGTGCCAGGACGAAAGTCTCATGTCAAAATTTTAATCTCCATTTTGAGACTAACGACTTGCATTTTCTTCCTTGTGTCACCACTGATTACACACATGAGGTGTGTAAGACTGTGGCCTTATTCAGAGTCATTTATATATCAATATACAATACTGTCACGTCTTTAAAATGTAAGAGTAAATTGAAGCTACCTTTTAGAGACAGGAAAAAAATAATGCTTTTCACTGACATATCAGTGTAGAATTATCATTGCAAAAAGATCAGGAACTTATTATCTTTTTCATATATAAAAATAAATTCAGGGTTTTTTGTTTTTTTTTTCCTGGCATTCAGTGGACTATATTTTCTAAATAGAAACACTACGGTGACACAATGGATATATTTTACTAACTTTCATCATTTGCACAAGCAGTCATGAAGAACAAACCACAGCTCTTAACATCAAAGAAATCAGAGCAAATAAAAAAGGAGAAAAGCAAGAATAAGCAAGAAAGACTTCCAGGTTTCTGAAGATAGTTTTCCCTTTAGGAACTCTAACTTCTTGGATCACCTGAGCTGTTTGCATTTTTTATGCTATTTAATACATCACACGTTAGTATCTTGGCCCTGCTTATCATCACCTTGAGATGCAAGGCACTGTTATGTTAAAATTTTGGCTAGGTTTTTTTAAGGAAAAAAAACCCCAAACATATTACATGTTCAGTTTGTGCAATAGATAAAGCGATAATAGGAAATCAAGAAGAGAGGAAGAAAAATTGAAGCTGAGTAACCTGGCCCTGGCAGATGCAAACACTTTCTTTGTTCATGTGATGTCAGCCTGTTGACTAGAATAGGGCTTCTGTTAAAATAACAGGTGGATTGCACAAGTTTTATCTGGCTTAACATTATAATGACTTGAAAAAATTTTTATTTTTTATTTTTCGAAAGTCAGTGTTTTCAGATGTGCTAAGAGATTCAGTACCATGAAAGGCGCTCTGTAAAATTACTCAGCCTGGCCAACAAGTACAGGTCAAGCTAACTAAGCACCATTGCCATAACCCCTACTTTTGGTTGCAGAAGCCAGTGTCTTCATTTACATTTGAATGTGGTGTATTTTAAATACCTTGTTCTTTGGAAGCCATGATTTGAAGTGGTGGGGGATTATAGTACCTCTATTATGTTTTTTCCTCTATTAGTGGGAGTCAGATAGGTTCATATATGTCAGTGTGCTCAGGCAGAAAGACCTTTTTCCCAAGCTTTCAAGAAAAGGTAGGGAGGAGGATGTAGAAAGCAATCCATCATGAATAATAAACCATGAGCTTCTTACCACAGGTTTCATGAAAAACAGGAGAGATTGTATCTTGTTGCATGCACTTGTGTTTTGCAATCCCAAACATGTTGGACATTTTGATGTAGGGTGGATATAGGGCTTTTATTCTCTGTGCCTCTGGCAGTTAGGAAATGTCAAGCAGAAAATGCACTTTGCCTGCAGGGGAAGAAGTCACCAAGGTGCCCAGTGGTGCAATATCTCTGCAGGCTTATTCACAACGTGGCAAAGAGATGAACCCTGACAGCTGGGTCTTCCTTGCATGTCAACAAGAGTGAAAACACCAGAGATGAGCCACAAAGAATGAAGTAAAATGGGGAAAATAGGTGGCTATATGCATATTCCTATTCAGTCTCCTTTCAGCTTCTTTCTTGACTCCCTTTGCTAACAAGAGGTGGGTAGGGATTTGTGAGTAAATGAGAAGGAGCTACATTTCAAAGTCATAGGTTTCTTTATAATTATTCAAAATGAAAGGTGGAATCCCATTTTCACTGCAACCCATCTAGATCTCTCAATTATTGTTTATCTAATTACTTATCTGAAAATGTCATTTAAGAGGTCCCCTTGTAACAAGAGAGCAGAGCAAACAAGTCTATGTATAGACAAGAATCCAAATAAAAATTAACTGTTCACTTAAATCTTCAAAGTTTAAAGACTCTTAAGTACCATTCTTATTTTTATATTTTTGCATGTTTCACTTCTTTGCCCTCATGTATCACATCAAATTATTATCTTTTTGCAAGTATTCTAAAAGTTGCACAAATTAACAAAACGGTCGTGGTGACTCTTTGTGATTGGTCCACTATCGTTGACTAGAGACCTCCAAAAGAAGAGCTCTGCAAACTGTGTTATCATTCACTGAGGCTGCAAGTACTCTGGAAATCAGGCCACCCTGATCTAAATATTTAATTGTAGATACCTGCCTTAACAACTAATTTTACATCTGGGACTACGTATGTGCACTTCTAAACACGAGTGATTTTCTGAATTTGGCCCCCTATTTGAGAAACATGGTTGTTGCTCATCATTATTTGTAAGGCTGGCCAGAAAACAAGAATTTTGTTTATTTGAGGAAAAAAAAAATGAGGTTTTGGAACTTCTTTTTAGCTTGAAGTAAAATAATCTGTACAGATGCTCTTTGTGGAAAATGAGAGAGGAATTGTGAGGCCGTCTGAACAACCAACTTACTCTATAAGCTAAAGTAACAAATTGCTGAGTAAAGAGGCAGCACTCACCTGGGATGTAGAATGGCACATTTAAATCCCTACTCCAGTTAATCACCACAATAGAGTAATAGATCATAGTTTCTAATCTTCCTCTCTGTTGAAGTTATTCTAGTAAGTAAATATAGTTAGCTATTCATTGGATCAGAGAAGGGGAACTCAAAGTGTCTAGGGGGGGTCCGGTCCTCTTCCTTCTCTCATTTCAATGGGAAATAATGCTGTGAGCCTTAGGGAGCTGGCTGTTAAAATATTTCCATATTTTTCTGAACAATTCATGATTAATGAGATTTTCCTAAGATTTTTTTATATAATTTTCACCACGGATAATATTTTCTTTTAAAAGCAGAAAAAGGCCTCTTTAACCAAGTTGTAATAAAAATGTATAAAAAGCATAACTTCATTGCTACTCTTCATTACTTATTTCTGCACCTGAAGAATATAAGTTATTCTATAAGATGCAATGGAAAAGATGTTTAAAAACTTATTTTGGTTTTGTTTTTCTTTTCTTCACTTAGGAAAGCTGTACAAAACTGCTTTTTGAAGTGCTGCTATTGTTTTGGTAACTGACATTAAAAACTGATGACAGGATGTGAGTTTCTAATTTTGGTGATGTCCCATGGTTTTGAGGGGAAGCTGGTCTTGAAGTAGCGATTGTAAGCACAGCAGGTGCTGGGATCTTGGAGCAGCAGGCAGAACTAACACATGTTGGGATGAAAGTACGCTTTTTTCTTGGTAGATATAGGGATAATATTCCTAGAATATTTCCTTGACTAACCTGTACATAATGTGGAAATTCAGAATTCTTGGGATATATCCTGCTATTTAATGTATAAGCTTCCATGTTACAAGTGTGTTTTTGTTCTGCAGTATTTGGATAAATATGCAGGTGTATGATGGGACAGAGAGAAGAAGCAACATCAAGCTGAAATGGATTTCTGAATCTTTGTCATTCACCCTGACATATTTGGGAATAAATTTCTATTTAATGGGAAAACTTGACTCTGATCTCCTTCAAAAATACCTTTTACTTCCACAGTGCAGTAATTCATGATGATGGTAATGCTAAGTGAAATAGGGATTACTGAGAACATTGAACAGTTCAGATGATCTCCTATGAAGTACTTCAATCTTGCTTCCAGAACTTTGGCGCACCTGATTAAATTGGCATCTTTCCATTGATTTCTAAGTGCAGTGAAGTGGGTTGTGCACTTCTTGGATGGACATGCAGGTGCTCAGCAGCATTTGGACTCCCCAAGAGCCCAACTTCAATGGTACTTTGTAGATTTGTATCAACAAGCGTGGTCTTGATATACACAGGCTCTGGCTGTTTCTTTCCACCCTTCCTCTTTTGTCTCTGATTTAGTGTTTTGAACAAAATGCAGATATAATTTGTGTTGACAATATTTTAATACTGTAATAAACTGTTCCTGCTTACTCTGCTCTGGTCCTCTAGTAGCATATGAATGTGCTTACAAAATAAAATGAATGCAAATTTACGATGTATATACATTCTTTTCCTGTTTAAAATAACCTTCTCTTTCCTGATGCTCTAGGTGACCCTGCCTTGGCAGGGGGTTGGATTAGATGAACTCCAGAGGTCCCTTCCAACTCCAACTTTTCAGGCATTAATTGATTCAGTAACACTGAAAGGCAATACTGCATGGCACCCTGCATCTTAATAGCTGCATTGCCAAAGTTTTACTTTTCTTGTGAAAATATTAGTGTTTATCTCATTCAGCTTGAAGGTAGATATGATAGAATGTGATAAAGTCTTTGAAAGCAAAGACAAAGGAAAAACTCCCTTTTAATGCTGTTCTCTCTGTGCTGATATTTTGTAGAATATGATCCTTCTGAAAAGTAAAATAATTTTTTTAAGAAGTATTCATATTTGCCCCAGGGACGTCATCTCTGACAGAGATGATTTAACATCATCCATCCAAACAGAGAGTAAACACTTATATGGGAATTAAATAATTTAAGCCTACCCTGAAGTTCGGTGATCTAATTATACTGGGGGCACCCAGGCACCACTGAGAGCCCTCCAGCTCATCACTGTCATAAACAGGCTGGAGCACCCAACCTCTCAGGAAGGACTTCATGTTTTTACAACTGAGCAGACTTTAAAATAATTCTAATGTCTTTTAGATGTCAAAAAAATTTGAAAGTCCATTTTGAACTGCTGAGAAATGCGGGGTATACCTCTAGGCTCACCCTAGATATACAGAATCTACGCACAGCTGTAACTTGAAATATCACAAAAGAGGCAGAAAAGGGTGAAAAGCTCTTACTTGTTCAGATACAAGCTGGTTCAGGCTTCCAGCTGGTTTATATCCCTTTCCTACTGGAATGAGGTTAAACAAGACTGGGCAGGGAAAAAGACAAGTGACAGTGCAAGACTGGGATGGAAGGAGAGAGAACAGGAAAGATTGTAACAGAGGTTTTGTCAAGACAGACTTACTTCCTGTCCTTCACTGATGCATTTGGGCAAAATGAAATTTTTGGAAACTTTATTTCTTGAAGTTTCAGGGTGCTGAAGTTACATCTCAACTACAATCTAACATCAAGTCTTTTAAAATAAACATACCATATAATGTTTAGATCTGTCTTCATACATGCATTAAAATAGTCACATTGAGATTTTTTTTCCTTTTCATTTTAACATTGATAGGTTGAGCCATTGATCCAGAAAGGCCATGAGAATCTGGTGCATCATATCCTGCTCTATCAGTGCAGCAGCAATTTGAATGACAGTGTGCTGGACTATGGGCATGAGTGTTACCACCCCAACATGCCAGACTCTTTTCTCACATGTGAGACGGTCATTTTTGCTTGGGCCATTGGAGGAGAGGTAGGATGAGTGTCTGTCTATAATGGTTCATCAATGGGGCTTTAGGATGGGGTTTATTATAATTAAGTTTCTTCCTGGTATGTTAGTGATTACTTAATCTGCCTGTTTTTAAGGGTACACAATCACAGTCCCTAAATGCCTCACCAGTAAATCCTTAACCTCTTATTGCCTTTTAAGTGTGCAATGCAATGGTCATCCTGAGTGACAAGACAAAAGTAAGAAAAATAGTATAGAAAGAGTTGATGCCTGAGGGGAGAAAGATAGCTTTGGAGCATGGTAATCTTTCCCTGTATCAGCATGTCCCATCTGATTTGGAAATACACTGCCTCCAGCAAAGACCAGTATCTGCTACCTGTGGAGAATGACAGAAAGAAAAGCAGTGTCTGTAGGTGACTTTGTAAAAGATACAGAGGCAGGACTTTCCAAATGAAGTTATACATAGATTTGATTGGTTATACGTGTCACCAGGACCTGTTTTCACTGTTGCTCCATTCAGACATATCATTCAGAAGTTTCCTACCCAGGCCAAAGAGACATCATTTCAATGTAGGAGAGATTCTGTGTCAGTGCTGAGCCAGCATAAGGACCGCTTTTCTCATGGCAATGGGGCGCATCTACAGAAAATACAGGCTCTGATGCCACGGTTCACTCCAGGCTGTGTTTTCAGCTTATTTCTTATGTTAATTTAGGATGCAGCTAATGCTTTCACTGACATAATGCAGCATCACTGCCAAAAGAATCCCACCCCTCTACCCCCTTGATTTATTGTGTTCCTACACAAATGATGGTGTGAGCACAGGGAGGGACTGGGGTAATAGTTTCTGGAGCCTTTGTTTGACAGCCTGCAGTCCAAAACCATCTCAAAGTGCTGCAATGTGAGGAAGCCAGAGCTGTTATATGGACCCATCAAAAAAAAGTTTAATCCACTATGAGCATTATCCCTCACGTATGCTTTGTGCATTTTTGCCATCAGCTGTGCTTTGACCTAGTATTTGTACTTCCAACTGTCTTAATCTAAGTGCAATTAAAAACTCATATAAATAAGTTATCATTTGACAAGCCCTGTGGAGGCTTTTGCAAGGATGATGCCATTGTTAAGATCTGTAGAGAGGAATCTAACAGGGCTGGGATAGATTCAGGTTTACCCGAGTATCCACTTCACTAACTTCAGTTTACCCTTACACAGAATGATGGTTATATTATTTCTTACTATATACTACAATTAATTCAGTAATATCCATCAAACATCAGAAAGCCTGAATCTCAAATTGCACGTTTCAGAAAGTTAGAATCTCAAATTGCATATTAAAATATTAGCAATATACTATAAAATACTGCAGATGAATTCCAGTTACAGAGAATGTGGTATATGAGTTCACTTAAGAGATACTGGTATTTTGCTTTGAATCAGGAGTGAGCTTCTGAAGTAAATCTTACCAAGCTCTCTTTATCATTGTGAGTGGTTTGAGACTTTTCACAGCACCCTTTTGAATGAAGTAAAACTGAATGCGCAGGGGTGAACCCAGCACATCCTAGCAATAAATGGGGTTCAGTGCATGGAGTCTGACTAGAGCTTGGCCAAAGGAGCATCATTTGGGGGCAGTGGGTCCAGCACAAGCTATTGCACTGTACAGGGTTACCTCTTTTGTGCTATTGGCTTGCTAATGTAAATGTAGCCATGAAGATCATCTTTATTGTTCAAATCATTTTACTTAGAACACAGTGATTTGTACAGGAAAAAGAAGTTAATTACATGCAGTCTCAGTATTCCCTGGAAATTACTGCTTTTAGAAACTGGGAGCATTTAAAATGTTGGTTCATTTCTTCATAAGGGTTTTATTGTCAGACTAAGTGCTTGATGATGCAATGTTTATACATTTAAAATGGAATTTTCCTTTTCTGCTCAAACAATAAATACAGAATAAATAATCATAAGATCATAGGATAATGTAGGTTGAAAGGGACCTCAAGAAGTCTCTAATCCAGCTTCCTACTCAAGGCAGGGTCAGCAGTGAGGTCAGATTGGTTTGCTCAGAGCTTTGTCCTTTAGCAATCATGGGATCTACTGTTTTATATTGACAGAGTTATTTAGTGTATTGAGTATATAGTAACTATATTATAGCACAATGCCATGTTCAGAAAGCTGTAAGTTACCTTTGTAAATATCATTAATATGATCATATCATTGCAAAAAGAAGTCAACATATTTATAAAGAGAAAATAACTCCTTACTATGGCAAAAATACTCCTAACTCTGTATACGTGTATTGATTTCCAGGGCTTCACCTATCCTCCACATGTTGGCTTGTCCATCGGCACAGCGTCTGACCCTCTCTTCGTTCTTATGGAGGTGCATTATGACAATCCGTCATACACAGAAGGTGTGTAGCCTCACACTCCTTAAAACATGCAAAACTCGAAAATGTACTAGACACAAGTGCTCATCACTGCATTGAGTGATGAACAGAGCAAATACAAAGCCAAGGCTTATTTTTCTCTGCTCACTAGTCCCTGGTTCACAGTACTTTTCTTACTGCGCTCAAAAGTTGAACCCAAAGTCAGTGAGATTTCAGATATACAAGAAATTTTGGACCAGGTGAATAAATGTCCCTTTATCACTACATTCTCGCTCCTTTCTGTGTGCTGGGAAATCCAATCTGATTGACAGCAAGCAGTATAGCACTCAGACTGTGAGGCAGCAACACAGGGAATGACCTTTTTATTAATTTTTTGTGGCATTTTCTTAAACATATACTTGAACTGTGGGCTGAAGTTGAAGTATAGATTCAGTTTGCTAGACCATCCACTTAGTAAAAGCAGTTTACCTTAAAATATAAGCTTTGAATTTATGATGGTGGTTTTTAAACTTTCTTCCTAAAATTAATTTATATTTAGAAGAAGTAAAAGGAAGAAACTAAGGACTCCTAGGAAATCAGGGGAACTTTGAAGCTGTCTTTGGGAAAGATGTTTTTTGTTCTGAAACATAAGTTTATTAAGCTGCTGTACCTGAGAATATTTTGGTGATTGCTATACATGAACTGAGTAAAATCCAATGCAGCATAGTGTACTGGCCTTTCTTTATACCGCCATGTGTCAAAATAAAATCTGCTCTGTGGGTTATGGTGTTCAGTCCTACTGTCATTTTCCCTCTTCACGTAGTTCTAAATTAACTACCTCTTTTATTTATTTATTTATTGACAGACTCTGTCCTTTCAACTTGCACATTTGCATGGCACACAATAAACTTTGTTGCATCCTTGATATTGTATGCTTTTCCATCAAATGTTACCTGAAAGACTGAGAAGTCACATGCAGAAAAACTGTGTCTGATTTGGTCATGTCAGTAAATTCATAATTTTGTTTTCAATGACTGTGCTGTATGATAGCACTGGTTTAGTTCAAGTGGCACATGCAAAAGCTGGAAATCAGTATTGCTTTGTTTCCTTTTTAAGCAATGGGGACAATTTTGCCTTGGTGGGACAGTCCCAGGTGAACCCATGGTCTCACTAAAGTCCTGGGAACCTTCAGACAGTGTAGGCAGAGCAGGGTGTTTGTAATCCAGGTCATGTTTCTCCTCCTCCCTTGGAAAATGCACAGTAGAAGATTGTGTCAGGAGTCTGAGGGAGTAGACCTGGGTGCTCTGTCTGCTTCAGGTGGGGACAAATAGTGATTCTCCTGACACAACATTAAACCTGCCACTGGATCACCTTGATTTTTGTGTTTTGGCACCCGCATTTTCCCGGTTTGGGTCTCATGGTGACAGGCTGCACTGCTTCCCTCTCATCATGACCTCGGGTAATGTTTTCTTAAGTGTCTCAGATTGGTAGTCAGCATCGTCTTCCAGTCAGGAGCAGTTCAAACATTTTTTAATTTAACAGGGAGGGTTTTGATTGCTCCTGGTTTTGTAGTCCTTAACATTCACTTTTCATTTGAAAGGCAGCCTCATTTCAGGTTGTTTATCAGAAACTCTGACAGACCATAAAAGTGTCTGACATTTAGATGTTAGCAACTAGTTTGAGGGGGAAATTCCACAAAGGAAAAATTTGAGTTGATGAGATTGTACAAATAGGTCCAGAAAGGGAGTGAGCATGGATTTCCAAATACTAAATTTGGAATGTTGTGGGACAGGATATACCAGCATAAATGTCATGATTCATATATTGCAGAATGTCTCATGGTTGATTACCATTCTTAATTGTCTATGTATAGTTCATATCCTTTGTTCTTTAATATTTATATACACATCTCCATCTTAGGTATTTTAGTGACTGGGTAACAGTCCATGCTCTGTCCTTCTGCCATTTGCTTATCTTAAAATAGACTGTTGATTTCATATTGATGTAAAATTTGGCTTCAGGCACTGCTATATCTGTTATGTTTTTTTAGAAGACTAATATAGGTCACTAGGAAGCATCTTACCTTCTCTGAGATACTAAATATGCATTTTCCATTTTTAATTTTCAAAATTGAAATTATTTCAGCTGTTATTCATAAATACAAATGAGTGAATGGATGAACTAACAGAGTGTTGTCCAAACACGAATTAATCTTTTTTTATATGTCTTGACTAATACAAATGACTAACAGGAGAAAATTAATTATAAGCATTTAGATTATGAAAGCTACATAAATTATTAATAGATACACAAGTTAACACATATGGCTAAACATATGTGGGTGAACAAAATAGTTTTGTATAATTTTGACTCTTAAAACTCAGCCTCTTCAAAGCAGGGTTTGGTTCTTTAAAGTAATTTTTGAAATCAAGAGCAGTCTTTGATTCAGTGCAACATTAAAATACTCTATAATTCCCTTGTCTACCTCACTCAGGATGCTAGTATTATGTACAAGCTTGGGATTTAGTAAGAAAATTTTCATATTTAGCTGATGCTCTCTTAATTTGGGAGATTTTAAAAGGGATATACTTTGTCATTTAAGGTATGCTGTAATCTAATGCGATCCTAAGCAAAGGAAAAACATAATTAATGCTAGGACTCTAGGTGAAGAAATAGATACAATTCACAAGTAGAAGGCAACACGTCTTGAAAATTTAAAAAAAAAACACAAAAATTTTAAGCTGTGCTTTAAATATTTCATTTGAGAATCATACATGGAATCTTTTGAGGTCTTATTATTTCCTTGTATTGTTTCTTCTGCTTGTGATTTATCTTCTTTTCTCTGAAATCCATGTTGGATATCTCAGTGGAAGGGACATGAGGGCTACAGAAAGCATGTATTTTTCATTCACATCTGAACACCACAGAGAACAAGATACCATGTTCTAAAACTGTCCTGTGGACTGTCCCTATTTATTACTTACTGCATATGTTTTGACTCATTTCCAGGTTATTGAGGTTGATTCCTCAAATTTCATGTAGAAAACATAGGACATAACATGAAAAATGTGAAACAATTTGGTTTTTGTTTTGTTTTGCTTTTTGCTTTTAAAATACAGATTTATAGCCGTGGCTTACTGTGTTCCTTTGTTGCAGGCTTGATAGATAACTCTGGTCTGAGGCTAATTTATACTCCAATTTTAAGGAAATACGATGCTGGGGTTATTGAAGCCGGTCTTTGGGTCAGCCTCTT
Organism: Grallaria varia; assembly: GCA_013396735.1. NCBI lineage: Eukaryota > Metazoa > Chordata > Aves > Passeriformes > Formicariidae > Grallaria > Grallaria varia. Next base: position 96,580 of record VWZG01011760.1, on the reverse strand, counting down.
CCACAATATCCCACCAGGAATGCCTGAATTTGTGTCAGAAGGTCACTGCACGCTGGAATGTCTGGAAGAGGTGTGGCTCCTGCCTAAATCCATTGGTTTTCACTCATAAATATAGTTTAGGAGAGTCACTTTAACTTCTTGGGAAGAGTAATAGTTACTGGTTAAAAGACATGAGAGCAAAGGCATTTGGTTGTACATGTTGCCCTCCAAAATGCTGAGTCTTTTTGAACTGGGTATTTATGGTGCTCAGTGTTCGGGCTGCTGTACTTACATGAGTAATACTGGAAGACACAGTGCTTGCAATGTTTTAATTCTGTGTCAAATATATAAGCATACACTTTCTTTCCATGGCAGAGCTGTTAGTACATTGGAACAGCTACCTCAGAAAAAATGTTGAGACTAATTCAGACCTGTGCATATGCAAAAGGCTCCTAATGATGAAGCAAAGATGAATGGTATTCTTAGACGAACCAGAAACTAAAGACCTGAACAGGTTTGGTTGTATGGCCCAAAGTACAATTATACATTTATTAAATACTTTGTTTCATTAAGATTACTTAAATATCTCTGCAGGTAATGGAAGCATTGTCTAAAATATGTGATTAGTGTATCATGGAAGATTCTCATATACTTTGTAATTCACAGGGAAAGGTTGAATCAAGAATATAGTTTACTATGAAGGCCAAATTAGATGCAGAATTTAGAGTTTGTTCTTGGATGTGTTAAGTGTTTCATATTGTCCTAGCACTTTTCAGCCTTAAAACACTTTAGTAATCTATTATCATGAGGTTTCTGTACCTAAGGCTGTTCATGAAAGGTATTGCAATAACAGATTGTTTCTAACTTGAGCTCTGAACAAGGATTAAAGTTGAGCATACTCAAAGTTTAGGTCAGTAATCTCAGCTAGAATGGGAGTGATGTCAGATTTGTGTCAATTTGGAAAAGTTAATTTTCAAATGTTTTTGATCTAGAAAAAAGTTTCAGGTGTATTTCACCACCAGTTCACTTGAAGGTGGGGAGTAGAGCATATTATGATTACAGCCTCTCAAATTTAAGTGCATCTCTTGGCACGATGTTGATGATAACATCATTCATAACTGCATAGAAATTGTTTTTCACAATAAACATCCACATTCACTAGTATCAGTCATTAGCACTACAATAATCTGCAGGTTTTAGTATGATTCCCTTGGAAGTAGTAAATTATTGAGAATTACTTGCAGTCTAGTTGATTTTCATTAAAAAACTATGTGTGCAACCAGGAGTAAAAACATGGGGGTTTTAATAAAAAATAATCACAGAAAAAATCTAGCCTTTCTTTGTATACAAAACCTTCATTTCACATATAGGTTTGGTTTTGCTCCAGACTGCATTTTGTTGTAAATTGAGTGAATGTAAAATGTATTAATTAATATATTTACACTCTTTGTTTGTACACGACATTGCATTACATTACATTGCACTTGGGCACACTGATAGTGTTTGTTTCCCTTGGCCAGGCTTTAGGTGCCGAGAGACCTGCTGGGATTCAAGTGTTTGCGGTACTTCTTCATGCCCATCTTGCTGGCAGAGCTATCAGGATGCGCCACTTCCACAACGGCAAGGAGCAGAAGCTACTTGCTTATGATGATGAGTTTGACTTCAACTTCCAGGAGTTTCAGTATCTGAAAGAAGAAAGAACCATCTTGCCAGTATGACACTCTTAATTCTTTTCTGAAAACGTTTAACAGATAATGTGCCTAACATTTACTCACACTGAGGATTATTTTTGCTACGGAATTTCTTATCCCTGCATCATAACATCCTTGAATGTTTTGTTAATTTTTCCACTTATTGCAGAGAGACTAATGCATTAAAGTTTCAGTGTCTCAGGTGTGTCCACACAATTCACCAGAGAACTGGCTTGGTCCATCAATTCAAGCTATTTTTTGAGTATGTTTGGTATCCACAGTGACTTGATTTGAACTTTACTATCACAAATGTTTGAACAAAGCAGATTAGAAAATCCCAAGTGGGCCTGACTGTGCCATCTTTGTGCATCCAACAAGATGAATAATGGGAATCAAGCATAGCTTCATAGAGCTGTTGGAACCAAGTGGCACATCCTCAGTGTTTGCACACAGCAAGCATCCAGCCTTGCAAACGTGTCTACAAATCAGCCCTCTTCTGTTTGTTTCTCATTTTTTGTTGTTGTTGGGTGTAAAACACCATGCTTGTGTTTCACGTGAGGTTTCACTAGTAAACAAAATCCTTTTGGAAAAGAAATCATGCAATTCTATCTACTGTACTTGTGAAAATAATGTAACAGAACTTGTAGAAAAATTCCAAATCCAATTATATTATAAAGCAGTAACTATGCATAGATACAGCATGAAAAGAGGCTGTGTTTTTTTGTGTGAGTCACTCATTTAAAAATCATTCACTCATCTTTTGTTAGTTCCAGCCAGCATCTTTTTTGAGGCTTTGGCCTGAGGACAGAAATTTTAGTGCGGCAAAGTCTGGGTGCTCCAGATCTGGCCTGCAGAGCAGCTTGTCCTGGTGCATGGGAACAAGCCTGTTACTTATTGGAATTGGTCAGGCTCAAAATGTCAGGAAAGACCACTGAAATGACTGAACTTCAAGTATGGTCAGGAGCCCCATGGCTTAAACTTCTAGGCTTCTCTTCAAGTCCCTGTCTTCTTATGTCTCTTCTCCCACACTGGTAGACTCTGATATTTGTACTTTAAAGACAAGAAGCCAAAATGCTAACTTTCCAGTTTAATTTCTACAACAAAACCGGAATATTCAAGTGCAGCATTTACTCTTTGAAGTCAAACTGCTTGTATTCTACAGGGACTTCAAAGACAAACTGGTGCAACCTCCTCCAGGAAAGAAGTGTTGAAGGGTTTAGGAAGAGGGCTGGCAGCAGATGACAGGTTTGCAGAGAAAGCCTGTAATATTTTTAGGAAAATCCATGCAGATTATAGAGGAAGGCCTCTTACAATTCAAGAACATAAGGGAGTAGGCAGCAAAAAGACTAAAAGAGGTATTTGATAGTATCAGCAACCTGAAAAAAACCAAAAAACAACACCTCGAGCAGAAGCTGGAATTCTTTCTCCGAAGAGAGCCTTTTTCCATGTCTCTCTTTGTTTTTATTTTATGCAAAACTACAAGTACAGCCTTTACATACATCATCTGGTGTAATTCAGAGGGCAGTCTAACCAAATAGCTAATAATATTATAGTTTTTCATTTAATTTTCCACTTATTCCTAGTTTCTATAAGCTCTTCCAAGGGTGTATCCTTCTTTTGGCTTGTGGTGTCCAGGTTATTTGCTTTCTTCACGTATTAGCACAGTCTTCTCAGTTTGGAAACAAGAGATCAAATATCACAGAAGGAACACTTTTAGTAAACCGTATACAGCCTGTAAGCTATGGGAGCCAGAGACCTCGCTGGTGGGAACCAGCATATTCCCACTGGAAGTAGTGAAGCTGTGCCAGGTCATGCTGCTTCATAAATCTGCATCTCCATTTGGCTGACATGAGGCTGACACACCTTCTTCCAGCAGCCTGGAGTACAGATTGTGCTAGCATTGATCTGACAATGAGACAGCCTTCAGGAAAGAAGTTCTTCACCTGTAAAGGGTGATCTGATTTTTTTCAGGGAAGTATCATAGGTGATAAGGGAAGATGATGATACAAGAAAAATAAACCAAAACAAATAAACATTTGGCATCCTTGTGACATGAAGCTGATCAAAATATCATATTTTTGATGTCTGGTTATGTTCTTGAATATTTTAATTTATACTGGATTATCATGGCGATTTTGAGATTTTTACTTGATTTGGTACAGGAAGTAAAGGTATTACCAAGCAGTATGTCAAGACACTAAAACAGTTAATTGTAGGGACTTGAGAAGGTAAGTATTAAGCCTTTCCCATGCATACTTGTCAATGTAGTGAAGTCTTTGCCTGCCACTCCTCTACTACCAGACTTGGCAGAGAAATACTTGTTATTGTGATGTGGAAAACCTTTCTTCTCCTCATTTGCCAAATATTTCTATTGAAGTTGGCAGGATGAATTGGCCTGGGTAAAGTAACACTGGATGAGTTTTGGAGCAAGAATCATTTGTATACATTGTCTACTGTATAATTTTACAGAAAATTGAATTATAACTGAGCTCCTTAACTGCTATTGGAAAAAAAAAAAACCCAAACCAAAAACCAGACAACACTTTTAATAAGACTCCATTTAAATCCATAGGGGATCCCTGAGAATCTGGGATAATATGAATGCTAAGTGCCAAGGCCTTAGCATATGGCAATTACCAAATCCCTCATTCTTTCAAGAAGTCATATCCACTGTTCTGATATTTATTTCTTAAGTGCTCACTGTCATCTGTGGTTATCTGAAGCTGTTGTTAATAAATTTCAGAACTGTGAACTTCCTAAATTTTGTGTTTCAGGGAGATAATTTAATCACAGAATGCCACTACAGTACTGTGGACCGAAGTCGCATGACGTGGGTAAGCAATATTTTAGTGGATCAAATTAAGTACACAGATAATACTGAACACTAAAACCTTTTTCATGAAAAACTATTAAAAGACAGTGAACTTACTTGCTAATGCATGCATGTACGTAATTATGCATTGTCTTTCCTTTTAGTGATTTTTAGGTTTTTACATCATCTGAACTGTTGTGATTGTAGTCTGATCTCTAGCATATGACATTCATAAGACTACTTCATAAAAATAAGTACACCAGCTCATATAAAATCTTTAAAAGTCAAACTTTGATAGCATAAAGGAGTGCTTTCTTCACAACATGTATTAACATTCAAATTCTGCATCTTCTAATGAATTATTTTTATAAGCTTGTCACTTATTTTTCCTCAAAGTTGTAATTGCCAGTTCTTGCACATTGATTTTTACTTAAGACATCACCAGGATATTACTGGAGTATTTAGTTTTGCGCCTAATGTAGACTCCAGGCAGAATGCAGGTCCTTAGGACTGGGAGAGGAGTCAAAGACCCCTCCATCGAAGGAGTCCAGCTCAGATTTGGCACACATCAGACTCCCGGGTACAGACTTAGAGATTGGCACTGGCTGTCATGATGTAGCCACTTGGTTTTGGAGGTGAAATCAATTTGATTGTTGGGACATGAGCTGGGCTGTGTCAGTTGGCTATGAAAACAGACAGTGATGCCAGACCTACTGTGTCTATGGGAGGCATACAGCTGCCTCTGCCTGGGTCTGATCTTTTTTCCTGGGGAGGGACTGGTTCCAGACCTCCGAGAGGTATGGCCTGAGGGGTTTCTGTTCTGCAGGGAAGAACTGTTCTGCCACCCGGAGAGCGCAGGGATACCTCACCCTGAATCATGGCTCGCATGTAGGCACATGCAGCAGTTATATTAAGGAAAACAAAATAACAAGAATGGACACTTTAAACTTTTTGTCCTGCTTTCCTGAGTGTTGACCATGCTAGCTCTTGGACCCTGTTCATTTGTTTTGTCTTCTCCATTCCTATTCCTGTGGTTCTGTAGGATTTGTGGAACTGTTCCCACACAGGATGTAGAACATGCAGTTCATAATCTTGTCCACATTTACCAAGAATAATTTTAAATTAGTTGTTTGCCCCATGGTTCTCAATGGCATACTGTTTAAGATTCTGTTTCTTCTGTTAGCTAGAAATGTTACTCTATTTAGTTGTTTCATAATTTGTTCTCTTTTTTTTTTCTTGAGTCAACTTTATCTGTTAACATAAATATTTGTTTTCTTTCTTACTCTTTATCTGATATATATTCATAAGCAGAGTCCAGAAAGACACGTATTCCATCGCAACCTCCATATTACTGGGAAAAGCTCACTTAATTTCTTACTAAACAGATTAATTTTCCTACCAGATTTTTTTCAGCCCTTTTCTGAAATGTGGTAGATACCAGTACCTTGGAGACAACTGAAAGCAAACCTGAATTTCTCAGATAGTACTCTTCAGTATAATACAACTCTTTTATTCATAAGTGTTTTTTCTGATGTGTTTTATCTTGGGAGCTATTGCTTGAGCTTGCCGAGTATTTTGTAATTAATTATGTAATAACTTCTTGCTACTTGACAACCTAGTGTACAAGATAAACTTGTTGAATTGGGTCTCCTGATATACCTTTCATTAGCATATAAATGCTAATCAGTGATTTCATCTGTGGGATTCCACTGCTACGTTGATTAAAAGAAAAACCCCATTTTCAGGGTGGTCTGAGCACCAGGAATGAAATGTGCCTGTCATATCTGCTCTATTACCCGAGAATCAACCTCACCCGATGTGCAAGTATTCCAGATATAATGGAACAGCTCCAGTTCATTGGTGTTAAGGAAATCTATAGACCAGTCAGGTATGTAAAATGTTTATGAGTATGTGTAGCATCTCTGTTTGTGCCTGTGGGATTATAGGATCATTTTTATAGAACTTTTCTTTCTGGTAGTGGAACATGGTCACTCAGGACACTTTTTTTTGGTCAATACACTGTGCTGCTAGGTATTTCTCCTGCCAAATTACTTTGTGGGTTTTTGTTTGTTTGTTTTACTTTTAATAGAAAAGCAGTTTCTTCTTCTAAAGAATATTGTCCACATCAATGTCAATCCTTTAAATCTATCAATTTATTAAAACATATCAACATTTCATGTATAGAGAAATGATTTTGAGAGAGGAATGTGTGAGCATACGTAATGAATTACCCTGGGTAGAGTTGTTGTCAATGAATCTGCTGACAAAAAAGCACAAAAGAGGAAGAAAGTCATAAGTTAAAAAGGAAAGGAAGGGCTCGAGAAAATATTGTCTATTGTAAAAAATAAATGGTAGATAAGGACCGTGGTGGGGACCAATGAAAGAATGTAGGCTTTGGAAGAATAGTTACTCAGAGGCTGATATGCAAGGCGGGTAGTGAGAAACCAATGGTAGAATTCTACCCAAGAGGAAGAAAAGAGCATTTAAGGTGAAATGTTGGCTATAGGAGCTTTAATCTTGTGCAAAGACACAATCTCCCAAGACTTGGACTCCAGTGTTCAGGGAAACAGAACACTGCACATTTTCGAGTCATAAATCTTTGTCAGAAAGAAAAAACTCTAGCTCATTCATCAATTTTTCTTTCTAATAAAAATAACCCACAAGAACTGACTATTGGCCCATTCATCAGCTCAAAAAGGGTTATATTATTTTGTTGTAAGATCTTTCTACTTCAGTGCTCCACAAATGTTAAATATCCCCCGCATGAATGGTGGAGTGTGGGGGCTGTTACCATTTAGGCAACTCAGGTTCCATAATAACCCCCATGAAGATCCATGCAATTCAGCTGGAACCTGACCTCTGGAGTAAACCACAGGATGGTGAATTTTAAATAGGGTATTGGAGTTTCTCTGGTAAATTCATAGAAGTCTTGCTATCCGTCTTCATGACAGTCCTCATCAAGAACAAAACGTTTCCCAGTCTGTTGTTGGATCTGCCTTTTCTGGTCTTTAATGTCAGTGGGATGACTTGCACAACAATATCACTCATTAAGAATTATTTCCAGAATCTAACATAAAATTTAAATTTTGGTAGGAGATAAGAGGAAGTCCAGCATAGACAGGTTAAATCTGTTTGAATATACAAGAATCAATAAAGAGTGTATTTCAGATTTTAAGTGTTACTCATAGTGCTTAAAATTAAAGCACCTCAGTAGCAGATGAAGAGTGGAAGTGATTATAAATAGTGAGAACAGCCAAAACAGGAAAGTTCCCAAATGAATGAAATGCAGAAAAAAAAAAAAATCAAACAATAAAAAGGAGAATGCACTATTAGCAGGGAAAGGTGAATTACATTTGCATTGTTAGTTGCACTAAACTAAGGTAATAGTAAGATTTTAAAATCAAATGGATAGACTAATAATGTGCCGCCACATTTATATTTTAAAAGTTGTCTTTCCTTGCACAATTTATCTTAACAAGCCATATAAAACTATTATTGCAAAATAATTTGATGTTCAGGCTTGGTGGTCTTAGTTCTGAAATTCATATTCAAGAAAGAAGAGTTTGAAGGAAGTCACAGTGCAATCAATGTCTACTTAATTTTCCACACTGTTTCCATTTACAACCTCTTTTAACACAGGGAGAAGAGAGTTTCTAAATTGGTCCTAGCTAAAAAAGTCTTTCTGAGCTTAGAAAGAAAATAGTCTAACAAATGTCTGCTCTCTTGAGTGTTGATTCATGATAACTGTACTTAAGGAAAAAATGCACATTTGGCCTGGGGAAATAAGGATGTTCTGAAAAGAGTAAGTATGCAGACTGTCTGCCGCAAATGGAATAGTAATTAGAAGAGGAGATTATTAATGCCTCTAGTATTTATGACCTAATCCACAATTCTTGTTTCATTAAGCTCTGTCAGCCTAAGGATATGTGACCTGATACTCATCTCTCTTGTGTCAGTCTAACAGCAGAATTACTTCACTGGCTCCTCTAAAGTCTCTCTTGACTTACACATGAAGGCAAACTGGAAGCAGAAGCAAGGCACTGTAGCTCTCTTTAAAACATTTTTCCTCAGTCTGGTGGCACAGACAATGGTTTAAATCATGAGGAGTGCAGATGAAAGAGATTGTGCCCCAGTAGTGCAAAACAGGCACTTGATTAAAATTACGCGCTCTATGCCTAGCTGCTGAGTGGAGCAGAACTCTGGCACAGGCAATTTACCCAAAGAGAATGTCAGACAGCCTACTTCAGGATAACACAGAGTGCTATATAAAATGCTTTGGAACGATAACGCATGCTCCAACAAAAATATTAATTAGGTTACCCAGATAAAGTTTTGGATACTTTTGCTCTTACACTAGTTGTATTGGACTTTGTGTTTTTAAAAACTTGGCCTCTCCACCAGGTTGTTTCCATTCATCCCAGGAGAGTCAAACAAGGAGAAAGCAGAAACAATGGAAAATGTTTTCTTTAGTTGTTTTTTGTTTGTTTGTTTATTAGTTTTTTCTAATTTTATTTTGTTACTATTTTTTAATTTTATTTACTAAATGAAAGACAAGAAATGTCATTCCTTCTCTTTTCACAACTTTGGCTGATGGGTAATGGGATTGTCCCCATTTGTTTGTGGGGAGGATTCCCACATGTGGGTGAACAGATCTCTCAGAGCAGCACAGCAGATCTCTCTATACCATTTCTGGTCAAAAGTCCCCTTGCAGCTGGCATGTAGGAACATGCCAAAAGGCAATGTCCACAATACCAGTTATTCTCTGCTGCCAGTCAATGCATATCAGAGCAACTCCTGTGCTAGGCTCAGTTTTGACCTATGATCTGAGTTATGACCAGAGCTTGGCAGAACCCTCTGGAAGCAGCTTTTTCACGGCAAATGTTTCTCGGCAACTTGGCCTGCCAAGCCACAGAGAGGGTGTGGCTTTCTTTTGGTTTTGTTTTTTGGGTTTTTTGGAGGAGTTTTTTGGTGGTGGTTTTTTTGGTTGGTTGGTTGGTTTTTTTGGTTCTTTTTTTTTTTTTTTTTTTTTTTTAAAGTTACAGCTGAAGATCTGTTTTGTATTGCCTGTGTATTCAGTTTGCAGATCAGAGAACAGCAAAGTAACTCTTGAAGTCCTTCATTTCTAAAAGCATCTGGCAGCAAGTCCTAAGTTGCTGACAGCCTTCCATAAGTCTGTTAAAATCTATGAAACTCGTTCACTTTTCAGGAGAATAGAACTTAGCTGTGATTGTGAGCTAGGCACAATATACCTAGTAATATGTCATCTATTTTTCTGAGTAGATTCTCCAAAAGGTTTTCCTTATCGGTTCCAACCTGATAGCATAGCATTTATAAGGGTTTTTTTAAATCTAATTGTAATTTTTTTTTTTCTTTTAGGACTTGGCCTTTCATTATCAAGAGTCCTAAGCAATATAAAAACCTGTCTTTTATGGATGCAATGAACAAATTCAAATGGTCCAGATCAGAGGGTCTCTCCTATAATAAACTTGTGCTTAAACTACCTGTGAACGTGAGGTGTTCAAAAACAGATAATGCAGAATGGTCGGTAAGTCTGTGTGTTGAAAAGGAGGAAATGATGCCATGAAACAAATGTGATTGATTCTGTTTCATTGCGTATGATTAAATAACTAGTTATATGTCTTCGGAATATTTACATGGCTTTACATTTACATACAATAACAAATTATTAGAAATTTTTATCGATGTTTTCACCTAACTTGAGTTCTAGAAGCATTTAAAGAAAAAAAAAGAGAAAAGTTTGAGCTTTTATGAGCACTTGTGATCAGCAATAGGAGAGTGGAGTCTTTCTGTGTGTCTGGGACAGGCCAGAGAGTAACCATGTGTGTCCAGATTAGATGACCAAGTCAGGAAGCTGTTTTCCCTTGTCTGCCTCCATGGTCAGGGACTTATGATAGGGTCTTGCGCTGGATGACTCAAAATCCCTAAATCAGGTTTCCTTTCTGAGTAACCTTGGAGGGATAAGCTCATTGACTGCATAAGAAAGCCTCAAGAATTTGCCTTCTTAACTCAGGGATCTAGACAACCTAAATTTATATGAGTACTCTTCCAATATCTCTTGCTTTTCTATTTGTCTTGTGTTGTAGAATGATTTACAGTATTGGGTCAAAGAAAGTATATTTGGATTGTTGGTTTTCTCTGTACACCTTTGTAAGATTTTATCTTCCATAGGTTTCCCTTCCTTCTCTCCTGATGAAAATAACCAGTAAGATAAAAAATAATTCCCCAGTAAGTTATTATTTGTTCTAAATATCTACTGGTACTTTTCCAGGACTTCTGGGAAAAGTTGTCATCTTTAGTGTTGATGTGTGTTTAGAAAGAACGGCTAGTGTGTGTAGTAGTAGTATCATTCCTGAAAAGGATGCAGAAAAATATGTATTGCTCTTTGAACTACTTTAGACACTCCAAATTCAAGGCTCTTTTGCTTTTTTGAGATTGCCTTCTCAGATGGTCTCATTGTGCTGACTTATTTCCAATGGTGCTTTCAGTCCAGTATAACAGAGCTGATATGAAATACTACTGATGAAATAGTCCCTAGGAAAGGACATTTGCCTCAGTCTTCTCATCCTGGAAAAGAGCCTGTGCTGCCTCATAGCATATCACAGTCCTTTCAGGTGGTGGAGAAACTGCCCCTCTTGCAGAGGTGTTTTCTGGTTTTTCCAACATTGTTCAGACTGTTCTGCCCATGGAATGTCAAAGAAATACTCTGTACTATAAATAATCAAAGATGTTTGGTTTTTTTCTAGTGTTTATCCCATTGTAGACCTCCTGTAAAAATAGTTATTGACAGTATATGTGACTATTTACCAGTTTTGGTTAAACTTCTTCACTTCTACAACTGTGGCCAGTAGAAGTTGCATAGCCACTCTTACCCTGATTATTTGTTGGACGACCAGTTAAGATGATGACAGAAATTTTATCAAGAGGGAATAGGCTGCTTCTTTTTTCAATGGTATAATTTCTGGAAAATGCTATTCCTTTTTATCTTACAGGATGAAAGAATGATACTTACAACTTAAATAATGTAATCAAAGAATGATTTAGTTGGATCTGGGAGTTCTTAAGTCTTCCTTTAAATCATAGTTTCATATTTCAAATGACTAGGGCATATTTATCAAAGCTAAGATTAGGACTCTTTCCTTTCCCTTACCTTACTAGAGATATTACACTAAAATGACCATCCTCATCAAAATCCAGAGCAAATTTAACCAAATGGCCAAATAATCCGTGAGTTGTTACAAGACAGAAAAAACTTGAAGCAGAGAAAATGAGTTGAAAACACCTTCATCCTTCTATAGCAATAGTCCCTTGTTCAGTTTTAGTGTCGTATTGTGTTTGCTAAGATTAAGTCAATATTTAGGCATTTGGTTTTCTTTTTTCTGCAGTGCAGATTAATTGAAACAGGGATAAAAACTCAAAGTAGACACATGCTGTACAGGTGGACATTTAAACTTTCAAAAATGTGCGCAGGAGCTTGCTTTTTGCAGAGCTTATTTTCTTTAACATATAGGGAGTACGTTTAGGGAAAGGAAGCCAAGCAGCATGCACAAATGTCTCTAATTTCATGTCAAAGTGATAACAAACATGTAGTTATACGAAATCCCATAAAAATTGCACTGAGTTCTCAGGGAAAAGTGGAAAATGCTCAGTATATAATAATACGACACTGCTGTATGTGACCTTGCTTGAGCAGGGACATGGAACCAGATGACCTCCAGAGATCACTTCCAGCCTCAATCAGTGTGTGATTCCATGAAATAATCTGCACACAATTAGCTTCTTTGTACATGCAAGTGTAAGCCTTGCACATAGAAATGAATATATTCAAGCATCAACCTATATCCCTATAGCACTGTGACGCTGTAAACTTCCAATTCTATCTGCCAGAAGGATGAAAACAGCACACAAACCAACCAAGAAATACCACAAAGCAAAATAAGATCAGTCAAATCAACCAACCAAAGCCTAACCTTGCTTTACTGGAGACGATGCCAGTGTACACAGCTGCTCTTGAGCTGAGAACACTGGACATGCACACTGACTAACCACTTTGCATGCAATATATTAATATTTTTAATGAGCTTGATGTCTCCACAGCAAGAGTCACAACCCCAGTACAAAACTAACAATAAATTCTCATGCAAGCTGCCAGCTAGCTTGAGAGCAAAATACAATTTAGTAATCTTATGTGGCAAAACTGATCACTTTTTGTTATTTTAATTGCAGATCCAAGGCATGACGGCTTTACCCCCTGAAATAGAGAGACCATACAAGACAGAGCCAGTAATATGCAGCTCATCTTCCTGTTTAAGATACAGTTTATTCCTCACCCTGTTGTTTGTTGTACACATCGCAGACAGTATCATAGGAAACATTGGGCCCTTTGTATAATAATTTTTATTCATTTGTGTTCTGTATGCCATGCAAGTTCTGATGTGTTTGCACTGTTGCTATTGTAGATTTATTTTTTTAAATATTAATAAACTAAATTTGTCAGTTTAAAATAAAATGTGTACATCCTCTGGAAACTGTGGGTTTTTTGGTTTTCAGTGTAAAGTATGTATGAAACACAGTAGGCACGCTGACACATTGCATATTGAAATCTTCCCCTGTACATTTTTCTTACACATTATCCTGACTATTTCACGTGGTGCTTTCGAAGTCATCTGTGTATATGGGCAAAATTAATAAACTAAAAGCAACCTAGTTAACCACATTCAACCTGATGTGTGCTGTATTATTTTGTCTTAGTTCTTGACATCTGTATTTAATGAAATTACTGCTGTATGGACAGGTCTTGTGACCTGTTTGTCTGACTGACACGTGCTGTGAAGCTACAGGAAGGATTCATTCAGGGAAGAAATTTCTGGGAGCAACACACCGCAAACCATCTCAGCTCCTGAGAGAAGTGTGAGCTATGGGTGTGAAAGGGATGAAAACACAAGCAGAACCCCAAATCTCCCCATACTGAATCCTATACAAATCCTTTGACCAGGTTGGCTTTTTTTTTTCCCCCTGATTCCTGGTAATTCAGTGGTTTTATTCTGTCTTAAGATAGCTATCTAGTGAGTAAATCCTTCGCAAGAAGAAGGCACTTCTTTTCTAGATTTGGTCTGGACAGCAGTAGCAATAAAGGTCTCATAGTCAGGCTCTGGCGTGCACAGGGTACCAGAGTATAAGCCTGCCAGGAGGTATTGTGAGCACATGCTGGGCATCACAATAGGCCAGACTGCTGATTAAGAGGTCGTTTTTCTGTCTTAGATGTACAAGTTTCATTTATTTGTTTATATATTTCAAAATTGGCAACTTTTGGATTCTCATGGTGTTGGGCAGGCAAGATTCCCAAAAGAGATCAAATGTATTGCTCAGCAATGAAATTAGGCAACACAGTAGAGAAGGACATTGAACATGTTTTAAAAATCCTTCATTTTTGTAGGCACACTGCAGTTACAGCAAGACACATTTTTTTCAGAGTTGCATAAACTTTACTGGGGTTTGGCTATAAAAATAAGTTGGTTTGGACGCTAAGAGTATTTCCCTGCAATACCCAAACTATCTTCTGTAGACTTAGTTACATACAAACTTTGTTATGGGCATTTTATGTCATTGTGAACTCTTTTGTAGTGCAGTGAGTCCAGAGCAGATCAAGAACCTGACTGAACTGAGATTAACTGGTTTTCTGCCTGTTTTTTTCAGTGACTTAATGGCTGCTACCGCTTTTTTGTGCAGCTGCTCCTCTTAATGAGGCTGTTCTGATGAAAATAAATATCACATAAGAAGGAAAATAAAGAGAGGATTTGAGAACTGTCTTCTCTGCATTTGAGATATGAAAAGGAACACATGACAAAGCTGGTAACGCTCCTCTGTGTGTAGCCAAAATGACAATGCATGTGATAACTGACTCACGAGAGAGGCACTGAAGCAGCTAATGCCTCAGGTAGAGATGGCAGAATTCATCAAGCATAGATTAATTTTCTAGGAGGTATAATAATATAATTACAGAACTTACACATAAACAGAGTTTAAAATGAGCCATGAATGTAGAGGTTCGCAGGGCCTACTAAATCATCCTAATGCTGTATCTGCATTTGGAGTAGGAACAACTCCCACCAAATACTGGGAAATTTCTGTTGTTGGGCAGCTGCTTGCCCTACATATTCCCAGACAGTGATATGTTCTGCCGTTCTTCCCTTTGGACCTGGATAAGGCAAGGAAAAGGTTTATGTCAAAAAACATATGGATTTTTGGGGTTAAACCCCAGAAGTTTCAATTAAAAAATGCAACCATTGAGGTGTCTTCTTCCTGCCGGCAGAAGAACTATGCTCTTCTTCCCAAATATAACTGATTGAAAAAACAAAACCCAAACATAGTCATAGTGAATCATAAGCAGAAAAGTCTTCTGAACGATTATTTATACAGTTCTGTTCTGAATGTGAAAAGACATGAGCATCCTCCAGCAAAGATACCATGGAGTCTAGGATGCATCTTATTGTAAAAGCTGTCAGTGGGAACCTTGGCCTTTCTTATGCTTAAACCCAACCATAAAGTGGGCATGTGTGAACAGCTTTTTGTCAGGAAGCAAGACAAAAAATAACAGGGAATGAAGTGAGAAAAGAGCATTTGTGTTAGACGGGAGCCCTTTAACATGCAGTGTAATTTGCTACTGCTGGAATCCATCCTTGGCTGACTTGGTTTCCAACAAAGATAAAGCAGACCTGTGGTTTTTTTCCATTCTGCCTGGTCTCTGATTTGGTGCAGTTTCCTGTCTGTGGGGATTTTCTTTTTATGGGCACCCATCCTAAGAACATGTGAACAAATGGGTGTTTGTTGTTCCCATCCAGTATGGCACATGATGTAAAGCAAAGCCAGCTCAAAAAGGATGTCTGTGAGAGATAGCTGGCAGTATATCAGGAAGACCTGTCATATACATTAAACATTCATTATTTTTAACCTACAACTGTTTTATGACTTCTGGAGGAATGGAAAGGAAAATTTTGCTTCACAGGTAAATAAAAAGAGAGACTGGTGATATCGTTCTGTGATACTTCCAAATAAAAGGATCCAAAACAGATGTGAGCACATTACATTATTAAAGAAAGTCAGAATAAGAAAACGAATAAAAAGAACAGTCTGAAATATTTGAAAATTCAAACAAGGATAAAAGTGAGAAATGCCACTATCTAACTCTCTGTCACTGAAATAAAAATTCATGCAGCTAGCATGATACCTAGTCACGCTGCACATGAAAAGCTCTCAGACACAGATGCTGTGGTTTTCTTTCATTGTTATGTTCTGGTAAAGCATATGTTCTTGCTTTGTATTTCTATCCAAGGTTTTCATAATAGTTACAGTTAAAAGTACATACAGTAAATACTACCAAGTGAACTATGGTGGAGGAGAAGACGGGTATACAGTGGAAGATCTGTTACTCAGAGATGATGGACACAAAATGACTCAGCACAATACTGTATTTTAGTGATTATGTCAAGCAAAGCTTTTCTATGTGAAGAAATGTGTTAAGAGGTTCCAGTGAGAAGCTAAACATATAAATATTTTAGTGGGCTAAGGGGCTGCATTCTGGAATAAGTGCTGAAAATCCCATTCTGCTTAAATCAAATTCCCAAGATAATGGTCCAGCTGCCTATCACCTGCTGCCTTTCTGTAGTTAAACTATTTATACTATTTAATGCCTTTGGGGTTTATTATTTACTCATTACAGAGCTTCCATATAATGAACATATGGCTGTTCTCAAATATTCTTGTTATTTAAATTGACAACTATTTGGGATTTTGCCTGTACATTATATAAAGAGGACGCGGGAAGTCTGAGAAAGGAGCATTGGAGTTTATGCATCTCTTAGATTTACCCCCATAGAGAGGTGTTCTCTAATTACATATCCCATTCACAAGACCCTTCATACAGCCCGTGTCAGCCCATCCCTGGCTGTGCCACAGTGACATCTGGGCTGGGTGCAAGTGTGGAGCAGTGCTAGGGTGAGAGGCAGAGCTGCAGCCGGTGGGACTGCAACTATGCTGGGCTTAATCCCGCTCACTGCGGAGGTCTGGCTTGGTAAAGGGACTGGCTGTTTAAAAGAGGCCTGTGTGGCCATGTTATTCCAGATGCTGAAGGGGCACAAATTTAATAAATACAGCATAGCAGAAACACTAGTCCTCTTTCCTCCTGTCATGCTGAAAGTGGCTATTTTTAGACCAATTATTCCTACTGGAATGTGCAAGAATTTTCACTCCTTCTGCTCTCTGCATCTTATTTCTGATTTTTGGTACATCTCTGCCTTGCATGAGAGAGAGAAAGTGAGAGAGCAAATTTTTCCTGAACCTTTTAGCAGCAGAGAAAGCTGGGAGAAGAAACTGACTGCTGTGACACAGACGACTCTTTAGGATTGCTTCCTCCACCCCCACAGAGATTTCCCTAAGTCCATAGATATTGCCAGGAGTGTTTGCCATCACCTTAACAGTGTCCTGCAGGTGCACTGAGCCTGGCACAGGTGAACAAAGGAGTCAGGGCAGCCATGAAGTTTCCCGACTTCAGCCCCTGAAAAATGTTTTTGATGCAGGTGCAGTTGCCCTGTATACCAAAACCTAAAGCTTGGTGCTTAGTGCACTCATCCAGGAAAAGGGTAGGAATGTAATTTATGTTTGTGCATCAAAACTAGCAAAGCAGATTATTTTTCTGTGATGACTCTAGCTGGCAGGAAAACCATAAGATATCAGGCAAACATAAGAAAATTTTAGATGGCTAAAAATGTGACTTATAATCTGCTTTTGAAAGCCGGCCATTTTAGGATGACTTATTACATCCTGCTCAAAAGAAGACATGTTAAAACTGAGTTCAAATTCTTCCAAACTACTGAACAAGAATCACACATCAACCACTTGAACAATCACACATAATCATCTTCCTATTACCCACTTGGTTTGCATTGCGCCCACAGGTTTCAATGTTGAAAAACATTTTCAAAAGAAATAGTTACACGGCAAATTTTTTACAGGTATAAATATGTTTTTCTTCTAAGTCTGTGATTGTTTCTCCTGCTTATACTGCTCTTCTACCTGTGTGAGGTAAGGCTCTTGGAGGACATTTCTGCATAGTGAATAAGTGCCAACACTAAATGCTGTCATTGACATATTTGTTCTAAAAATCTACTTTGCCCTGGCTTATGTATTTGCAGAAGACAGAGGAAGATAACTCCTGCCTCCAGTACCTCCACTAAACCTAACTGCCTTCAAGATGACCCACTAAAAACTTCCAAGGGTACATGTATCACACCTGTGAAAATATGCAGAGAACAGGAAGTTTTTCCCAGACAATTTTGCTGAGTGAGCCATTGACTCCAGCAACACTTTTTGTTCAGTGTCCTGCCTTTGGTGACTTCAGCAGTGACTTCGGCATTGGTTGTTCATGAGGTTCTGCTGCTCTTTGCCCCTTAGCTATGCTGAATAGGGCTGCAATGGACTGTGCCCACTGGCTTTGTCATGCCTGCCCTGCAAATTGCTTGGGTGTACGTGAAACTTGTAAGGAGTAAGTGAAATAAGTTTTCCTGTTTTTAAAATATGCTCACAAAGTTGGGTAACACTGGATTTCAATATGTAATGGGAACTCTAAACTGAAGACACTGCATACCTGGATTATATGTATTACTACAAGGATTTAAAATATGCATGGCCTCCTATATACCAAATGTAAAGGTACAAAGAAAGTGGAACTTGTTAAAAGTGCAAAGGAGGATAGTTACTCTGATATACAGGTAATATGTTCACTATTCTGATTACCTGCCTTAGAAGCAAAATTTTTGTTATAACATATAACCTTCATGCACAGTTAAAAAAGCTGTTGCGTGTTGACTAAATACTTGTTGAAGTGTCCTTTTAAAACCACTGAAGTTTAAACTGTATTTTAAGATTTTTAAGAAGGTCTTTTGAATGAAATATTGCCTTTATAGTTAAATGCAAACAAACCCTAAAGGTGCAAGTGAATGACTTCACAAATGTGAAGTGAGCAGGTGATAATGGTACAGGCTCAGGTGGTAGCCCCACCCTTATCACCACTTGCTCAGAATAAAATCATTGTGCAATTCTTTACTTGCTCTCTTTACTGGAAGAGGCCTGGATGGATAGGGCAAGGTTTGTGTTAGCTAGGACAGTTAAAAAATTTTCATCTCTAGGACTTATTAAATTGAATTATTTCTTTGTAATATTATTTAAGTTAAATGCATTCTATTATGTTTTTGATTATTAGGAACATGCCCGTATCATACTGCAAGAATTGACTTTTATTATGTCATAGACAGCATATAGATACCTAATGAAATAGATAAATAATGCAGCAGTTCTCAGCTTGCAGAGCATGCTTTTTGGGGGAAGGGTTGACCATCTGTCTTGAAATGTCCCAACAGTTTAACCATTTGAAAGATACAGAATATGCAGTAGAACATATTTTTCATTCAGCTTATACCTTTCCCTTTTTAAGCTCCAGATATTAAACGTGTTTGTGGGTTGTTGAGGGGTTTTTTTGTACTTACTGTACAAAAGGCAGTCCTTTTTTCCTAGCTGCCATGCAATCCCATACTGTTGATTTTTTTCAGGTATATCACAGAACTCCTTAAAGGACACCAAGTGTTATTACCTATACCTTGGAGGACAGTGCAGAACACAGGTTTTCCTGGCAGTATTTGATGCGAAGGAACGCTTTGCACAAGGTCATACTAACAAAATATTTACTTAAAGTGAATGTCTTTTTAGGCTTGCTACTCTGAATGCAACATATTCATGTAACAGACAATCTGGAGCTTCACATCTGATCTAGGACAACATATTGCAATTTCATTACCAATGACAACTGACCCTATGGCCTTGAGGTGAACTCTGAAAGAGAGAAAGCTCTTTTTGTAAAGCACAAACAGATTGTGTAAATACTCCTGGAGACTCAGAGAGTTATTGGCAAAGTAAATTGCCTTTTGTAAGGCCGTTTTCTCCTTTTCCGTGGATGCCTCCCATGGATTACATATACATCACCCTGTAAATTCTTCCAGCTTCTTCTATCCTAGTAAGCAAGAAACAAGCTTGGAGCTGACTGTGGTCCTCTCAGTAATTAACCACCAGACAACTGGTGGTTTATAATTCTGTTACAGAATAACGGCAAAGCAAAAAAGAAAAAATTACTCTGTCTTCTAGTTTTATAGGCTTGAGCAACTGTTTCCTCTGAATATTGCCATTTATTTAATCATTATTTAAACTTCCCTGTTTGCAGTAATTTTTGAGAAACATAACAGGATTTGTTCACTAGAAATTTCTAATCTCTTGAAAGGAAACCTGGCAAAATCTGAGCTGCTGACTCCTTCCCCTGCTCTATCCTGTGGGCTACAGAAAAAAAGGTTCTTATAGCTTGACACAATACTGTGAAGAATTCTGCCTCGTGAAGGAATCAAAACAAGGTGGCAATCTCAAATGCCTTTAAGCATACATTGTCAGTACAAGGGAAAATATTTTTAAAAAGACCTACTCTGTTAACACAAATAGCGTTTCTGTGGGTCGCCTCTTGGTTTCATGGAGAATTTGTGCTCTTAGGTCTAAAAGAGGATGTTGTGCAATATATTTTTCTTTTTCACTTGTTATCCTAAGACTGCATTACTAGTTTGTCATCAGAGGATATCTTAAAGTATTTAAAGGGATAAGGTTCGAATACTTCTTTATAACCTGTACAAAACTTTGAAAAGCATTTCTGGGGAATACAGTAAATTTCTATATATATCTATGTCTTGTAGACATCAAGTTACAAGTCTGCACCACACTGTGAAAACCACAAAAGCTGCTCAAGTGTTGGCCATTATTTGAAGTATCATTTAATAATTCCGGGAGAAGCTATTCCCAGACTGTACCTCTCTGGAGAGACTCTAAGTGAAATGCTGAACCTGGACACATTTTTAGACTTGACAGGTTGGATTTGCTGCTGATGTAAGGTGACACAAATCCATTATAGAGCTACCTCATCTTTCAGTAGTAGAGGAGTTGGTCTTCAAGGCTGGCAAGATATAGAAAAGCAGGTCAGAAAGTTGAGAAAGGCATCTCAGGAACCAGACAGCAGGGAAAAATTAAAGACAAATGTATCCAACTGAGTGTACCACCAATGGTTGGTGCTTTTTAGCTAGGGTGTGGAAAAAAGATGATCCCTGAATACAAAATCTGTAGGTATTTTTGAAAAGCATGATGGAAAGAACAGTTGGCATCATGCCTAATTCACTGAACTGAGTTTAGGAGTCCCAGTTTCAGGAGTCTCTCCATGCCATCACCAGAAGTATGTCTCCAGTCAAAAAAATGCACACTCCAAACTACTCCAGACAGCACCATGGTGGATAATGCTGTGAAAATGGATACCACAGAGAGAGGGAGGGTTGCCAGAAATGTACAGAGAATGTATTAGTTCAAGAAAGGAGAAGAAATTATTAAAGGGATTTTTTTTTTGACAATTAGAAAAACTAAAATTATGGAAGGCTGGAAAAGACAATTAGCCAAGACTTTATGATCCTGAAATCTGTTCAACTTCTTGTTCATCTCCTATTTGAAGACTTGGCAATTTATTGTCTGGGACAGGTAATCTTAGACTTAGCAAATCTGTTCACTTTAAAGAACATTGCTGTATTGGCCGAAGGTGGTCTGGTAACAATTTTCTGTGTAAATAGAAAGATAAAATATGCCTTTTCCTCTTTTTTTTTGTCTGTAACTGTCTAACTGTGTTAAAGGCCTAATATCTGTTTGCCAAATTTGATTCTCAGAAATTATTCTTTTCTGGGGTTTTTGTTAGTTTGGTTGATTGCTTTTTTAAAAACCAAACCCGTGGGGCTTTTAGAGTGTGTCTTTCTATTTTATTTTTTTTAAGTGTTTGTATGATATTACAACAGGCTAGAAATTTTAGAAATTGCAAGTTGAGGAAAATACTTCATATTAGAAAAATATACATATTAAGTTCACTAGTCAGCCTCAATAACAACAGGGACAATAAAATAATGTCCTCTTCAAAGTTTAATTTTCACTGAAAACTTTCTGTTTTCAAATACTGCACTAAGAGGAAAAGTAAGGCTGTTGTCTTTCTGTCAGTACTTGCTGAACTTTGAGTTATCTTCATTTATTTGTATTTCATTCCTAGCTGGTTCACTACTATGATTTCCTTTCTCTGGCTTCCCTCCTTTTATTCCTATTGCAACCCTACCTAGAATTTTCCAATTCCTCTGCTACCTTATCATGTGTAACAAAAGATCTCTGCTAATCATGATTTTACTAGCAAGGTTTTGACTTTTCTTTAGTCTCTTTAAGAAGAAAAGCCACATACTTCATTCTGGCTGGCATAAAGAAATAGTTATTTTGCTTTGATCCTGATGAATACTCAAATGAGGGTGCTGCTTCTGCCTACAGAGTGGGGTAACAGCAGAGGAGAAATTTTGAAGTGTTGAATTCTGGAACTGGTGGCTGATAATTGCCACTTTCCTCATGCATGCCATGGAACTGTCCCCCGTCTTCCCACCCACTAGCCTTGAACCAATGTATAGCTTGAGATACCCAGACAGGACTTGCCAAACTCACAGTGAGGTGTAAGGCTCTCCATGCCATTTTTAGGTCCCACAACAGCTTGTATTTGGTACAACACTTATTATGCAGAGGATGGAGGGCTCTTGCCTATGGGCAGAAGGAGTTAAATATATCTTTTCCACCCTTTCATGGTTTCCTCTTTGATTTTGCTTTTAAAATTGAAAAAGATGAAACCAGACTGAAAGAAACAACTGCTTATTGAATAGCACTCTCTGCTGCCCTCTGAGAGATTTGCACGTGGTATAAGCTCTAAGCTTTTCAATAAAAGGGACACTTCATAGGATGGAAGAAATTCTGCCTTCTGACAAGGAGGTAGAGGGGAGAGTGTTAAACAGCCTTTTATGCTGGCTCTAAACCCTGCTGTTTGCCGTCCCAGGCAAGGGGGAGAGCTCCTTGGTAATGAAAGAAAGGGAGGCAGGAGGCCGCAATGTACACTCATGCATTAAACCCCCATTCTCCATCACCATCTGGTTTATTGCCTACTGATGTGGCATCATGTGCATGTGAAAGAGGTTACACGGGAAGAGCTGAAATCAGGCAATATCAGTGCACTTCAAAAAATACCTTCACAAACAGCAAAAAACCTCCAACAACACCTACATATCTGTCTTCTTCAAAGTAGTAATTTATACCTGAAAAAAGATATTTTTAGTGACTGGCCTACTCCAAGAAGGAAAAGGAAGCAAATGGTACCAAAATGGAACCAGAAAGGTTCATTCATCTACACCAAATTATACTGGTAAGGCAGTGTTATTTTTTTAAAGTGTTTAATCCACTCCAGAGTCAAGGCAAAACTGCTAGGCAGACAAAACCTCATCATTAAAAAAATGCCACTTATACTCACTTTCTAAGGTTAACAATACAAATGGCAGTATCTGAGAGTGTCAGGTACACGAAACAAGAAAGGAAATTTAAAAAAAAAAAAAAAAGGCTAAGCAGAAAAAAAAAGAAAACCAAAAAAACCAGAAATGTGAAAGATTTCAAATTAAGGTCCTGCCATCTTGTGGTACCAAGGAAGAATAACTCGAGTGATGCAGCTAGCCTGGTCTTGCTTCCCTGGCAACAAGTGGTGCCCTAAACACCCATCAATGTTTAAAAAATGATAGGCTGTGGGAGAGGCAGAGGTTAAAATACTGTAACATTTCAGTTCTCATCTAATGGTAACTATTACAATATTTTCATCAGTTTTTTCTGCTTGTTTTGTTTGTACATTTTTTCTTCCCATTAGCACACAGGGTGCTTACTCTACATTTAGAAAAACCACAACTATTTGGGGTGGCTGAATATGGCATTCCAAAACAGGTGAAGCCACTGCTGCTGCATGTCCCCAGGTCTAGCCAGTGGCAAAACTGAACGTGTGTCCCCAACAAGCACATGCGCACAAACATGATGTATCCATATATGCAAATATACAGAAACATGTGGCTGACCTCAAAAATCAACACCAACAGTGACACACATGCACAGACACCACAAACAGCCTAACCCCATTCCCAGCTCAACTAATTCATGATGAAGGTCCATCAGGGGGAAATATACATGCATACATAATGTGAATCCCTCTGACAGCTGTGCCCTGGACTTACAAGCCCCCAAGCCCCACTGCCCTGCTCCATTTGCTGCTGTTCAAATAGACACACACACTCAGATACTCCCCTCAACTCCCAAGTAGGCCCCTTGTCCAGCTCACCAGCTAATGCAGAGTGATACTAGCTGATGGTTGCACACTGATACCCACACCCTCTCCTGCTCCACGTGCTGGTACCTGGACACGTGGCCCTGTGACCCATGGTCCTGCTCCAGCTGCTGAAACCTAGACCCCCCACTACATACACCAATGCAGAAGAAAATAATTAGGAATGCAGCTGAATGAGAAGCCAGGACAGGATGTGCTGATGCAGTGCAGGGCATGGCCAGACTCACCATTATCATCATTATCATCATTATCATCATCATCATTGCTAGGCTTCATGAACAAAGACTTGGGAAGGGCTCTACCCATGCTTGCTGCAAGCGCGCTGATGGCTAAGAAGGCCAATGCGAGATAAGCAAGCCGGGTTGCAAAAGGCACAGCAGAAAGTCACCATAGGCGGTGTTGGTGAGGCACGGTTCTTTCTGCGTTCTTTTCTCCTCAAGACTGATTCTGCGTGTGTTCTCAAAGGAATCAGCAGCGTTATGGATGGTGTGTCTCCATGCCTCCCGATTGGAGGCCAGAGTGGACCATTGATGGTAGTCAATATGGCCAAGGCTGAGGTACTGTTTTAGAGAGTCCTTGTATCTCCTCTTTGGGCCTCCTCTCTTGCGGCAGCCAGTGGCAAGTTCACCATAGAGCACGATCTTAGGGAGGCGATGATCCTCCATCCTGGAGACGTGCCTTGCCCAGTGCAGCTGCGTTCTCAGCAGCATGGCCTCAATACTGGTGACTGCTGCCTGTTCAAGGACAGACACATTGGTCACATAATCAGACCAGTGGATGTTTAGGATAGTGTGGAGGCAGCGCTGATAGAAGTGTTCGAGGAGACATGACCAGATTAACACACAGACCAGCACCCTCATGGCAGGGACCCATTTCTTTAATGGATTATTTGGTTTTCCCACCAGCACCACACCTCTGTATTCCACCTGTGCAAGGACATGAGACACATAAAAACATACCTTGTCCTATGCTGAATCAGCAGATGCTGTGTTGCTTAAAACCTGCCAGCTAGTTCTTAGCACTATTCACTATTTCCTTCTATTTATTCTCTACAACTGATGAGGCAAAGACCTTGTACAAATCACAGCACATGATGAAAAGGCCTGGCTTTGCAACCTGGGAGATGTTCTTCCAAAACAATTTTTTTTTCTGCAATTTTGTCTTTATAAATGACAAGACAAGAATATCAGAGAGAAGCCACTAGATGTTGCCCATGGAAATGCTGACTACTCTTCCCAGGTGTTGGCAATTCGAGAGCCAAATGCCCGCAACTCAGTTTCTCCTAGGCAAGGAGAGAAAAGCATCTGTAATTTTTGGTCAGCCAAGGAACATTGCCAGCATACAGCCCAAAGCTCCCTGGTTCTTACAGATAACTGCACAGCATTTGCACAGGAGTGGTAGATATCAAAGAAAGGAAAAGGATGAATGACCCAACAACAGATTTGTCAGACATCTGGTGGCAGGATACCAGTGATGAGAGACTACTTGACTTGCTGATATACTACCTATACCTCAGAGTGTGCACGAAGCCCACCTGTACTGCTCGAGTACCCCTTTCAGCCTTCATGCCAAGTCCAGTTCCAGGTTTCATATGAGAAGGGTGTTTCAGTGCCTTCAGGGCAAAGGAACCAGAACATTTTTACTGTGTGGAAAACAATGTATTTTTAACTAATCTCTTACTTGGAAACCAATGAATCATTTTGGTTGAATTTTTCCACAAACAAAGCAGCCTGAAGCAGACACTAGACAAGGAAAATTTTGTCCAAATGAAGCATTCAGAAACATTATACATAACTGAAAATAAGATCTGCAAATGGGAAATGATGGAGAAACCTTAGTAGTAACTGTTTCTGTTAAGCAGTTTTACAATAATACTACTGGAAAGATGAATAATTCAACAAAGATATTTTTTATTATTTTGCACCTATTTTGTCCATGCTGATTTTTACCTATCTTTTAACTCATTTCCCGTGGAGATATATAGCAGTAGCTGAGACAAATAAATGAACATTTCAGAAGCTAATATGAAATATTACCACTATTATCAGACTGTACTTCAATGTTGCTATGACATGGAAGAACTGACAAGATTATTCTGAACTGCGATTATTAGAAGTGAGAACTACTAAAGACTTGAAATTCAGTGTTTCTGTTGAGTTTCCTACAGACTGTACCATGTATGTTAATTCAAAATTCAACTGTGAGTTTTACAGTCAAAAAATCCTGTGCTGGTTTTGTGTTATGAAAAAGCAGACTCTGAAATATGAATCACTTGGCAAATGACGTATCATTAGCAGTCACAGTTTGCCTCCGTTCCTTTTCTGCCCTATTGTCAAGTAACTTTTCTGTAGAACAAGGTAAATGCCAACAATATATTATCAACTTCTTTTTTAGAATACTATGTTAGGGAGCATTTACTTGGAAAATACTGCTTATTCTTTCTACTGCATCATCCCTTTCTTGGAAAGGTTTATGCTTGCCCAAATAACAAAATAGTGAAAAAGGAAGATTTACTGAGGTGTGCACAATATGCCCAAATTCATCTCCCCACTGACTGTCCTGGAGTGAACATTCCCCAGCTCCCCTGCCAGCACGGGGCAAAGGCCTCTGGCTGCCAGACTTCTCCCACAAACCAGAGGCTAGATCACAAAAACAAAGCCAGCTTGTTATTGCCTCCAGAGCTGAGACAGCAGGTCCAAAGGTAAGAGGGACCCTTTTATCCAGTTCTGTAGTTTCATTCAGCTCTTTCAGACTGGGTTTTGGACTGTTTTCTATTCATCTTCCTTTTCTGTTTTCAACTCTGTACTCTGGTGGGTAGGTGACTGGACACATAGGCTTCCTCATCATCGTGTGCCTGTTTCTGTACTGCTGGCTGTCAGGGAAAAAGCAAGTGGGCATTGCATCAAGAATAAAATCAAGCTCATGACATCAGAGGATCACAGGAACAAAATCCCTACTCAGGGTGAAAAATAGGGGCAATGTGTAGCCTTGACTTCTACACAGAGTCCAGCTGAGAGCTATTTTAACCAAATACAATAAAACTAATAAAGATTTATGCTGCAGCTGTCAGTACTGAAAAGACTCCTTTCTCCTTCCTCCCACAACAGATCTCTGGTGTATCTGGAGCTCACCAATCCGCACCCATCAAACTAATTCTCCTCTTACAGGACTCATTCAGTAGAGCTTTAACAGTCCCGCTCAGACCATTTTGGAAAGCATCTAGCCAGTCATACCATTAGAAAGAAAAATGTAAACCAGAAAATGCAAAACAAGTGATTCAGTGCAGTAGCAGAGGGTTAGACAGCAGACAGACCAGACAACAGCAGATAATCATTTTGCTCACTGTTTTGGCTCTCTGATTCTCACTGTTTTCTTTCAGTAAATGTGACCTTCCCCAGAGTCACTGCAGATGAGAAGCATCAGTAGAGCAGTAAGGGGCTGCCAGGATGCTCTGTTACCCACAGCAGCTCTCCCAGGTACCCATATTGTCACTGGTGCTCATCCTGTCTGTAACTGTGGCCTCAATGAAAGACATTCTTGCATCTTTAAGACTAAAGCAAAACTGACAAGTGTGGCAAAAGTTACGTTCAAGGGAATTTGTTATGAACTGGTTTTAGGTGCTTACTAAATATTTCTGCATCAATTTTCAGTCCTCGGGCAATTAATCACACTCCCTGAAGATAATTATGCTCTTTTGGCCATAGCATTTTCCCTTCTTTAAACTCACATTCTTTCCTTTCTTTGTGTGAGCCAAGAAATGTCATTTTCCATTGGAACCAGTGAATTAATTAAGCTTGTGTCTGTTAATTCATGCTTTCTTCAGTCAACCTGGAAAAGGTTGTTTCCTAGGAGTTGTAAAGGCTCACAGAGCTTGTTTTGAAGCCTTGTGTTTTAACATTTACACTTTTGACAGTGCATCCTTCTCCAGAGCTCTGTGGAGGTAGTCACCCTCCAAGTCAATAACACAGTGCACCTCATGACGATGGATTTTGTCCAGAAAAATAGCTGAGTAAGGTACATTGGCTGCTGCTGATCAGCTGTGTTTATCTAGACTGAGTTAATAAATATGACCGAGTCAAGATGGTGAGTCTACTGTCTGTGGCAGCTGGCCAGGAGTTTCTGGGCAAAGAGAGAAGCTCAGTGACACAGGAAGGTAACATGCGAATGTTTGCTGTTGATACACAACTGCTAAAACAACTTACGTAGATCACAGTGGGCTGAACAATCAACAAGGTTGATGTGATGAGCAAGGAAAAGGTTGACATACTGGTACGATATCTGGAAAAACAGAGGGTTTTTTAATTCCTGTTTTCTTCAGGCTGCAGTTCGGATAAAAAAAATGCAAAAGCATTCTGATGGGGAAAATATTTTCTCTGTACAGTGTGTGTCTACATAGTAAATATTCATCAATAGTCAATGCTATTTTCCCTCTCTGTCTCTCTTTGTTTTTTCCTCTCTCTTTATATCACCTACACTCTATTTTTCTCTATGTACACACACATACATGCATTGTTGAGGAACCAGTAATCTTCATTATCTGCAGGATGTTGTTTTTGTCACCACATATCACAACGTAGTACTGAATGATTAAGGCTCTGGGCTGGAAGCTGAGAGATGGAGAAGAGAGAGAGCTGGATATCTGACAGCCTCTGACTAGCAGTAAGCCTGAATCACTCATTACATCCTTGAAGTTTCTTGGATTTGTGCACCTGGATGCAGACTGAGTCAAGATGTTTTCTCTGCATCTGAGCTTACTCAGATGGGCTGTAATCTTCAAATTGGTTTAAACCTATTTAAAATTAGAGCTTTAGCCACCTGCTTCATCTAAATAAGTTTACCTTTTAATCACAAGTGTTGCAGAACAATTTATTTTAAAACACATGAAAATGCACTTCATTTAACTTTACTGAAATTAATTTATGACCACATCTGTAGAAGTCATAGAAATTTTGAAAAGAACAATCTTAATACAAGAAACATTCATAGTATCTTATACTATGTCTCAGAAATGTATTTAAAAGGCAAATTCTGATCCGATTCAAGACAGATAATCTGCTGCATCCACAATTAACAATAACAGCAAAAACAATTATTAAAAACAAGAAAATTATCTGAAGATCTTGGCTTCCTTAAGTTCCATTATACAGTTCCAGGTGATCTTCCTACTGATTTGCTAATGAATCAGTAACTGATCACTTATTATTTACTTGAAGAAAATTTTGATGCCTTGGACTTCTGACAGACTTGCGTTTCTTGTCCCAGGCTGGGTGCTCAAAAGCACAGTCAAGGAGAAACAATAATAGTTTTTGAAAATTTTTTCATACCTTCATATATATTCATAAACAACAATTCTTATTCAGCTTCATGATGACTACTGACGCATGCAACCTTTAAAAGGCAGCCTACAGACTCTAAATACAATTTCTTATTCATATCTATTGCACCTTTCATGGCTTTATAAATCTCTATCATTCTCTCACTCCATCTGTCTCGGGGCATGAAATTTTTAAGATATTATCAATGATTATTTCATAGCAGAGTGGTGAAACTGTTGGTATGAGCAACAGCTGTGTACTTAGCTTCAATGTCTCTACAGGTCAAAAAGGATTATAATACTCAGAGAGCTGTGCCAACTTTTCACAACAGAAGATGTCACCCCTGGTGTTCTGCAAGCATCTGTTCTCAGTATCTCCAGAAATGTTCTGGAAAGTGTCTGGGAAGTGAAGTACCCAAATTTACTGACAATAACAATTTATTTAAGGTGGTAAAGACAAGAGTAAACACTGAAGAGCTGCAGGAGGCCATCAGATTACCACTACAGTCAATAGGAAGAGGGCATCCAAAATGCTACTCAGATCTCAGATAACACTGGATGCTCTTATGAGTTTACTACCTCCCTTTATTATTGGGAGCCCTAAGGAACCCGCTCCTGACACATCCATATATTAATGGGTATTAATCCAAGGTTTAGTACTGATGTCTCATAGAAGATTTCATCTCATTTCTCTCATCAAGGTACAACACAGGATTCTTTTTGCTCTGTTAATCCACAGGGTCCTTAAGGCCTTAAGCAATGGATAGGAGTTTCATTAGTTCTTTCTTCGGGCTTTCAGCACAATCAAGGGAATAGACAGCCAGGTTCTTGCCCTCAGTGAATTCAGTGCCTCTTAGCATACCTGCATAAACACCAACACTCTCCAATTTCACCCAAATATTCACTCTGGTGGATTTCCACATGCATTATAGTTAGCAAAATTGGTCCTTTAGTGCCTTACTTTACCTCTCTTGAGGTTCATGGCATGAAAGTGAGAAAAGGTGGGTTGTTCCTGGCCAATTCTAGGAAATAGAAATGTTTAGTATCATGGATGGGAGACTGCAGGTTAAAGCAGCTCATAAATTTGCCCCCATTTGTGTCGTCGGTACCACCCCTGCAGCCAAGAATTAGAACATCTAGCAAGCAGGACTGAGACAGAGATAGTGATCTGGTGAGCTACAGAAGACCATAAAAAACTGCAAGATTTTTTCATGGCTGCTTCAGAAGAGGTGAGGGGAACTTGATCTATGGAAAAAAAAAATCACAAACAGTTCCTCTGTTATGTCATATCATAACATAACACAAAGAGTGATTTGTAGCTATTCCTGTGCAATAATTTAAGAAAAAAATATTGATTTTTAGTTAATTTATGCAATTCATGCCATATGTTTTTAAATAGTCCAATGCACACTTGAGGCTAAATTGGGTTGGATAAAATTTTTCAAATACTGGAGGGTATTTTGTTTCAGGTTATAAAATAGATACTTCTTGGGGTCACAGAGTGAACATTTTTCAGTGACCTGATACTGCAAAGGGATGTTTCAAAGTGTGTCCTGTAGGTGGAGAAGCACTGCTCCTAATTACTGGGAAAAAGAGGAGTAAATTAATTAGTGGTAATACAGCATTAGATGTGATTCACTCCAGTGAATCTCAAATATTTTCAGAAATTGCATTTGACATTCTCCCCCAGTGTGGAAATATCTCTGGAAACATGCAGGACAACAAATCCCTCATGTCTGCCAGTTGAAACCTCCAGGTGGCATCTCAAATATCAGATCTTTCAGTGGAGAAATGAGTATGGTCCCTACCAAGGTTTCTGTCTTTTCTTCCATGAAAAGCACACGTGTATGCCTGTCTCTTCCTCTGCTTACCACTGACCAGGAGTTACCTCCTCCCAGCAGCAGAAACCTGTCCAATTCTCCTCTGCTAAGGAGTACCCACTTGAGTCCTTCCTGTCCCAGCTGTGGAAAAACACCAGTTCCTTGGCCAAGAACACCCAGCTCTCTTGGACTGTCCAGACAGAGCAGATTCCAGGGCTGGCTGTGAATGTAAGGAACAGATCATAAACAGTACAATACCAATGGCTTGGCCCACAGTCAAGGTACTCAAGGCTCTACCAGGCTCCCAGGGAATACACCTATACTTGTATCTGGATTATCATCAAAATACAAACCGTTATTATTCCTTGCCTACCCTGGATCTTGGTACAAAGTTCACTCTAGGTGATTGATTTCTGAGAAATGTAACATTGGATCTATGATAATAAGCTACAGGCAACATACAAAATGTTTATGTTCCATCACGGAGTCCAAATCCGTGAAATAAATATTTGTACTCTTGTATGTCTGTGGGATCCTGTCGTAGAGAACATTATGTGCTATAATGTGTTTCAGAGCCGCCCATGGCAGGACTTGGACAGACCTTTCACTGCTTGTTTAGTATGGGATTTTCTTCAGACTCTCTTCCCATTTTCTCTGCTTGTTTGGGAAAAAAAAACCCTTTAGAATGTATTTCTGCTAACATATCATCTATTATATAAACTATAAATTGTATATTGAATAAAGTATAATGCACTTCTTTGAAAAGTTGGAGTCCTATTGTGCCGAAACGTACTCAGACACACCAGACAGGACCTCAGCCCAGAACCAATAAAATTCATTAATATTTAGGAACTGAAGTGATGGAGAAAAAAGATATTGGAATACATATAGGAATGTACCACGTCAACTGAGCACCTGCCCATTCAACAAGTTTTACATAGTTAAGAAAATGTATCATTAGTGTTGTTTGGTTACATATGTAGTCCCTACTGTGCGTCATTAAAGGATATCAAATTTTCTACCTAGAATAAACATTTTTTCAAACAATTTTTCAGACAGGGTTTCATATTATTGTTTGTTTAAAATGTAAAATTTACCATTTGTCATGGTAAGTAATAATAGTAAAAATAATCCTTTTTAAAGGATGAACAATGCATGAGGGTTTGTTGCTTAATTAATGTTTCATCCATTTTTGTTTGTTTGTTTATTTGTTATAATATACTGGCTTGTTCCTGAATACAGATATGTATTTGTATCTGTAAAATAATGTAATTTTGGTATGTTGAGACTTTTGAACAGTATGACTCTGCAGTGAAAGACTAGGATTCGTATCACAAGAATTTTCAATATGGTGTCCTTTAGCTTTGGTTTATTTCTCTTTCTAAACTTTGATCTATCACAGAAACAAACAGAAGGAAAAGTAACAGACAATAACATCATCAGACTGAAGACATTAAAAAGATAGCGAGAAATCCAGCAACTAGTTTACTACATGCTTAATAGTTTACCTGGAGAAATGGACCTGGCTGAATATTAAGCATGGTTACAGGGTCCTTGTCTTACATGTTATTTATTGGCCTGATTTGAGAACACTGTAATGTTTTTTTCCCCAGAGGCATTGTCTTGGATCATCTGATAGAGATTCACAGTATGGAGCAATCAGAAGACAGAACTGTTCCTTTGCCACAAGGAAATAAACATTCTAGGAGGGTAAGAAGAGCGACACCATCTCCCAGGCTTGCTTATTACCATACGGTGGCCTTGTGTTGGGTATCAGTGAAAGCCAAAATACTGTCTCATCTCAAGGACTTTTCTCCAGGCATGGCTCACTCACTGACGGCCCGCACCAGGGTCCTAACCTCCACAAATTAAAAGTACTAAGGAACAGGGAATGAGGTTTTGAGCCGTTTTCTGACAAAGAGAAAGCTGAAAAGTTTGTTTTCCCCATGTGTTTCACATCCCCTCTCCAAAATTACCCGGTTCTTCAGTTGTGTTGATGAGTGTGCCGCTTGCTGCTTGCTGAGGGTTGGGGAAGGAGGAAAACCTAATTTATATTCCACCATGGGCACCAAAATTACTTGCTTTGGCTCTGTTTGCAGTGTTTTTTTCTCTTTTCTCTCTGCTGCTGCACATTTAGACTTTGAGATGTGGTGATGTTTGAGAATCTCACACATGATGACTTTTAGCTAAAGCAGCTGGCTGGAGTAACGCTGCAGTCTCATCAACAGTGTTGATAGCCAAGACTTGCAGTTCTCAGAGTTGCTTCTGAAAATTTATTTTGTCAAATTAGATTACTGAATAAATTATCCTTCAAATTTTATTCCACATATCATTATACATACATACACTTATTCTAAATACATGATTTTAATCCCTGAAATTAGTTGCAAACTCTACATGAGAATAGTCTTTGAATTTATTTGCAAAAACTGCATAGTCTTGAACACTTAATTTATTTTTTTTTTTTACAGCAAGTATTTTACCATCTGAAATGTTATTCTGCATGGTTTACTATTATCTAGGTTACCATGTTGCTGACGAAATCGAACCAAGTCATAAGGAGAATAGGGTATCAAAACAAAAAATCCAAGAAAATTCATGGCTAGTAACAAGGATGTTTTGGAGTCCAATTGCACAGCTTTTGCTACCTCATGCAGGCTTGCCAGTGCTGCATGCTGAATTGTCATAACCAGTAGCTATGCCATGCTAAGCTGTTCCACAGCTATGCTGTCAAACCTCTCTTTTAGCATTTCTTGAGTGAACTATGATAGTTTTATTATTTGTGAAAATTGTGGAAAATGCCAGTCTTGCTCAGCATGAGTTTCTGACTAAGCCAGTACAAGCAATGAAAATAGCCATTTACATACTTTCCAAATGAAATTCAGGTCAGAAGAGCATGGAAATTCTTGCAACTTCTACCAGGAAACAGTGAAACCACAGCAAGACCTGACCTTGACTTGTGTGATCTGTGTTCTCAGCTAAGCTACATTCATATTTTCCGTGTTTTCAGTAAAAGGCACATGCTTTGAGTGAATGTTTCTGCCCTGGCCCATCCTCTCTTCACACCCTGTAAGAAAAGGTTCTGTAAAGAGTCAAGGCTGCCATATCAGTTCTTTTCCCCAGTGGCAGAGCTGGGGAGAGGCGACTCTTCCCTAAGGCCATCAGCTAGCGGCTGAAAATGTTGGAAAGAGAGAAACCCAGCCACTCATGTGAGCATGGAAGAAAGACAATGAGATCTTTCTCAGGGCTGATATTTTGTTATATTAATAGGAGCGCAGATACCCTACATTACATTATATTTCAGCTCAGCACTCGTCAGACCACTCAGTCTAGGTGCTGCTCGGACATCTGTAGGAAAGACTGGAACAAGGTCTGTGGGAGAGCCTGAGGTGCTCAGAACAGAGCATTGTTCCTGTGCTGGGAGGTGGAGAAATAGGGCTGTTTCAGCCTGGGGAAGGGATCAGCACCTGTGAGGAGATGGTAGAGAAGAGACAGCCAGGGTTTGCATTGTGCCGCACAGAAGGAGGCTGAGGGACAAAGGGCATGAATTTAAATGAGAGGCTCAGGGTGGATTTAAGGAAAAACATTTTCATGCTGAGGACAATGGGATCACTCAGGCATTTGCCACACCTGAGTGGTAACAGGCACGAGCATCCAGGTCTGAGCATACAGCTGGCCCTGCAGGGAGCAGGAGGTTGGAACAGAGATCTCCTGAGCTTCCCAGTCAGCCTCTGGCTCAACCCTGTGATTCTATTATATACAAATAAATAATTACATAATAAATGAGAATTGTTCTTCAGAAATGACTGCATGTTCTAATGCAGACTTGACTCATCAGACTGGAAAAACCTCTGTAAAATAGTGGGTACTATGTTTGAATATCTTTTTCTTTCTACAAAAGAAATTACCAGAATTTACCATTGGAGGGAGATAGTGATGAATCTTTTGCTCTCAGATGAAGTATAACAGTACATACAGAGGGAAAAGGCAGGAGAAACAAATGCTTCCAGGACAAGTGGTATACTTCATATATTTAAATTGATAGTAAGTTGCTGACTGCCACTGCATTCACTATTATTGTAAACCCTAGGAACAAATATTATTCTGCAGCCAGAAAGAGCTGGTCACTACCCTAGAGAGATTGTGACCTCAGGCTACAGAGTTAAACTTTTAGAAAGCACCTGGACTGATGTGAATCAGTGGGAATTAAACTCCTAGAAGTCTGCTCCCTCAGTATGGGATTTTCACTGTTATACTGCAGCCTTACTCTTTTAGATGTCTTAATCAACTCCACTGCCCAAAAGGTGAAAATCCTACCCTCTTTTTGCAATATGTAGAGAGACCTAAATCCTTACCAGCTGGATCCAAAAGGCCAGTTTGGGTATAAATAAGCCAGAGGAAATATTATCTGAAATTCTACTTCATCCCAATCTTAAAACCACAGGCAATCAGAGGGTTTTTAATCACAATTCACTACCCTGAACTCTCTTCCATCCCTACCTGCCTGTGCAATGCTAAATTCACACAGATTTGAACACTGAAAACTTTCCTCAATAATAGGGGGAGTAGCAGAAACAGAATCAGAAGAGAGAAGTATGCGAAATTTAATTCCTTTCCTTTGCCTTTAAGAACTGGATGCAGTATCTCTTGCTCCCTGCATAACCATTAAACCACATGAGTATTAGATGTTTCAATACAGCCTATGGTCAAAAGTAATATTTTACAAGGCTATATACCTCTCCCAGAGGTACAACCTCCATGCCACATAGTTAAGCAGTCAAGAACTACAGCAGGCGAGATGCTTCCCCGGCCATGGGAACACCCAGCCCAATGGTCTGTATAATTGTTCATTCTCTCTCTCTGATCTAATAAACATGTGGTTATTCACTGTTGTTTATTATTCCAATCATTAAAGAGGGCCTCACCTCTAAACACCAGGGACATTCCATCCTCTCCTTTCAGAAGAGGATGGAATTGAGACTGATCCTCTCACATTGCAGTTCAGAGCTTTTCTTGCACTTCAGTGAGAAGAGAAGGATGGAGCTGAATATTATCTGAGGCAAAAAGTTGGAAGCACTTCTACTGCAGTGATACTTCTTTAACAGAAGTGCTCTAAGAACACCTGCCAGATTAGGTGGGAGAAGCAGACCAGTACTGGATTGAGATATGCTGCATAAGGGCTTAGAAATCTGACAGAATGGAAGTGCTTGCAGGGTCTGAAAGTAGTCAAGTGCTAAGAGGGGTTGTATTTGGAAATGAGACACTTTCAAAGCAATTAGGCTGAAGTTATGCGCCACGACCTGCTGTGACCTGCTGTGACCTGTTGCACCTGTAAACCCAGCCTAAATGCTCACAGAGTCAGAAATTGAATGACAACTTTTTAAGAAGACGCCAAGAATCAGCCAGTATAGTCACTAGCCAGATGTGTACGCCTAGTGCATGTATGCAAATATGATGCAAAATTAGATGTTTTGCCTCACCCTTCAGATAGCATCTTTTTGGCTCGTTAGGTCAGGACCTATCATGACCAATGACTGTGTCTCATCTGAGGAGATCACTTACTGAATCAAGGTCTTAGACTTCAGTCTAGCAAGGACTAATATATGTGTTTAACTTAATTCATGCTAACCCTACCAGTCGCTTGAAACTGGCAACTTCCAATTCAAACATGTATGTAAATATTTTCAGCATAGAGTTGAGGTATAATGTGTTTTGGTATAAATTCATCCATGACTGACTTTCCATTCAGGCCTTATAGTCTGATTCACTGATGCTGAATTGATTTGTATTAGCTTGTTTGAAAAAGAAAACATTTGAAAGTGGGAAGGCTTTTCATTCCAGCTTCTCACTCTTGATCTGAACTTCATGGATTCAGCACAGTCTGGGTGTTTGATTTTCAAACATGGGCACTGGCAGGTGGAAAAGCCTCTGTCCTCCTATTCCTGTAACAACACCTCCTCTTCTATCAAGGGAGAACACTATCAAATGCATGGTCTGATTCCTCATCTAGGAAGAGCTCACTTAATGCTATTATGAAAGTGTCCACTTTAAACATGATCTGCATGGACCTGTGCAGTACTCCAGCACAGCGCTACTGTGCTGAAATGGGATAGCAATGATGAGTCCAAGTATGAGGCAGAGATGAGGGGAAGGCTGGCAAGAACATCATATAGCTCTCATGTATTTCTAGTGGCAATTAGTCCCTGAGGTGACAAGTCCTTAATAACATATCACTTTGTTTGACGGATTGTTACATTTATATGTATGTGCGTGCAGATGTGTATAAGTATATACATATATACACACAATACACTTGTATACATGTATATATGTATAAACACACAAACACACACATATGTATATATTGTATATATGTACATACATATATATATGTGTGTGTGTGTGTGTGCGCGCGTGTATGTACAAAAAACTCGGTGGAAGAGGATCCAAAGAAATGCACATCTCAAAGAAATGGTTAGGTTAAATTTTGGATTGAATAAGGGTATATTGGGTTGAATACTCTTTCAGGTGAGACTTGACTGCCTGATGACATCATATGATACGTGGAGAGAGAACAACAAGTTTGGGCATAGGGGCCAGGAGGATCTGGCCAGTATCAGGACACTATCTGTCTGGGCAAGGCACACAACATCTTAGTTCCTTGCAGATTTCAGCTAGCACAGCTTTCCCCACAAGGCCACTGCAGGCAGCATAAAGGAGCAAGTTACTGCACCCTCATCTCTCCAGACACTTTGAGACACTGTCTGGTCTGGGTCTGGGTAAGCGATAAAAGTGGTTCACAGCTTCCTTTCCCACCTATTATGCTCAGGTGCCTGATATATGA
This sequence comes from Grallaria varia, assembly GCA_013396735.1. Taxonomy (NCBI): domain Eukaryota; kingdom Metazoa; phylum Chordata; class Aves; order Passeriformes; family Formicariidae; genus Grallaria; species Grallaria varia. The sequence goes on along the minus strand of VWZG01011760.1, from coordinate 58,805 downwards.
ACTTTGCACATAGCAGATCCATTTCTTTACCACTGGCTTCCCAAATACATGGGAAAGAGATTACAAAAGGAAGGTTGGAAAATGAGATACTGTAATAGCTAGAACTTGGCCTGTAAAAATGAATGTGCTATGGTATATTGTACATAGTTTTGATGTAATGAAAAAGACTGAGTACGTGCAGTACACACAGAGAGTTTACCTATTTTTCTTTAATATATTTTCTATTATTCAGAGCTTCACCCTTCCCATTTCCTTCCAAACCAAGAGCCTCCCCTACACTGACGCGTGCTCTGGTTACACCATACTCCCTACATGGTGCTCCACAGTGTTTTACAGCTGCCACACCAATTGCACATCGAACTTGGACAAGGTGACTGATATGGCTAAACACATCTGGGTCTCCATTATTAAGCACATTCAAATCTGGAAACCATCAAGTAGTGAGAGTAATTTCTCTGCCTCACTCTCACGAAACTCCTGAGTGTAGAGCACAAAACCACTGTAAAACTTTCCATCCCTTACAGTGGGGCAGTTTCACCTCTAAAGACACTGTGAAAGATGCAGTAAAATTAATGAAGAGGCAAAACGTCATTGAATTAATCAGAGATTGCTTTTGGCTATTTAAGTAATTTCTTTTATGACTAAACATAAAAGCTGTAAGATCTACCTAAAAGTATCTGAAAGATAGCTGGTGAAGTGATTGACATAACTTCTAGATTTGAAAATTAAAGACTGATTTGAATTAAAGGAAAAAATAGGTTTCTGTTCTGTAGAAAAGAAATTATGTACCTAGATGAAATTTAACAATTGTAAGCTAAGATCTTTCCACTGTCATCCAAAACTCTGTAATTGTGGTGCTCTAAGATCTAGTCTATTTGAGTATTCTTAAAGTTTTTGTAGCATTTTTGAATAAGTGGGGTAATGTTTAAAATTTGCCTTCCCAAATGGGCTTTATTTCCTCGCATTCAGTTGCACAGACTGAAAGATTAACACAAATTCATTTAAAAGTAGGTTCCTTGGCCATATAAATGGTTTTATTTTCCAAAAATTTGGGTACCTTACAGTTGCCTTTGGAATGACTAAGTCAACAGGAGATGCCTGGATTCCCAGTGCTTATGAAATTCAATCTATTTCTTTAGGTGCATAAGTAAGAATTCAAGCCTCAGACACATGATCTAATTAGGTGGTTTAGCAAGTTGACACTCATCTTATGATGTGTGATAAACTGTCCTTTCACTTAATACAGTTCTAGTTGTCCTCAGAACTCAGAATTATTTCTGCCACAGATGTAAATGGCAAAGCTCCTGTTGCCTGTGAGTGGAGTAAGTTCACTGCAAGCCCGAGATGTTTTGCGACAAACTGCATGCACATTGATATGCCCAGATGGCATTTCTTCTGGCTCTCACAACTCCTCTCTTGCAGCTGGTGTTTGCGCAAGTATATGGATGCATGTTCTTTTCCATCTGCAGCTGTGCCAAAAAAAAGATGAGTGTCCCAGCCTCCTTCCCACTCTGCTACTGGAAGTTATCATCCCCTCTGATCTGCCAGACAGACTCTTCATGTGACTTCCCGTAATTTGTTTCAGTCAAAATAAGCTGTTGTAACAGTGGGGTCTTCTTTAAATTCTTAAAATTGTCTTTTTGATGGATGTTTCATAAGGACCACCAGAGAAAGCGATGAGCGCATGGGGACGAGGTGTTACTTCAGTAACTTCTTCAGCTGGTTTGGCTACAGTCCAGGTGTCTATATGGCCAAAGGAATTCCTGCAGGCAAAATGAATGCGGACTGATGAATATGCTAATACCAGTCCATTTATATTTCTAAACCTTAAGTAAAAGAAAGCCATTAAATAGATGGTTTATATTAAATGAAATAAATTTAATTAAACTAGAGAAAACCAGGATTCAATTTGGGATGCTGAAGCTGAACGAAAGTGGAACAGAAAAAAAAGGGTTGCTGTAAAGCAAGAAGTGGCTACTAGACAAACATGTTTATCCTTGAGGTATTTTTAAATTTTTGTGCTGTTACATTTACACTTACACCAAGTCAGCATCAGTCGTATTTCTCTTGGTTTCTAGTAACTATTATTTTAAACTGTATGGAAAATACAAAGAAGATTTAGCACAGACAGCTTTACCAGGCTGATGACTAATTTTACTTCTGGTTCCTTTCTGGATGACTTTTTGTGACGAGTTTCAGTGAAAATTCAGTGTATACCTACAGTAGTCAAGAGAATGTTTTTCATTTCGTTCACTGTTTCTGCCTTCACTCCCTGTTAGCATGTGAGACAGACTTCTTGGAATTGTAAACTTGGTGAAATTTGTTGTACCAATAAATCCCAACACTAGCAAGCAACTCATGCTAATCCAGGATTCACAGGAAGGCATGAAGCAGAAAGTCAACAGGTTACTTTGAACACCACAGCTCAGTAAGAATAAGACTAAAATAAATATGAAAAGCAACCTTCCACATAAATAGCTTTCCTAGGAAGGAGGGGAGGTCCAAAACACCAGGTTCTGCAGAATGGGAGGGTGAAGATTTGATCTCTCATTGGACCAGCAGATAGGAGATTGTCCCATCAGTAAAGCTGTTTCCTATCATTCTTTTCCACCTAATAGTAGCCATCAACAGAGGGAAATCCACAACCATGCTAGGTGGATAAGGGGTGGAAGAGGTAGGTTAGCATTATAGATCACTATAATACATTGTTTTATTATGGATACATACTATTATATATGAATATATTGTATTATGGGTATGTATGTTTATACACATATACCCTTTTCACACTTTTCACATCTGAGCCTAGAAACAGGATTCCTTTCTAGATGTTAATTTTGCTAATTACAGGTCAGCCAAAACTCAAAAGGCAGTGTAGAAGCAGAGGAATGCCAATCAATTTGACAGTTCTGGTGCAAAGAATAGTGCAAAGAAAACTTGAAACAAGGCAGTCTGTGTTATTGCCCTGGATTACCAAGATGGGTTAACATTACACAGTACAGCTGAGAAATCAAAACACCAAAGCTGTTTTTGTTGTTGTTCAGATTGAGTCATAATTATGTATAGCACAGTTTCCAGTAAGAGGTTATCTTTCAGACAGCTTACACATGGATTGCCATTCACCAAGGAATTTGCGGTTACAGTGAACAAAGATAAACTGAAAGGCAATATACCAAAGTAATTTATGCCATGGGTTTAGTAGGGAAAACAATGACTGACTGATGAAGCAGTCAGTCCTGATAAATTCAAAGGAATGGATCCAAATGAATATTGGAAGTAATTTCTAAGTCTGAGGCTATAATCTCATTCCTGAAACTGATGTAAAAATATGATCCACTTGGTTCTCATTCACCAGCTGAAGCAAGGTTAGCAGTGCTGTTTCTCAGCAGTGAAAAGTACACAACACCTAGTTCAAGATACTGGCCATTTTTGCCTAAGTTCTGAAATTTTCTCAAATCCCATTTCTACAAGGGGACAAAGAGGTAGCTGAGCTGTGGTTGAACTTTGCCTTCATGTCATTGAATGGTAAACATGGTGGGAGAAAAATTTGACACTGAGTCTTTTGGGGTTTGAGCATTTATTTTTGCTCTAAAAATAGCTCATGGTGTTGGCTTATTTTTTTCTATCATATGACTTTTTAGTTTCATCATGGACGCATTAAGTTAAATTTTCTTTATCTGGGCAGATGTTTACACTGAAGCTAACTTAGCCTAAATGTGTCAGCCTCCTTCATCTTGCCAAAGAACCATGGGGGAGAAACAGAATACTCCAAAACTTGCTCTGCAGAAGGTGGCATCCTAAGTAGATTAACTTTTCTACATTAACAAATGCATGAAAATATCTATTAGATTGGGGATGCCCCAGGGAACATTCTCCCTTCACATTCCCAATGGTCTGGTTTTTGGACCTAATTTGTTTTATTTTGTCTAATCCTGTTTTGAACCTGGAGGTTTTGTCTGACTCTTCACCATGACACCTGTGGCAGTATGATTCAGAAGTGCAATGCCTGCTCTGTAATGTGACTTTTACCTGTTTCAAACTGAGCCCTGTTCTGCTGGTGGAGAATTTGGATGAATACCCGCTCCCTCACCTTCTCCACTTCTTTCCTCATTGTACAAATCATACCCACACTATTGCTCTCCCCCTAGGGGAGCTGTCCCAGCCTGCTGCACCTCATAGCCATCTCCTCCCCTAAAACGACCTGCAAGTAGCCTCACCCGATCTCTTAGAGGTTTAATGCATGAAGTACAAAACTCTTATGGAGTATAAAACAGAGTTTTTGGAGGAAAAGTTATTCCACAGTAACAGGCAGGAGACCAATTGATACCTAAGGCTACTATGCCTGGTTTGTACACTGTTAGCCGAAAGTCACCATGAAAAACCAGCCCGCAACCTACCACAGCAGTGTGTAAACGCACACCTTGTTGCCCACTGGAAGTTTTGAGGTATTTTGTTTTGGAAGAATTCAGATCTGGTGGTGAAATTAGGTGGCTCAGGTCCATGATTCTTCATGGTATTATGTTTCTCCTTTTCCATGAAAAAAAAAAAAAAGGCAGTCTAACCACCCAGCTGAAAACAGTCTCCCCCTGCACAGCTAAGTAAACCATCATTGTCAGGAATGTGGGCACACTCCAGTCGGTGCCAGGCTGTGTGTGCGCTCCCTGCGAAAGCATTTCCTTTAGCAAAACAAGGAAGTGCCACAACAACAAATACTGCGACAACCAGTCAATTGATGAGCTGAAACACTCCTTTGCCGTCATGAAGTGAAACTCTGCATGAAAACAAAACAAGGCTTGGAGAATTGCTTTTCCTGTATCTTATATCAGCATTGTATTTTTTTCCATGATGCAGATCTGACATGCATTGCTTCTCAAAATTCTGAGATCTGAGAGATTATTATGGTAACTCAGTATAATGCTATGTTTAAATTTTGCCTCACACTCTTTCACATGACACAAATCAAACATACCACTGTTTTGTCCTGGTAGAAGTATAGATCTATCTGAAAAAGTCAGTCAGGGTATGTGCTCTGATGGTCCTTCTAACCCTTTACAGAACAGCAGCATCTCAAACGGAGCTGGCTGTCTAGGAATAAGACATATTTCAGGCCATGAACCATGGTTACATAGTTCCTATCACTCTGAATTCACACTGAAAAGTGTCACAAAGCACAAGGTTATTTTGGCTCTCTTAAAAATAGCATATATACTAATAGTACTTTTCCTAAGAAGGTGCAGAAACACCAAGAAAAAATGGATTTTTCTTTTTCTTCCCCTTTAAACTATGAGCAATGGCTGTGTGGCCATTTGGTCTTCTTCCATTTAAAAAATACAGTGCATTCCTTACTCCCAGCCACCTTGACCACCAGCCGTTGTGCTTCCTACGTCAAAGGAGATGAGATCATTTATACCACCAAGTAATGATGTCTGCAGAAGCTACTCTTTTTGCCAGATCATGGAATGGGTCTGGATGAACTATGAAAAGGATCTATGACCCATTTAAAATCTTCACTGTTTAAATTGGCTATTAGAGATATGCCTTCACTGTCATTTCTTGGCTTCCTGATAAAAGAAAAGACTACTCTGCTAGGCTATCTTGTTTGAGGAAAAGTGCCTGAAGCAGAATTTTGAAAAAAATCATCAGAGGAAAACAAGGACAGAACCTGTAGTAGAGAAAGAAGAAACTAAAATAGGAAAAACAAAATAGAAATATGAGGGAAGAGGAAGAAAATGACAGGTCTACAAATGTAAGTCCAGTGGAACACGGTTGTGGTCAGATTGTATCTTGCCATGTTTTCAAGGTATTCTAAAGAGGCTTGATAATGTCCAACTTTTGCTGAAACAAAGGGGAGTGATAAGGTCGTTACATGACCCAAATGTTTGAAACTGGTTTTGCCACAAAGCTATACACCAGTAAATAAAGTTTTTCGTATTTTACTGACCTTTATCCATAGGAAATAAAGAAACCAGAGAACATAGACAAATCCACCAAATTATACATAGCACAAGAAACACCTAGGTCGTTCTACTGTCCAGTGAAAAAGTTGTTTACTTTAAAATGAGTAATGACGTGGCTGTCTTTGAAAAGCAGCATTCAAGGTTGATATTTAACTCTTCTCCCCACGAGTGTCTGAAAGAGGCAATTCAGATTGTGGAACAAGAGAACTGGCTGAATCTCAAGAGGATGGCTCTTGGCCATCTTCCTGGAAGTGGTCTACTGGAGTTTGTGGGCATGATTCTTCAGACGACCCCTTGTCTTCTGAGAAGAGCGTCTGCATCCCTGCAAGGTAAAAAATTATAGAGGACACAGAGGATTCTTTCACTTGCTGATGTCAGAGAGCAAAACATCACAGACAACAAGCTTCTACAAAGTAGAGTGCATAATGGGAGATACGATATTTTAATTATCCTGACCTCAGTCCTCCAGCTCAAAGAAGGATTAATGCATTTAGGAATAACTGACAAGACCTTTGCTGCTGCCAGCTGGTCAAGTGAGATGATTGTCCCGCTCTGCTCTGCACTGGTGTGGCCTCACCTTGAATACTGTGTGCAGTTTTGGGCACATAAGAAAGGTATTAAGCTCTTAGAGAGCTTCCAAAGGAGGGCAATGAAGATGGTGAAGGGCTTTGAGGGGAAGCCGTATAAGGAGCAGCTGAGGTCACTTGGTCTGTTCAGCCTGGAGAAGAGGAGACTGAGGGGACACCTCTCTGCAGTTACAACTGGCGAGGGGAAGAGGAGGGGCAGGCACTGATCTCTTCTCTGTGGTGACCAGTGACAGAACTCACGGGAGTGGCCTGAAGTTGTGTCAGGGGAGGTTTAGGTTGAGTGTTAGAAAAAGACTCTTCACCCAGAGAGTGAGTGGGCACTGGAACAGGCTATATTTGCAAATAGCATCTGACTGAGTAGCTTAGGAACAAAGCACAAGTGATAATGGAGTGATATTAATAAGGACAAACAACACTAATACAGAAAACATGATACTGCACAGGCTTCAGCCTGTCCACAACTAATAGTAGGACATCCAGATACTCAGCCCTCTGTAGATTGCTTTGTCTTTTCCCAGCAGGGACACAGTTGGTCACAGGGAGCTATACACAGAAGTAGCCATGTGCTCCTATTTATAATTTCCAAAGCACATGAATGCAGGCAAAATTTGGTCTCAAATGTGTATAATAAAAGCTGCAATATTCCAAACCAGTGTTGTTTCTAGGATATTTACTCTAGCAATTGCTTTTTGATTTGTGGGTGTTGTTGTGGGGGTTTTGTCAGATAAGTAAGAGAGTTTTTTGGCATAACAGGAAGCTATAAATCCCAACAGATTTACCAAATGGAAGTGGTTCACAATCTGCAACTGGGTTGAGAGTAATAAACAGAACTTTACTGAATAGTAAAAGTCCATTAATATGCAAAGCTCAGTCAAGGCAATTTCTTGAAAGAAAATTGTTCTTCAGACAATGGGAAACTGTATTAGATGTAACCAGCACAAAAGCACATTGCCCTCTTTCTGCTAGTCATCAAATGTTTTGTTTTCTCAATGTGAAAACAGACAAGCTTCTAGGAATTTGAAGTCTTATACACCTCACATACTCTTTTGGGTGGGCTTTTTTTTCAAACATGGATGAATTTGCAAATATTTTAAAAGTTGTGAAGTAACATTCCACTCTGGTAAGGAAGAATGAAAAGAAAATTCCTTTTTTACATAGACTTTAAACAGTCTATCCCCAACTCATATCAAATACTTGGATGCTAAGAGTTGCCACTGTTGCTTTGGAAGAACACAGCAGTTTGCAAAAGGGTTTTAAAGCTTGCATAGATTGTTCAAAGTTCTTATTTTGCCCACCTTTGATGTCCCTGAGACAATCTGACTTGCTGCTTTGCAATTTGTAATCTGTGATTCAACTTTGTTACTGTTTGCCATACAATACTACTTAGCTTCCCTTTTGTGTCTGGGGTGATGACCCAGCTCACTTTTAAAAAGTGGAGATTTTGTGATCAGATGTTTGTTTTACTGTGCTGTGACAATTTTTCAGCTACATGCAGAGTCCCTGGTGTAGATTTTTTTTCCTGAGAGCAGGAAATGGTAGCCTCTTCACTTGGTTTCTGCCATGTGAGAAGCCTGTAAATTCCTTTACATGGAAGCCTGAAGTGCAGTTCCAGTAGAACTTAAGGTGATGTAGGCATACTGGAGAGATACAAGATTATCCTTGTACCAGAGGAGTATTTCAAAATGACAAGGCTCTAGATTCCACTTCTATGGAGCAAACTGCATGAAAATGATTGTGTCGTGAGAAGTATGCTGAAACCCACAAGAACATGTCTTGAAATGTCCTGGTAATTTAGGAGATATGTCTCAATATCCTCACTGAGGACATGAAAGCAAGATGTAGTGATGCATCACAGATCAATTTTAAGGGTTGTTCTTCCCCTTTGCAATGACTTTTGGAAACTGTTTTTTGAAGGGCTGTGGGTAGATTTTATAGTTCACCAGCTAAACACTTTGGAACTTCTCCAAAAACTAGAAAATCCCACTGAAAAACTCAATTGAAATCTTCAGATGTCAGTATTTGTATCTCCATCATTAGAAAATAAAAAATTTAGTCTCAGCCTACCAACTCTGGGGACATGCCGCCAGAGTAGACTGGGGGGCTTTGATCTGAAGGTTGCACTGAGATCCATTAGCTGCTACGTGAGAGTACCAGTACAGGTTGATCCTGTTTTCATCAATAAATGAGAAACAGAGGGAGAGAGTTTGCTGGGTTTTTTGAGTTTGTTTTGCTGTTTGTTTCATTTTTTAAATAAGATTATATACAAGTTTACAATTCTGCGGTGCATTCTGATTATATTGACAACCTCTGAGGTGTTTGTCTATATGTATATGAACAATGTACTAGCATCATTGAAATCCCATCTGGTTTCTCAATAGGCTGTTATCTAAGTTGCAAGATGTATACCCTAATGTCAAGTCAGTTTATAAACCCCTGTGTGATTTGGGTCCCCCAAAACACCATAACTCATAATTTTTTCTAGGTACCACCTTATTTTCTGAACTGCTTTTGATAACAGTGTTTGATTTTAAGTTCTAGAAGGAGAGGATTAGGTTGTTTCCAGCAGGGACATTTCAGTTTGGTCATCTGTTTGATCATTTAAATGAACTCCAAGTCTGTTGCGTTGAAAAGGCTTAATATTTCTAGGAACTTTTCTTGACTATGTTGGGTGTCACACAGCAGGGTGACTTTTGTAGTAAGAAATGCAAAATATTTTGACATTGACTTCCATGCATGCACTTTGATGCATGTAGTTCCTAGGAACTAAAATAGTCATACTGTCTAATAATCCATGACAGGATTGTTTAACCCCAGGTATGATCTAATATCACATCACAACTGGATTTTTCACTAAGTATGTGGTATTATTGCTCATCTGCTTTACAAAACTCTAATTTTAACTGTGCTAGCAATGTTAAGTGCTTGGTAATAGCTGAGACTTTAAATAAGAATTATCTGAACAAAACCCTCTCTCCACAGAGTGTTTTGTTCTTCACTTTTCTGAAACATGTAGGTAGAGGGCATACATATATATAAAAGTAATTGATCAAAAAAGTGTTCTGAGGCACTCAATACAGCTGTATCAATTGCCTAATGAATACATCCATCTTCCCAATAATGGGTAGATTTTGAAATTACTGGTAGAAAAAGGATAGTTTTGTTTTTACACCACAGGACTATTAAGTAAGAGTAAACTCTAGGCTCGAGTTAATGTGATTCCAGTGTGAATTGTGCACATTTATATTATAGTCTGGTTTGTTTCTGCTCTTAGCTTTATCTTTGATTTCTTCTGTCACACTCAGACAAGTTACTTTACATATATGAGCGCTGATGTTCACACTGTAAATTGGTGACTGTGCAGGAAATTACCCCACAAAAAGCTCAGATCCCAACTTAATTAAAGCTTGCAGCAGAAATATTGTTCCTCAGAGACTGGGGTTTATTGCAATTATATTATTATTGTGACAATTATCATTTACTGTAGTTACTAGGGTCCACTTGCTTCCCCTAGCTTTATACCAGCATAAATCATGTAACATCCAGGAAGTTTTTCTTTATTTGAAGCAAAACTGTTGGGTACATATCAGCTACTAAGTGTTCTGGCCAAGACGTTACTCAGGCACTCCTCAGCTTTTGAGAGATACTGTGGGCCTTCAGTAGTAGTTTTATTTATGCTCAGTTTGTATAAGCTCCTCATGTCCATTTAGAGAGGCCTGACAATGGTCTTGTTAACAATTGAGAGGAATAGCAAAACATATGGGCCCCTCAGTGAGCACTTACGGGAGACACAGGACTCGTAACTGGGAAAAGTGACACATTTCACTGTACAGGAAGATGAGTAACAGAGGAGAAAGAGCCCCAGTGTTTTACCTTCCTCCCAGGGATAAACAGCATGTCCCCTCAGTAAAGGATATCAAAGACAGCTGAAGGATGTCTTATTAGGGCTAAATTGTCAAGGAAGGTAGGCAGGAGTGACCAGAGAACTGTGGGTTTGGATTGCTGCAGAATAACAAACTCCTGACTTCCTGTGCTGCATTTTCTCTTGGGGATGTTTGGGTAACCTGCCAGCCCCAGTCTGGTAGTAGATTGATGGAGGGTGGCCAAGCAAATAGCCCTGATGATGGGAATAATGATTAAAAGGTTAAAAAACTCCATGTGACTAGCTGGAATCACGGAAGCTTGAGTAGACCTGGTACTCTAATAAGCAAACAGTGGCACGTTTACTTCAGTAATTGGATATATATACCATGTATAGACATTTCTGCTAATTACTACTTCACTGTGCTTATCTTTAGCTGCTGAGACATTCTTTCATCAACATCAGTAAAAACATTATTTGCTTGAACTGTGTGAAATAAAATAAAACCCGATCCCAGAGTAGGAAGTTTTTCTCCAGATCATTTCCACCTTTCTTTACTCCTTTGATGTGTGACCCTTGCCACCCACCACCTTCCCTTTCAGCCAGCCCTCCCTGGAAAAGCCTCCGAATGAAATGATGGTCCCCAGGACCAAAGAGGAGGCTGTGGTTTCCACAGATGACTGCCCACTGCAGGCACTGCTTATTTGTGGTGTTTATTTCAGTCCCTCCTAGCTATGGTGCCTGGAGTTGGAAGGGTCAATCCACAGTTTGGGTTGGCATATTTTTAAGGTCCTTTCTATTATGAAATATTTATGAGAGGAAACAAGGTTGGACATTCCTGCAGCCTGTCCAGTGTAGGAACGCTATGTGCCTTCCTTCCCCGAGCATGTAAATGCAGTCAGTTATTTAATGGAAGACTCACATACCTTGTTCCTTTACATTTCAAGTGAGCTGTCAGAGGAATGTAAACATTTATTTGGAGCAAGCCCTCAGGTAAAGGATTACCATATGCCGCAAAAGGAAATTCCAGCATGCCCACCCAAATTTATGCTGTGGAGAGAGCTATGAATAGAAAGTTTGTACACTGTTATGAATATGGACAAAATACATCACTCATGGCCAGGCCATGAAAAATTGAAAAACACATATTTTGGATCACACAATATTTTCAAAAATATATTTAAAAGAAAATAAACATGGGATTTTGTGTGTTCGTTTACTGTTTGAAGTACCTTCAGGGAAGGCAGACATCAACAAATTTTCTTCCAGACAACTCACTTCTCTTGATAACAGGAGGCACTTTGGGAGAAGGGCCGCAGTCTCATTCCTGGGATCTCTTTGTTTCCTTAGCCAGTGCCCATTTATTAGGAGTTTATGTTGTATTCAGACTTAGCAAAAACATATGCATTTAGGCTACATTTAATCTTAAAGGTCAGAATTCCTCATTCTCGGCCACCTTAGAAAATGACCTTTTAATGAGTGTTACATGACCCTTGTTCACCTTGCAAATGAGTTTAATTAACATTTTTATTGTTATTGGTCTGCAGCCTAACAGTAATCTCTGATGTTTTGGTGTGGTCTTTGAAGTGAAAGGATTTATGCTAAATCTGTTAAAAAAATAAGTTAAAACTTGTTTCTGGGAGAAGGACAGCCCCACCATGCAAACCAATGGCCTCTGGACACCTCACAGATTTAAAAATGTCAAACTGTGCAACGCAAAAGTCCTGTCCATGCTCCAGGGCTTGCTACTACACTGTGAGGCTACACAGAACTTCTGAACTCATTCTACTAAGTCAGACTCCTCTAACAGAACTGTTGTACTTGCTCCTTTAGATGAAAGGAACTCATGAGGGGTGGTCTACCCTTCTCCTATGTGTACGTGTTTGGGCCAATTCATAAATTTCTTCTCAGACTATCCTGCTGCCTTTTCCTCTCTGCTTTCTCCCTGCAGCATCTCTTTCCATTCCAGAGGGTTTTTTTGCATATGCATGGAAGAGACAGAAGAACAATACTATGCTTACAGGAGAACAAGTAAAACCATCTTATTATTAGTGAAAGAGGAGTGTGAGACAGTGAGAGAAAATAGTATTTAGCAGCAGAAACCCTTAGAGTGGCATCAGACTCAAGCCAGAGCATGTTAACACAGAGGAAGGGAGGAGTTTGTTGGACAGTGAGAAGCCTTGATTATCTTTGATTGTTATCCAAAAGCCAAGTTTATTTTAACTGGAAATTGCACATCACATTGAATGAGAAACATATGGAAAGAAAAAGTTAATGATTTAAAGTCTTAAGATGCATCCTGACTAAGGAATGACAGCTCAAACTTTGCTGCAATTGTGGCGCCTGATATAAGTGTTCAAGCCAAATATGTTCAAGACGAATATCTGTGACCTCCCCAGGAACACACACCCAGGACAATTTGAACCACAAGTTTCCTACACTCACCTGTCCCTGTCCACTGTCCAGTGCAGTGCCAAGTACTCATTGCTGTGTACGGTGCAGCACTCCCCTCATGGGAGGTTACGAGTGCAGTGTGGAACCTAAAGTTATTGTCACTGAGAGGCAAGGAGGAGGTGTGCTTAGTAATGAACCAAAAAGCTAAAGAGGTGTAAATTCTCCCTCCCTACATGTTGAGGAAAAAAAACCAGTTTATTTAGTTAATTTAAAGTCAATTAAGACTTGATAATTAGAGAAAGAGCCGTTGAGTAAGAGCTTTACTACAAAAGGGAGTTTCCAGGTGAGGCTGGAAGGGAACAATCAATCTTTTGGTCTTCAGTCATGTCTTTTAGACTGGGTTAAGAATCTAAACTCTGAAATTATGAGGACATTATTAGGAGTAAACATTTGGAAGCTGGAGAGTGAAGACAATGACCTTTTTTGATTTTTGCATGAATATGCTGTTACCTTTGAGCATCAAATGCCTTAGCTGTTAATTCTTAACCTGATGTAGCAGCTATGCAGTCTGACCTTACTGTAAAAGAAAAACAAAGTACCACTCGCTCCACACTACTAACACTGAGATAAAAAAAGGCTCTAATCTTTGGTTGAAGATTGGTATGTGAGGCAGCAAAGAAAAATATTGGAATGAAATATAGCATCTTAACAAATAATGGCTTCAGATTATTCAGCACCATGATGCTGTGCCTGTCACATTTGAGACAGTGAATGATCAAGTTGTTATTGCCTTTTTCTCACTAAGGAAACTTAAATAAGAAGCTTTCAAGGATGGGTCATATAAAGAAATGAAACTCTAATATGCTTACTTGCACACTCCTTCTTGAGACGCAGATCATTTGAAACCACTTTGAACTTTTAACATCTGATGAATTTTTAAACATGAGGCTTTACACAAAGTATCTCAGTCTGGCAAACAGGATATACAGTTTGATCCTAAAATGTATCAGTCACGTCATTGTAGGTGCTGAAAAGTGCCATCAGAGTCCAGCACCCACATTTGAAAGCTGAGTGTGGGAGCAGACGAGGGCAGGCAACAAAGAGACTTTTTATCCTTGTGCCCACTTGCACAAACACTGCAGATGGTCTAAACCCTCTGCACTTACACTATGTGCCTCTGTGACTGTAAATCACATCAAAGAGATTCCTGGAAACTCTACCCCAACGAAGGCTGCAACCTGCCCATGGTTCCTGGGTGGTGGGACCCTGGGCAAGACACAGCCCTTCTAATTATGTCCCGTTAGGATCCTCAGGGTGGACTCAAAGTTAAATACCACCTTTTTCATGGAAAACACATTGAGGTGTAACTGAACTGGCATACTCACTGGCTGCAATTTGATAGGAGACTCAGTTCGTGGTATGATAACCCATCAACATCACTGTCCCACTGCAGGCAACTTGCTCAGCAAAGGAGAAACAGAACAGACTTTCCTGAAGGGTTTTTGACCTACTGACCAAATGATGACCAGCTGACCTTTCAGATAAAACCTGGCCAGAATCTGGGCCCACTTTTTTTTGTGTGTGAAAATTGTTTCTACAGGAAAGATGTCACATAGTAATTCACTGACAAGCCTGAATCCCCCAGACCATGGTTGTTTCACCTGCGGGAACTTTTATTGGGTACAGTCTGAGCTCAGGGCACAGCATTATTATAAAATGTCTGGTGCTCTTGAAGCTGACTAAGAATAACAGGTACCTGTGAGTTTGCTTATGATCCTGCCTCACAGTCAGCTGCACTGCTTGTACATGGAGTCAAGTTCCCAACACATACTGATGTCTGGGTCATACAACTGGAGGGGATGCTTGCAGATACAATGCACATGCATCCTGTCAGTTGTTCTCTGATTGTACATCTACATGAACATTTTACCTTGAAAATTAAAGCCCTCAGGGAATTTTCCATCAGTGCTATCCAAACTGTGGCCTGAGAACAACCTGAACTCTTTTGAGGTTTGTTAGAACAACTGCTGTCCTAAAGAAAACATGCTTGATGCTTGATTGGCAACAAATAACTGGCAGTTCTGACTTGAAAAGTGGGGGCTGGAAGCTGATTGACTTCCTTGGGCAGCAGATGAAGGCACATGGCTGGGCAAGGACTATGCTGGGGGGAAGCTGTCACGTTAGCTGAGAACTTACAGGAGGTACAAAACACAGGCAAAGTACCTAAAGCTCTCCCAATGCAATACTTACACTTCTTAAGGGTTTAAAAAAAAATAAAAATGCCTAGATTCTTATAGTCTTTAATCATTTTTGTGATTTGGTGGCAGGAATGGGATTATTCAGTAATGTTTAAATTATCATGTAATTTTATAGATTTGTTTAAAACCCCTCATTTGACAGTTCTCATTAGAAAATTCCAAGCACACCTGTAAATCACGTGACAGTGTTCCTTCTTTTTTACATAAATGTAGCTGTTCTCTCAAACTGAAAAAAAAAAAAAAAAGAAAAAAAGGAGCTCAGAAGCAACTTACAAAATAAGCATATCGTATTGGGTTTTGTGGCCAGGTTTTGGTAGCAGGGGGACTACAGGGGTGGCTTCTGTGAGAAGCTGACAGAAGCTTCCCCCATGTCTGGTAGAGCCAATGCTAGCCGGCTGCAGGACAGACCCACTGCTGGCCAAGGTCAAACCAATCAGGAGTGACAGTAATGCCTCTGTGATAACGTATTTAAAAAGGACAAGAAGTTACTGCACAGATGAAATTGCAGCCAGAGAAGATCAGAGCAAGAATGCAAGCAGTTCTGCGGACACCAACATCAGTGGACAGGGACTGGGAGAAGGTGCTCCAGGCTCTAGGATGAAGATTCCCTCACAGCCCATGGTGAAGACCATAGTGAAGCAGGTTGTCCTCCTGCAGCCCATGGAGGTCCACATGGATGCAGAGATCCACCTGCTGCCAGCAGAGGAGACCCATGCTGGAGGAGGTGGATGCCCAGAGGAGGCTGTGACCCCATGGGAGGCCCATGCTGGAGCAGGATCCTGGCAGGAACCTGCTGACCTGTAAAAAGAGGATCAGGTTTTCCTGGTAGGGCTTGTGGCCCTGTGGGGGACCCCTGCTGGAGCAGTCTGTGCCTGAAGGACTGCACTCCATGGAAAAGTGAACCACATTACAGCAGTTTGTGGTGAACTGTTGGCCTTGGGATGAACTCACACTGGAGAAGTTCATGAAGAATTGGCTCCCATGGGAGGGACCCCATGCTGGAGCAAGGAAAGGACTCCTCTCTGAGCAGCAGCAGAAACAACCTGTGATAAACTGACCACAAACCCCTTTATCCATCTCCCTGTGCTGCTAGGAAGGAGGGAGGGATAGGGTAAAGGTGTTTCTAAGATTTATTTTATTTCTCATTACCTTGCTCTGATTTTGCTAGTAATAAATATAATCACTATCCCAAATTCAAGTCTCTTTTGCCTGTGTTGATAATCAGTGAGTGATCTCTCTCCTGGTCCTTATCTCAACTTATGAACCCTTCGTTATAGTTTCTTTCCTCTCCCCAGTTGCTTTGGTGGGTACCTGCTGTCCAACCAGGGTGAACCCACTACACATATGTGCAAAACTTTATATGAAGGAATATCAGATATTTCCAAGATCATGGAAACAGGTGCTAATTAAGAAGTAGCATGATTTTGTATAGAAAAAAAAAGTTAAATAGAAGAGTAATAGCTATTGGGATTTATTTGTTCTGTTGCTCTTATTGGTTGCTTTTAATTTTTATATGACTCTAGTTGGAAGTAATGAACACATTGATTAAAGACAGGTTAGTTTAACATTGGCATATTCAGAAACTGAGCAGTAAGAGAAAGATACCTTGCAGGAAACAATTTATAAATAACACAATCTGTTTCTTTTAATGTAATATTGGTTCCTGTGGTATTTCCAGACCAACTCTATAAATGCATCATGTTCAGATGGTTTTGTTACAGAGACAGGATAAGCATCCAGATTTTGCAGGTTTTTATGACATTTGTTGTACTTTTGTCTTCATGTTGTTACTGTGAATGTCCATGTTGATTATCACCGGATGTGTAAGAGACATATTTCAACATACTCCTCTTTCAATACTGAATCAAAGGCTTGACATCAATTTACGAATAATGAGATCATGGATGCCATATGCTCTTGTAAAAAATTGAATTGTTTCCAAGTAACATCTTTATTGTGAATATGATGCAATTATCTGTAGCATTATTATGACTGCCGCTTTTCTGGGTTGTCAGAATATTCAAATGTAAAATATTCATGTAAATGTAAAATACATGCATTTGTCCTGGTTTTTTTCTCATAAATGAAGGAACATTTTTCTTTCTTTTGCTAGTATCAGTGGCTGTACGGATGTCAAGGAATTGAATTAGAAATTTATAATTGTACTTGAGTTTCTATGATTATAAACATAATTTACATGCAGAAAGGTCAGTTAATTACCAATTTAAAAAAAAAAAAAAAGGCATAATTTTATAATACAAAAAATCTTTTGTTTATGTATGCTGTCGTGCTGATAGTGCTGACATCTTGTGGTGAAATTCTGCTGCCAGGCCAAGCATGTGAGCCTTATGTGCTGTAAATGGAGAGGTGACCTTTCCTTCTTGTTTGCAGTCACTGCATTTTGAATGGGCAGGTAAAAAACAGGTTCTACTTTGACTCATGCTGAGGTACAGATTGAGAGTGTATTCATCCACAGGCATCTTGCTCTTCTCTGAACCCAAGTAACTTTATAAGGAGCTAAACATCTCAGGTAGCTTTGCACCTCCCACTGACAGACTCCTTAACTGGGTACTGGTCTCATTGTGCCAGGGAGGGATTTGTTGTTGACTTATGACCCTGGCTGGTCAGTGTGTGCCTGTTCTCCGTGCCTCACATGCAGCACAGGTGGAAGGCCATACAGCTGCCCATAACATACCAGTTAAAAGAAGTGCTACCCATCTCACGAGTGAGGTTTCAAAAAAGAGCAGACATTTCACAGGAAATCTGACAATCTGCTCATTTTACTACAGAGGATAAAGCCCCACTGTTACTTAACTCAGCAGTTTCAGTTAATGAAAGAGCCAAGATAATGTTCTTTTTGATTTCCAGGCTCTTCTGATTTTGACAGCTGTGGTAGACTGCTTCAAACATTAAAAGACTTATTTCCTATAAGGCCCATCATAAATTTGCTGGCAGAGCTGGTCTGGAGTTGCTCAAAGTGTTTGTGGAATATGACTGCAGTCACAGGCTCCACCAGAAGTTTTACAGAGGGAGATGATGTTAGGAGGCGTCCGGAATAAGCTCCCTGGATCATCACAAGTGGATACCACCTCCAACACTGAACACAAAATATTGTCCTCCATCAGTCACTCCAGAGGAGAACTCATCTCTCCTCCTGAAGTCCTTGAGGGGATGCCAGCTTCAAGGAGAAGAGCCGAAAAGTATTCCTGACTTCTGTAGATGCTCCATAATTACTCAGTGGCTCAGTATATTGTTGATTAGCAAGAAAATTCTGACAAAACTAAAATTTACTGGTTTTTTCTGGATAGATTTCTACCTTCCTTTTAGTTCCAGTTCAGTTGTCTGGAAATAAAGATGGAAATGCTTAAATTTAGTTTCACGAGTCTTTATCACCTAAGATGAAGGAACCAGTGATTGAACTCCACTTTCTCCTGTGCCATAGAGCATGTGACACTGTTGGCCTCCCAAATGAAAAGTCTGTGTAAGAGCAAACAACATGCTTAAAACAAATTGACATTCTGCAGGAAGTCTAGTGTGATCTTATTCCTGGTCTAAGAAATCAGATGGTCGTTGGCCAGGTAGTCTTCCAGCTTATGGATTATGATTATTGTTGTTGCTATTGCTGGGTTTTAGTCTCACGCAGTCATTGCTGATGTCCCTTCTCCCTTAAATGTAGCAAAACTTCTAGTATATGAGAGTGTCTGATAGGCCAGAAAACTATCCCTCAGTAAAAGATGTCTTGATAAAACGTTGTGATAAAAAGCAGACTGAATTTTACATAGATTTGCATAACTAGCGTCTTTCCCTATTACAACAGGTGGTCCATGCATAGATCATAATTCAGTCTACAGCTCATTCTTCATGTAGCTTCCAGAGACAGAAATGATAAAATTTTGTAACTTGGACTGTATTTACATAAATTTGCTCTCACTTTGCTCATTAGCACTGGAGTGATATACTCCTGTTTCCTGTAAAATGCTTCCATGTTCCTCCTTCCTGCTAAAATGATTCTACATCTCTGGGCAACATTTCCCCTTGGTGGACCTACTTTTACAAAGATCAGTCTAGAAGGGTACCAGCAAAGCAAACAGGGACAGCAGATGGAGATCAGAAGTGTGAAAAGGCTTTTTGCTATAGCCACAGACTTTCTAGTATGGTTATGCTTTAACCTCCATAAGTCAGTTACCCACAAATTCTTAAACTATTATTCGCTGAAGCATTGTGACACACCAAAATTGTTTATTACATAGCACAGTGAGTTAAATATTCTGCAGTATTGGAATTGGTTATGTTTAGTCCCTGTTAAATTATGACCTTGCTCATACTCTCTACACATTTGCGAAGCATGTTTACATATGCATTCCTATAACTTTATAAATATGTTCTGTGTGTGATAAAAAATTTCCAGGGAAAGCACCAATATTATTATTGGAAAAATCTTGGAAAGGATAAAGAATATTATTTAAGAATAAATTAATTGGGTCTGATTAGTAAATATTTGCTTGTATTTTTATAAGCTCTGTGGACTCATAGGGAGTATGCTAGGCATGCCTGGTACTGGAAATACAGAGTGCTTTCACTGTATTATTTTTGCCACTTAGTGGTGAGAGGTGACATTAAGATGATTTAGTAAAATTTAGAACTCACAAAATCTCAGTTAATGAGATCTCTGTTCATTATTCTTGGCCCAGGCTTAGTTTACTATGTGATGTGCATCATATCATGAGACTATGATCTAATTATTGAAGTCACTGGGCATCAATTTCAATTTGGCCTGATCTCTTGTTTTTTCAGGAAGATGGATTCTGAATTAATAGATCTTTGCTTAATCTGTTTTCTATCCTAACCTCCACATCTATAGCAGGAGACTAGTGACGTACCTAACCTAATATTCTAGTGACCATTTTTCTGCAATAGACCCCGGTCCTTTTTTTTATGTTTTTCTACTTGCAAATGTAATTATTAATATTAATAATGACTAATTTTACCGATCCTGCAGTAAGCCTTACAAAAGCTCTACCAGCCTTTTCCTTTTCCCCTTGAAGTCATATCAGAACTTCAAAGAGAGAAGAAAACAGGATTTCATGCATTTGGAATAGCTAATACCCCAGCACTGGATCAGCACAGAAACTAGTGCAGATATCTGAAATATAAGGAGGGACCCTTTTCCTATGAATATTCATTAGATCACTGTTCTCCTAGCTCTTAATTTCTACTTCTATCAACTGTATAACATCTATACTTATTGTTTATCTTCTTTTGGAGATTATCCATCCAGTAGGCTCCTGCAGCGAGAGGTAAGCAAGGGTAAAAAACAGCCAACTGGGTGTTAACCACTATGCTCTACTTCAAAAGATGTGAAGATGGTGCTGTAAATTGCAAAACTTGTAGGCCCAGCTGCTTTATGAAAAAACAGATCCTCCCAAATATATTTAATTCTGTAATATTTTCACAAACTCTTTAATTTATTACTGAAGGAAGGAATGTGATATTTTACTAGCATTTACTTAAAGCAGCATGTTTACTTTTTTTTTATGACAGCAGCTGGAATAAAGTAAGTAACAGCCTTCTATCATGTTTTCAACACCTCCATGCTGGCTTTGCACCAAAGAGTTTTGAAAGTGCACTGTATATCATACTTATGTGTGTGGCTATGGTTCTTCTTTCCATGTTATGCTGCACAGGTTCAAGGGGAGGTGGAATAAGAAAACTGGCATGGAGACCAAAGGAAGGTGAGACAGATCCCATGCATAAAACAGAACAGTACCTCTGGTTAATCTATGAAGACTTTGTAAGAGGTACAATGGACCTCTCAGTTTTATCCAAACTCAGAGCACTATGCCTGTCCTGGGGAGTGGAAGAAATGCGGATAGTATGGTATGACACAGCATGTCATAGCGTGGTCAGTACAATATAGAGTTTTGCCATCCTATGGGATTTAAATTCACAACAGTAAATCTTTTACAGGTTATACTCTACTTCCTGGATACTTCATGTCAAATATAACTAGAGCTGAATATTGAAGATAAATGAATAGCATTATTATGGTTCAGTAAAAATCTGCTGAACTGAGCATAACGTAACAGTAATTTTAATTTAAAACAGCTCCAAATAATCTGCAGTGGCTACACTGAGTAGATGAAAAATGTCTAATCAGGCAGCTAAAAGGCAATGCAGGAATATTCTCTACTACTTAATGAAAAGGTGTAGAGAATTATAAGAATGTGATTTTTCCCCTGTTACTTGTTTTAGAGAGTTAGAAGGTGAGGAACAGAGGTTTTACTTTTATCACCACCATCACCCCAAGAAGCAGGATTTCTTAAAATATGAGACCTAAAATCAGTTTAACAAAGAGTGGGAAAACGGGGCCCACTAAATTTTGTTTTGTTTATGCATCCCATGACAGGAAGATAGTTGATGCACCTGGCAAATTACCAAGGCAACTGCCTATCTCATGTGAGCCAGAACCATACAGACCTTTATTGCACTGAGTTGCATGTGTCACTATGCTTGTGTATGACTCTAGGGGTCTTCTGAAAAAGCAATTGCCTTTCAGATAAAATAATCTAAACATCAAATGCTTGTTAAATTTATTCTCCGAAGACAAAATATTTTTAAAACTTGTATTTGCTCTTCTTGCTTTTCTCAGTATCCCAGGAAATCATAAGCTGCTCCCAGCAAAGATGAATACATTTGCATTCAACTGACAGGAACTCAAAACAGATCCCTGGAATAGATACATGAAAAAAAATCAAATTAAAACACTCATATAAATCTCAGGCAAATTATATCACTGATGCAAGAAAACACATAAAGACCTCATTAATATCTTGTGAACACCATAAGAACCACATCAAACGTGTACACAGCAGGAGAGATGTCAGACAAGGGGCAGGGTGGTTTTGAGCCACAGTTATATGGTGTCAATGCAGACATCCAGAGCTCAGCAGTGAAACAGAGAAGCTTAGTCATACAAAGTATATGTTTACAAATTTCTTTAAGGCAAGGTTTTAAATCTTCCCCTGACATAGTTATTTTGTCTTAATGTCTGGAAAAGCTTTTATTGACTCCTCATAAGAAAAGCATGAATTTTTTGAGCAAAACACAACAGAAAGAATTATTAATTTTTAAGCACATTTACTACTGAGAGATAATTTAGGAAAGAACTTAAATGGATTACCCACATGCATGCTGTTATCTGTAAGATAGTGTTATCTGTCCTTCAGCTGCTGAGGGATGTCACAGTAAGTTAAAACCATGAAACCTATGAAACACTTGAGACTAGAGTCTAAAGCTTTTTAGTAGAGAAAAGAGCAGTATTAATGCAACATAGGTACGATTCTCACTTTAGGGAACTAACAGAGTTTTCTGTGCTTCTATTACCATTAACCATCCCTGCCCTACTGGAATCTGGTGGGGTGCCAGCAGTTGTAACACAGCAGGATTTACTTTGGGATTTCTAACATGATATTCAGGGAAATGCATAATAACAGTTGGTGTATTGAAACCCCTGCTTCAACTATTGCTGTCTTGTTTCCTCGTGTGCTACTGTCTGTCCATTTCCTTAGAATATAAACAGGAGCAGGAACACACTTTTCACTCTCTATTTGCATTGCACTTACCACAGGGACACAGTGCTCCAGGCAAGTAAACATTCTCACTGTTTTTATTCTTTTTCATTTTTCTTGTTAGCACTTATTAAAACAACCATTATAAAATAGAAATGGCTGCATTCTGATTTGTTCCTATACAAAATGGTCTGGAAGAAAAATCTCCCATCTGTTCCGTGGAGATAGCCCCTACATAACTGCTGTGACAGTCCATTATCAATTAGAGAAATGTCAGCTGTAATTGGTAAAACCCAAAGGGCTCCTCTGATACTGTACTTCTGAGTTTGATTGGTGGCCTGGCAACTGTCTTAGGTTTTTCATTAAATTGTTTATTCATATGCTCTTAGGAATGCCTGGATAGCTCTTGCTTCATATATGTGACTGCATTTGCTATCATTCTCCTCCTATTTAACATAAATAGAAGCATTATAAATGTCCTATCAAATATAAACATTGTCCTACTTTATGAGCTGTTGACCATTAAGGTGGGGAAACATAATCATGTGACTGAGTGGGCTTGGTAGTCTTAAGCATGGGCTGAGGCCCTGGAAACCACTATGCCTGAGTTGCAAGGTGACGAGCCCCGGAGGCTGCTTGCCTGACAAACCATAGGGATGCAATCGGGCTATTTCTGTGCTCCCCAGCACCTGGCCAACATTACTTGGACACCGTACTGTGGCGTCACATGGGTATTTTGTCAGTCCTGAACAGGAACAGTGGGAAGCTGAGAGGGCAACTGAAGAGCAGGTCATCTACTTTGCTGCGGGCAAAATAAGATGGAATCCAGGGCAAGGGCAGCTACAACAGGAAGGGAAGGTGTGGGTGAGGGAAAGAATTGCTCCTTCTCACTGGGCTTAAAATTCCAGCTTGGTTTTAGCAACCACAGGGATTTACTGCCCTTTCAATTGGTGAGATGAAACCCAGTGGGTGTCCTCTGGTGACCCACTTTTGGGTCATGCCCCAATGCTCGTAAGCTGTTGGTCTGACAGATCTCAGCAATAGGAAGTTTATTCTGATGTGGTTCTTGACTGGTTTAGGAGACGTTTTGGAGGGAGGTTTGATGTAGGTCATGGAGCACTGATGTGGTCTGTCTGTGTTTTTCCATCTGTTTTTGTTCAGGGAGGGACCTAGTTTGAGTTCCTTTCACCACATGGCAAGTTCCTCATTGCACAGATTTTTGCATGATCCCCCTGCATTTTAGGAATGCCTAAAAGCCAAACTTGACAAAGTGTAGGAAGTGTCTGATCCTGAAGGGCTGCTAGAAAAATCTTATCCAACATTACATGCCACCACCACCAGCACTGGCACACCAGTGGCTAGATTTCAGAAGGTGTTGTATAACTGAACTTTTCCTTGGGTTGTCAGAAATACTTCAGCACTTGACCTGTTTCATTATGTTTGAAACCTCTGTTGGTTGCCTTTTGGGAACCACTGAATTGAGATTCAGTGCACCAAAGCCCGGAGACTGTTCCATTGTCTTGAAGCAGGCATAGATGGACAACTGAATGCCAGGTGGTCAAAAGCAATGTGTCATTTTCTTTTACAAGAGGTAGACACTCTCTGAAAGCAGACTGACTTCCTTAACAGGGAATAGGAGGATCACTGAAAGCAATCTCTGTGGGTCCTCTAAATACCTGCAAATGCATCTGTCTCATGCCAGCAACTGAACAAAGAGGATGAGCTTCTTAGCTCAATTTCCCCAGAACTTTTGAAAATCTGATCTTAGTTCATTAAGGGACACTTGAATTTTCCATTTCCTTCAGTCTAAGTTTCATTGATGTCTGCAGAAGAAACATTTTGAAAGGATTGATTGTTAATTTTTCTCCTAGTTTTCCCTCTTCTATTTGTGTTCTTGAATGAAAAAAAACAGTCTATCCTAACATCAAAAATTTCATATTTGTGTAAAATACAGCACAAAAGCCACTTCTGGTATACTGACATAGACATTTGTCACGTTCACTTCAGAGATGAAGTCTGTGTCCTGTACTAACAAACAAGAGACAAAAGTAAAGCTACAAAGTACATACACTAAGCCTTTCTTAACATCTTGGACAGCAGCTGCTATCTTCAGAGTTAGTCTGTGAAACTGGGAGAGGAAGTAGATAGGTAATATATGGTAGCATTTCCTTGGTGGATGACTCAAGAACTCCTGACTCCTGCCTTCCATCATGAACAAAACAACATGTACTGGCTTTTCTTAAAGTTATGTGTAGACACACGTAGTAAAATAGTGGGATGCTTTTGTTGTTTTCTATTTCTACTTGTACCTGTGTATACAGTCACACTGCCTACTGCTCCATAGATCAATAACTGACCTATGGCTGACACTGGCTGTGCTAGATCTCCCATAGATTGGCTGGTAGCAGAGTAAAGAACTGGAGAGGAAATACAAAATATCTAACGCTAGCTGGATAGCCAGATCAGAAATTCACATGGTAATTCAACTCTTGTAGCATATCAATAACATGTTGGTGGCAAGTAAAAACGATTGTTCCAAGAAAAAATATTAGCAGACTGGCATGGACTTTCTTTTCCAAGGTCTGGACATCTTAAAACCATGTTGGAGTTTCATTACAGATCAATGTGTTTAGGAATGGAAGGCTTTGATCTCTGTAGATAAAAAGCATCATATGCTGTGGCAGTGAAAACATACATCTTAGTGTAGATGTGTAAATTTGAGACCAATATTATTGTTTCTCTACTGTGCATTGCCATTTCTCTACTAGAAATGACTAAGTTCATTCAAATAAATCACTAAATACTGAGATAATCCAAAAAAAATCTTGGGCATTCTGGGAGGATTTCACAGAGGCTCTTGGCCCATTTGTTGAGTCACCAGTCTTAAAGACCTTGTAGACTTGCAACCAAAATGAAAAGATTTAGCATGAGAACCTTGAGGTTTTGCCGGTAACTACTGTTGTAAAGCACCAAAGGGACAATGACTGCTAGCTGAGCCAAAGCGAGTTGTGTTAAGCTTTACTTACCCGGGTATTGTTGCTGGACACTGGCACAATAGCAGTAAACAGCAGTACTCAGAAGACATTCACCTGGCTGCAGAATCAGTACAACAACATGTGACAGGAAAGAGTGACTTGGCAACCAGACTCAAGCCATTTTCAAGGGCAAAACGGAGACCAACCATGTTTCCAACTGATATAAGCTTTTTTTTAAAAAAAAAGAAAAATAAAAATAATTAAAAAAAAGATACGTATTAACAAAAATTTTCTGCTGATCCTTCTTCCTTTATGCAGGATGATTTTAAAATTGGATCTAAAAAAACCCAAAAAGCAAGTTCACAAAAACTAGTTGAGAAAAAGCTGTTCTCAGTTTTGTTAACCACTGTTTAGAATGGTACTTGTCATAATACACAGTGTAATTTCTACTATAGGTAGTAGTACCAAGGTCAAAAATTCCACAAAGAATTTATGAGAGAGACAGGGAATTAGATTTAAAAGAACTTTTCCCTTCTCATCTCAGATGCTTTCTGCAGTAGTCTGGGGGGGAAAGGGATGATTTTTATACAAAGGTATCAATTTTGATTCAAGAGGTGGCCACAAAGTGCCATAGGGAGGCAGAGTTTTCTCAGAAAATACCTCTTTTTTCTTCCTCTATGTTTATATTTTCCTCTATTTATCTGCATTGACAACTCTTGAAGAAGGACACTGGCTATATGGACCTTTGGTCTGACTCATACATGTTCTGTCCTAGATCTGGTACAAGAAGTGCAGTAGTAAGAGGCATGAGGAAAACATTGCTTCTTTAGTTTTCTAATCTCAGAGAAATACATGTTTATCACTGCTACAGAAAACAGGGCCAAAATACAGTGTATAGACTGGAAGAAATTGTCAAATGATACCTCCTTAACAGCAGATGTTCACATATGGCCAGAGCAATGGGTGTGTCCATTTATGAAGCTGAACAAAATGAGATACTGTTATTAGTTAAACAGTAATCTTTTAGGTTAACACTCCCGCCCCTCCCCCCCATATATTATTTCATCAATATCAAGTAGCACTGATAGAATGTTGCAGAGAAGGTAGAAATGGGGAAAGAGCAGGAAGTGGAGTATAGAACAAAATGGGGAAAGAAGTGTTGTGAACCAAGGTGAGGAGAGTAAGCATTATCTGAGAACTTCAGCACAAATATTTCTTAGCCACAGTGGGAGGTCTCAGAGAGGGCTGAGATCCTTGCATGTTTGATGGATGTTGCGGGGAAGATACATTTTCACTTCAAAAAGAGATGTTAAATCCTATAGGTTGAAACAATGCTGAACTGCACATGCTAGCAGACTACCTAAATCTCAGGGCAATGGAAAAGCCAAGAGAAATATCAGGGAGTCAGTACTTTTTTAGGGAAAACTCTTTAGAATTTAATGAAGTGCTGCAAGAATTATGTAGGGTTTTCCATAATTTACAATTAAAGCCTGGAAGGATACTTTGATGATATTATTTTCAGCTACATTCTGAAGCCTTTAAGCTCAGAAATAGGGAGGATCAGGCAAACTCTCTGTGACAGACAATGTGGCAAGAAATTCAACCCCTACAGGCATTTCCAAGCTGCCACTGTGTATGTTCCATTGCTATGGATTTCCATCCATTTGATTAGGCTGCTAGCAGTAAATATACAATATCTTGAACAGGTTTTTGCTTCCTCCATCAGCACTTCATGGGTAAACCAAATTTAGGCTAATAGGAATACAATTAACAACATCTGAGGTACTATTCCAGCTAGGATTTGATTATGACTGATTATGTTGCACACGTCAACATCACTGCTAATCTTTGGCACGAGGAACTGATTAAAAGGGATTTTTTTTCCTTTTTACATCAATTATATTTTGCTTTATAAACTTCCCACAAACAATCTGTTGGCATCGCAAAATGTTTTCTAATCATTGATGGAGGCTGGGTTGAAGCAAACATTTTGAGTGAAAAGATGCCAGAAGTTTTCCTAAGGATGATGACATCCGGATAATTATATGCAATCTTCTTTTCCATTTCATAAGTAATGTCCTGTCAAAACACTCACCCATATGCTCTTTGCACTTTTCTGGAAAGATGATCATACTCACACTTGCTGTCATAGTCCCAAAGATACTGAATTTATTTCAAAGGCAAAAAAAACTTTACCGGAAAATTGACAACTCCACTGATGCTTCTTGTTTTCCAAGTGTGTTGTCATAAGGCAGATCCAGAATTGTTACATGGCACCCTTGGTCACCCCTGGAGCTACCATTTTACAGCTCACAGGTGGAGCCTGGCCCAAGAATCAGGGATAAGTCTGAAAGCCACCATACCACTCACCTTACAAAGATTTAACACCAGTAACTGGAAGATACTCAGCCTTTGGGGATAGGCTTTTGTAGTACTTTTGTATAATGGAGAAGAGAGCATCTATGATCTGACCCACATGGTGAGAAAGGGAATGAATGACAACGGTGACATCCTGTTGCTGTAGGAGCACAGTGGTGTCCCAAGGGCTTGGGTGCAACTCCAGACAGGTCCTATCATTTTTGGTAGATTCTTGCCACTAAAAAGGAACGATTCTCAAGTGAAAAATATGATTAAGTTTGTTGACTTTGCTCCTATCTTTGAGGATTTTACCACCTTTGTAGGCTTTCTTCCCCCTTTTTGTCTAAGCCACGCTCTGTAGTCTGAATAAATTGTTGACAAGCCTGTTGCAGACTTGCTTGGGAGATTCCCTGCCACAGCATGTAGTGAGTCCAATATTTATTTTATGGCAAGCTTTTTTTCACTGCATCAAATGATCCTCACTGAGCTACAGGCTTCATCTGAATATGAGTTTGAATATTGTGATACATAGGCACATTCATTTCTAATTTCACTTTTTAGGGACAGCCATTTTTCAGTTTCTCCAGCTCCAATATGCTAGACTTGATTGAAAGTCTCTTCTATGAAAAAATTGTTAATTTGATGCTGCAGCTCCATTTTGCAGTTACATTTCTATTGCCAATTTCTTCCTGTTAGGAAAGAAAAAGTAAGGCTTCCTAAATTAGTTTATTTTAAAAAAAATAATTTCATTAAGAAGCAAAACAAGGCTTAGAAGCATCCAAATGCTTAAATTTGGAGCAGTTTTTTTATAACAAAGCATTTGAAATACTGAATTTGACTTAATATGACCTTCATTTACCCTTTTTATTTGTCAAATATTTGACATTGATATTTGTCAGTTTGGTTTCACTTAAAATGCTGGGTTTGTTTATATTTAATTTCAATGGACTGAAAAATCAATTATGCATGACATATTGAAAATAATAAATCAGACAATCTGCTTAGTGGTTTCACTGCTAAAACAAACACAGCTAATTAGATATGGATGATAGCAGCAACTCTTCTAAAGCCAAATACTAATTCATCAAAAAGGGTGGCTTTGTGATATCATCCCTTGGTCAGAGTTTGGGTAGCCTGAGTTTGATTCCCAGTTTTACTAGGCACACCATCTCATATAAGTTATTTCATCCCAGTTAAGCTCATCATCCTGGCACAAACCAACACCTCCAAAGTTGTGTCATTTTTCTTGTACCAGAGGCCCTTCTAGGATAAGATTCTAGGGGGTGGCTATTTCTCTGTACTGACTACAAAACTACTGAGATGAATCCCTTTTATTTTCCTGGCTCAGACAATTATTTTATACTTAAAAGAAGGGAGTCATTGGAGAAAGATCTATTTTAGTTCACCACCTTCCAATGCTGGCTAAGGTAATCTGCTCCCTGTCTGAAACTATAGCAGAGTTTTCAAAAGGCAACGGTTTGGGTTAGTGCCAAAGGGCACTGACCTGTCCATCTAAAGAATGAAGATACAAGTTTCTCAAAACATTTGTCTGGTGAAGACAGAAAATACTATTCTTAAGATATTCCTTGCTGTTCTCCCTCTTATGATCAAAATAACGTGGCTACTTTGGCAGGAATCATGCCTGCCTAGACTGTAGGACTCAACTTCTTTGTCAAAGTTACTCAGATGCTTTGGTTAAACTTTTGCATGGCTCAAGCAGTTAACACAAGTAATTATAATTGATAAGAAGATCTGAACTTAAGGTATGGAAGAAGACATGGGTCTTTGGGAGCTATACAGTGACAGCGAAACTACACAAAATAGTATTTGTATATAGTTAACTACAGTGTCAATTATGGGGATCTCAGCCTTGATAACCACTGATACTTTGTGGGGTTCATTCCATAGGAATATTGTGCAGGTGACTAAAGACCAGTGGCCTCTCATGAGAAGGAGGCAGGTTACATCTCCTGGGACTAGAAGAGACCACAGCATCATTTTATTAGATACAGCCTGCCTGTTTACCTGCTCACTTCCTCATCCATCCTAGGGCAAGGGCCAAATACCAGCGAGAAGCAGGTCTGTACTGCTATATTACAACCTTCAGGGCCGCAGCATGTAAGAGTTAGTATCCTCTCCTGAAAGGTGGAAAAGGAGAATTTGTCTTTCCTAATTTTAGTCAAGATGCTTAAAGGATAATTATTCTGTCTAATCTGGTTGTCTAGGTGCTATTGAGTGGGGAATGATTGACAAGGATAATGCATCATATCCTAAAATAGGTGCACCAAGAAGTCTTTCATACAGACTAAACATAGACTTGTCTCTCTCCATTGCTGAGAGAAGAAACATAAATGACCATTTTAGACTAAATATGTTCCCTGAGGACATCTGAAGTTAGGTGTGATGCATCCTAATTCCAACAGTCTCAACCTACCAGCAAAAGTCTCCTCTTTATTCTCCACAGTTACAAAGTGCAGTTTCAAGACATTCTTCTAAAATGTCCTCCCTCAAAAATGCTCTTGGTTTCAACATTTCAAGTTGTTGCTGCCCAAGGCTCATTAGTCTGGGAAAAGCAGTCCTAGCAGTTCTCATAGATCTGGGCAGAATTCCCACAGATCATTGTTTTTTCCACTCATTATTTTATGAGTTGCTTCTGAGTCAGTTTGCCTTCATATATCTCACATAAGCTTATTCAGAGGCTTGTGCCTACCACTGCAGGGCAGAAGAGTTTCCATGAAAGTAGTAAAAGCCATATGTGACATTCTTAAGTACTAAACAGATTAGTGATTTGTGGCATCGATGCTGATTAAGAGAAGTTTTGGATTTGTGGGGAGGTTTGTAATTTGGTATTTTCCCACTCACATCCTAAGATCCTAGTTAGCCCATTGCAGTTATATGGTATCCCTGCTATTCAAGCAACTGGACCTTCTTTTTATTCAAAATGGAAGCTGTTTGAGGATTGTTTGCATAAACTGGCACAATGTCGAATTAGTACACTGAATGTAGATACAATTGCAGGAAGAGGCATTGTGAGATACCCAAACTGCTCAAAACTAACTTCTACTATTGTTACCATTTTTGATACTATCATCGTTCACATCCAAAACCATATCAGGCATCTCTTACTCTGGAAAAATTTTCTTGGCAGCTTCAGCAAAGAAGCTGGGAGTTGAATTGCCACAGAAACTGGACTGCCCTCTCATAGCTAAGAACGTTTCCACAAGAAAAGACTGAAGATATGTTGGCAGTATGAGAGAGCATTGCCACTACAAGTGCTTTTACTATCCTGAGAATAATATGAAAGACTTAACGCCTATTCCTTAGTACTACATTCGCTTTAAATTACACATATACCCACAAGTATGTATCTACTCAACAGAATTATTGTCATTGTTTACAAAGGTGCAAGGCAGTTCAGAAAAAAACATACTTGCTCCAGAGCTCAAACATTCTGAAATGTGGATGACATGTATAAACACACAACTAATACCAGTTGCAGTAGTTACACAAATAATGCTTCGTATTGTTAATATTATATAGGAATATAATACACCATATGCTGCATCTATCTGTTGCCAACCAGTTACAGGAATATTGAGACACTCCAGTGACACTTTTTGTATAATTTCTGAGCTGGTTGAAACAGAAAATCCTTGGAAAACCTTTGAGAAATTCAGATCTGATGAAAATGTTTGCCTATTTCCAAACCAGGGATGCTTGTAAACACATCCAAGCCTTTCCATGCCTAAACAAAACAACTTCATTTGCAGTATGACTGTTTATGATTGATACCATGTGAAATCATCATTGTGAAATTCAGAAGGACGAAAACCCCATCTGGTTTTATTATAAAGTTTAAACTCAGCACTTGTATTTTGTAAAGCTCATGTTCATGTTCTTCTTTACCCCTAGCACCGAGGGGAAACTATACTTACTGACATATGTAACGCTAACTAGGAATGTTCAGGGTGAACGTGATCCAGCAAAGGCTGCTTCAAAATCTAAAAGCAAAGTCCTTCTGTTTTAGCCTGAGGAATGGCAAGGTAGGCAGATGGGAGAAGCTGAATATGAAAATTAAATTTATACAAAATACTGAATATTGCTATGCTGGTGCCTCTTTTTCTACTGACAGCTTTAACCTATTTTCACTTACTGATATTTCCAACATCAGCAGTGCTTGCAGTATTTTCATGAGTCAGATCATGGGTGGTCTTTGTCTTGCTCTTATTAACTGGAGGTCAGCAAGAACTCAGTGGTGGAGATTATAATTGAGATGAGTCCTCAGAATAAGGGAGAAGCAAGCAGCAGAGAAGAGAGTATGAATAAAAGAGACCAAGTTCTCAAATTAAACAAGGAATGTGAAATAGTGTTATTTCCTGGAGTCTTGCATTGTTGCTGCTTCAAAGCTGCAGTTGGAGTCTCTTGTAATCCTACAACTCTTCCATGAGCATCCTGTGTGCCACTTTCCTATACCCTGGCACTTCAGGAATTCCCTCAAGGTCTAATAGGTTCCCACAAACCATACAATCTGTTCATTTTAAACTCCTTCTTCTGCTGAAGTCCTCTGCGCTTCCTTCTCCGGTCCATGAAAAGCAGTGGGTCCCTCACACTTTTACACCTCTTAGCATCTTCTGACTGTCAGTGGGTTAATATGTTTTGGGAAGACCTTCAGATATGAGATAGGAATACTGAAATGTGTGAACAAGTTAACCTAAGTTAACTAAGTTGCCTGGAGACAATACAAAACACTTGGAAGGTGATACAGTATGAACTGCATGCTGAAGCTCCATAGCTTCCTTGCTTGCCTCTCTTGGCTTTCACCAGAACCATTTAGGTTCATCCCACTGACATTCAGATTATTCTCTGAGGTTTTGGAATTGGTTCCACTTACTGAAATATAGAAGTGTTAAGAAATAAGGTTAGGGCTTAATTGCCTTCAGCTAATGATTACAGGACTAAAGAAGACCTCACAAAGACTGAAAAAGACCATGGCTCCCAAATAAGGTTCTCAATATATTCTGCTATATATTGAGCTTATGGGATCTACCTCTCATTTTAAAACTAAGAATTTGTGTTTGTATCCATCCTGGGTTTCTCAGGATATTGTCTCTGTGGCTGACAGTTCAGTTTAGTCTCAGTGGTACCTCTTCAGTAGCGGCACCAGGCTGGGTCCCATTCCAGCTACACAGCCTGAAGGACCCTCTAGGACTTTAAACTGAAGGAACTCACTTTCCTCCCAAAAGTGCCTATGTGGCCCTCCACTCCCTTCAAGTTCTGCTTCTACCAACACAAAATAGTTGTTCTGCACTTTTTACACAGGTTTCTCTTCTTATAAATGATTGGGCAAGATGTACATCAAAAAGCTCAGCCTCTGGAGCCAAGGGTTGCCTTGGTAGTAGTCTGGCCTTGGTTTCACTTCAAATGCCCTCAAACTACCCAGAAGGTTTGGGGGGAAAATTATCTTGATTTCATAACCCACAGAGGGTGTGACAGTTCTCTTCTTCACAGTTACGTTGTGAGGCAAATTGAGTAACTCTTATCCAGTACTTTGGGAATGACAGTGGAAAGCATTCCTATAATGTTACCAAGCTATTTCTCCTTAAATAAACATTTCACTTAGCATACCAAGAATTTTCCTCAGCATTAATCAATAGAAAGGACCTGAATGTAATTTTGGTACTGGGCAGAGGAACACTGCTAAGAAGACCAGATTTTCCAACCATTTTTGTCGCTTCTCACTCTGTCAGGGCAAGGCAGAGGTGAGTTCTGAATGCCCCTGCAGCTCACACGCAGGCTTATATGCCGTCTGCTACCTCTGATTTCAGCAAGCATGTAACTCTGACTTCCCATGGGTAAGAAGATGATGTTTATTGACCAAGAGTTTCCCCTTCTCAGGTTGCAATTTCCACCACGGGGCAGCTGAGGTACAAATGTAGAGGGATGAACACTAGATGGAGACAGATGCTCCTGCCATTGGGTGTAGAAGATTTCCTGTGGCGAGCTGACATTTCCTATCAAACAAAGAGCTAAGGCTAATGAGGTGCTGACTGTTCTGAAGCAGCAGGAGGATTTAAGCATTAAAGAGGTTTTATTCCCCTCACGTCATCTCAGACCTCAGCAAGCAGCTTTTTAAGGGCTAAATTTGAGCTTTGCTGTCATGTGAATATCGTATTAGTTCATAGCAGAGATGCAAGGTATATAGGACGTTGAATAAATCATGTGATTTCAAAAGGGTGAATCCAAGAAAAGGGTATCTTCCATTAATCTCCTTCTACATTGCCTATGCCTGTGATCATAGGTCTTTGCTAAAACCAGAATTGTAATTGACTTTTGTGACCTGCCTTCCCTTTTTGATAATATATCCTGAAGGCAGATACTCACTGCAGCATTGGAAACAAACATATAAAAGAGGAGGTGATGAAAGGTTTGGAATTAGGACAAAATAAATATCTAGAAATTTAGGACTTTTTCAGAGGGTATCAAACTATCCACCTACTTGAAGTGTTCAGCAGTCTTGTGGTAAAAATCCCACATATATAACCAAGGCATGATAGATGGAGATATGTTAATAGTTCTTGAGTAGAGATGTCCTTGTACTCCAGATGAACATCCATGAACTTTTTGTTTTGAAATTCAGATCTGGCTTTGAATACAATCATTTGTACTTGAGCAAACAAAACCAAAAAACCCAACAGCCTCCCAACAAACCACCCTCCACAACTTTACTACTAGAAAATAACTACCAAACAACCAAGTACTTCTAATCTCAAGGCAACATTGGAACGTTCAGTTTCCAGAAGAGTCCAAAAGACTATGCTTTGGGGTTTGTTTTTTTTTTTTAAAAATCCTCACCTGTGATTTTAATCATTGGGAAAAAAAACTGTGAAAGAGATAATGGTCTGGAATTGCACAAGAGCTGGCCCGTGGAAGGCAGCAGAGCCTGGAGAGGGAAAACAGGGACACTGTGGGAGGTGAGCTCCCAGCTGAGTCAGTTTGAGTGACACACCAGCACCCACCTGCAGTTCTTCACCCTGAGATCCCTGGTAAGTACCTAGGACACCTACATGAGAGAAAGGCAGACATCTTGCTGCGCAAGGATGTTGAGTGAATAGGCGCCCTCTGCCAGCTGACACCCTCTCTCTCACCCAACAGGATCTGTGTATCCATACTTGAGACTCAGTTCTGAGCTCTGTTCTGACCTTGACCAACAGTGAGACTTTGAGGAAATCTTTTCATCAAGATGGGTCTTCACTTGCCCAGGAAAAAAACAACCAACTAACCAACCAACCAAAACAACAACTTGAAAAATTCAGTTTGACTGAATCAGAGTGAATTAAAAACGCTGTGGGAATTTCTCACAAGGAAAATGAAATGTGATAGACAATGATGTACCTCATGATGACAGATAAGAAAAGGGCATAAAACAGAAGGGAAGAAGTCACAACGTTGAGACTTTCTTTTCTAAATTAGTCATTTTTCCAGACACATGTCATTTGATTTTTTTTTTTTTTTTTTTTAAGAGGAAGGTAATTGCATGAGCATGCATTTATGTGAGTATATCTGAGTCTAAAGATTTGGAAGTATGTCTTTATGTCACAAGCAAGTGTAGATACAATTATCACTGGCTAAGAATAGAAGGATACAATGGGGAACAGCAAATCACATAATTAAATCAGTAGGTTTCATGGAAACAAAACCAATGAAGAAAAACACAGTCTGGTGAAAAAATGCATTAGCCACATATGTTGGGGTTAAAGTCCATTGAAAATCTTCAAAGCGATTAGGATGAAAAATTGAACTGAGGTCTAATTCAAAGAAAATCAAAGACTGGAACAATTCAGTTTTATCAGAAATTTGGGGAAGATTTTGCTATCTTTCTACTGCTATAAAATGAGACATGATACCTTCTGAACAGCTCTGCATGGTATTGACTTATTTATGCCTTATCTCTCCAGTTGCTTTGATTTACAAGCAAAGAAAATAAGGGGAAGCTGTCAAGAGAACACATTTATTCTTTGGATGGAGCACTCCAGTCTGCACAAACACCTTCATCTAAGCTCTGAATTTCATTCATACACTCAGTAAATAACTTCTCTAGCACTTGTATAGTTAGGTAGGTTGTTCTGACAAGCTAAATAAGGGAGCTGCAGTGAATGTAGAAGTAAATGTACAGTCAGGGACTCAGAGGTAAAAACCTTCACCATCAATTAGTACCAGGAGGAAAAAGTAAATGGACAACTGGCACACTCAAAAAGCCGATATGTTTGACTCTCTTTGGGTCTTTAGACACTGAGAAAGATGAGATTTCTTCTGAGAAGAGGCTCCAAGAGAAAGCAAAACCCACTAATTTTGCCTGTGATATATAATTTTCGACAAGGTGCAGTGAGAGCTGAGGCCTGCATTTCTGATTTCAGAAAGGACAGGTTCCTTTATGGACAGTTATCTGCTAGTTTAATGCTTAACTCCACACAATATATATGTCATGACTATAGCTTCAAAACCGGGGCTTACTCTATTAAATAAGGCATCCTATATTTTTTCTTAAAAATGTATTGATAAAATTTTTTTTTAATGTAATAATTCTCTTCCTTGGAAAGTTTGTAAACCCAGCTGCACTGGCTTTAGCTCAGAAGATTAATTAGTTCCAATAGAGGCAGTTGACAATTTTCCGAAGTTTGTCTTAGATAAGTATTTAAAAGACTGATGCTTACTCAAAAGTTGTCCTAACTATGTGAACCTGTTTGGCACAGAAATACTGAAAGATTAAACCTGAGAGCCTTTTACTACATGCTGGAATGACTGCCCTTCTTGTAGTGAGAGATGTCTGTTTGCTGCAAACACTTGGAGAGTATTTGTTCTCATTCCAGCATTCAGTTTTTCTGTAATTGCCTCCCTTGACCATATTCACATAGAGAATCTTTTTTATTTTATGTCACTATTTAAAAAATGTCAGTTCTTCATTTGAGTCTATAACTGAAAAAGGGTTCTTCAGCACAAATAATTGTTTAGAAAATTTCTGCAGTTCAGTCAGAGACCAAAATCAGAGAACAGATTCCACCCCTGAATGACGATTGCTGAACAGGCAAAATCAGTATTCATGAAAATCCAAATAATAGAAGCAAGACTACCAGCATTTGGTATGCAGAAACGAAGCTTGATACAACAAATTTTTGGTCAAAAAGTTTACATATGTCAGATAATTTTTCTTAAGTTTTTACCATTTTCAATAATTCAGACCCATTTTAGTGCTTCTCAGACTGAGTGTGCAAAGTGTTACTGATGACAGAAGTTTAAAGGGTGGCTGTCGCCAAACCATGGTTTCCTGAGCTTTTAGACCACTTTGCAGAACTGCATTCTTTGCTGTTCCACTTTATTTTGGGCTTTCAAAGTAAACTCATATTTTGAAAACTCATTATCTCTGCCAGTTTTGCTGTGTGCAAATGGCATTCTCTGATATTACTGTATCAAATCCTTAGAGAAGCACCAGGGGGAAAGTTCTGAGTCACAGCCTGTCAGCTTTAATTGCACCAGCACAGAAAGACAGGGACCAGATGTAAAGTCCCTTTACAGCACTTCAAAAGCAAAATAAACCAGTGGAGAAAATACTCAAATTTCCATGAATTAGACTTTTATCAGAAATTTAGACCACTTCATGGACCAGCTGTTGGAGTCTTGAGGAAACCTTGTATGATATTGCTGCTGTTTACGAAAGAATGCAGTGTTAGGGAAAAAACAGCTTTCAAAAGACCAGCCCCTCCACAGGCCAGGCACACAGTGTTGTCAAGGAGGAGACAGTGCTACCTGCCTAAGGATCCTGCCAACATGACACTATACTTGTTCAGAGAAGGACTAAGGACACCACTGTCTCCACGAATCCTAAACTGCTTCAGGACCAGTCCTAGGGTGATAAACACAGTTCCCTGCCTGGGACAGTGGCTAAAAGTGCAAGTAGGATAGAAAAAAATACAGAGCTGTGTAAGCTACAATCACCACTCGTTTGTAAGTTTGTTTTTTCTTACTGCTCACCCCCCTTTAAAGGTGCAATTAGACACTCTAATTGTTTGGCAGAGAAGAGGGGGAGCATGGTTTGTAAATCAGAGAACCTGCTTCCTCTCTCAAGCAGTGCGTCATTGCCCTGGGGGACTGTTACCACAACCAAGCTCTGA
Source organism: Grallaria varia (assembly GCA_013396735.1). Lineage (NCBI taxonomy): Eukaryota > Metazoa > Chordata > Aves > Passeriformes > Formicariidae > Grallaria > Grallaria varia. The sequence continues at coordinate 20,683 of VWZG01011760.1, read as the reverse complement.
GCAAGTCAGTCCTGCTGTCTAGCCACAAAAGCCTTTTAATACAAACACTGGAGCTGAACGCTGCTCCTGAGCACGGCAGATGTCTGCAATCAGCTATTGACTGACTACTGTGTTTGTCTCATGGGCTGGCCAGTGCTTCTGGTCTACAGCAGATAACTAGGCTATGAAGTAATGCTGCTGAGAAGAAGCCTATGGACATGGAGATTGGTACTGTCTCACAGGAGACATCCTTTTACAGCACAGTCAGAGACAGCAGACATGAAATCAACAGTAGGAGCAAGTTCTGGAAGATTTGGTTATGATTAATCTTTCATGAAGGATAAGTATCTTCTTTTGCTTCTGGGTAATTTTGATAAAACCTTCATAGACATGTTATGGTGTTCCCTGACAAGCTGATAAGCTGTTTCCAGCTCTAATAGCTTTAAGCAAAATACCAGGCACCTTATCCAGTTTCCACTCAAACTTGCTTTGGAGCCAGAAGTTTGTCTGAATGAGAACAAAGAATCTGAGTATCGTGCTGTACTTATCTGAGGGCTGTCACCACTGACACCTGCGAGTGATTGTAATGCCAGTGATGGCCGAGAGCTTACATTCAAACCTCCTCTCCCCTTTCAACTCAACTGCTTTACCCATTAGCCCCTGCTCTTATTAACACACAAAGCTCTGTATTGCAAAGACATCTTCCAAACAGTGGCAGAGCAAACACATGTTGCTCTGGTGGCAGGTGTAGTGATTTTTGCAGCATTCTACTTACATCAGCAGTCCTCAGGCAGACGTCACTGCTTGTTCACCATCACTCATTAGTACCAAGCCAGATTTCTCTGTATTTTCTCAGTTTTACATGTATTTTGGTAGCTCCTTAAGGTCTCAGCTGGGGTCCAGGCCCTGCTGTGATGCAGCAAGGCATGTGACCCCAGTCTTTATACTGCACAGATTAATTTGTGATTACTATCCATGTTTCCACTCAGTGTATTTTTTTCAGTAACTGACTGAATAACTTTGCTTTGTATTGGAGTAGTTCAAGTGATACAAACCATTGTCTAATGGAAACTATCGCCGCTCCTCAAAAGTTATAGTATAACTTTTTATAGGGAATGAAACCCTTGTAACTAAGGTATGTGTATAGTTCAGTGTAAAGGCTTGTGCTAGAGTTTGTGAAGAAATTAAAGCTGTTTGACTTACTCCAGTTCCATCTTGTTTCTAAAAGTCACTCAGTGCAGCAACTGAAATAGTATCACAGAACTCAGCTAAGCAGGAGAAGGTTAATGAATAGCAAATGTTGAAAGTAATGTATTTCAAAGAAATATATTGTGTAACTTATGAATGCATCTTATAATTTAAATAATAGGCTACCTGATGAAATGGAAGCCTGCCTTAGGCAATTTGTGAGCAGGCAATAGTGTTAGCAACAGGTAGATCAGTAATCTGCCCAGCAACTGAAGAAAATTATTAGAGACACAGGAAATGGACAATACTACGCTTTCAGCCTGTTATAATTGTCTAACTTGGTCATTAGACTATTCTACTTTTTAAGATGAATATTATACAATTATACCTCTCTATGACTATTAGACTTTAACAAGAATAGGGTGTGTTCTTCTGGTTCCAACTTCCTACTGAGGCAAGCATAGTACTGAATGTCTTGTGCAACCCACAAACTGTGGAAGCAGAGACAACGTAGACCCTCTTGCTCCAAATACAGACTGTCTCTTTAATGTGCTTACTGATGCAAATCCACAGGTCACAGCCAACTACAATATTTGCACCCCATCTCAGGGATCCCACAAAGATAGTGAAAGTGTTGAGAGCAAGCTGTAAGGTTATTGATACAACGGCACCTATGAAGGTCATGTAGCTCTGCATTATGGCATTTTGTTTTTTAAAATATTGATGAAATGTGTACTCATTCATTAGAATGACTAATGCTGATACTAGGAATAAAAAGCAATGAGTACTTTTTTGATCCAGCTTTTCCCAATTACCACATTGCTCCCTTATCTTCCTAAAATCTATTCCTTTTTATGTTTCATTTGTCACCTTTTGATTACTGTAGAAGTGCATAGCTATCATCACAGTGCTATACAGACATCTTGTTTGTTGTATTGAGGATGTAGAAACAAGAAGCCCTTTCCTACAAGAAGAACCAGAGAAAAAATGAAATTAGTTGAAGTGACTCATAGGTTAAACACCAGGGAATATATATCCAGCCACTCCTTCAGGGTCTTGTCACTTGTACAGCAAGTTATACAGAAGATGGTAAGAGGGAGGGAGAAAACAATAAAGGTGGACAAATGTATGTACATTGAGATAGCAAAATTATGCGTAACATTAAGATGGAGGAAAAGTGAGGAGAGAGAAAGGAAGTATGTTTTCAAGCAAAATGCTTTTGGGAAAGAACCTTTTGAACGCTGAGTAAACACTGTTTTATCCTGCTTTGCCTATCTGCATAATGAAATTTTCCTTCTGCTAGGATCCATCTGCAGGTTAGGAGGAACATCTGAATCAGGCTAACTTTTCAAGTCAGAAGAGGTAACTGTGCTCTCAGTATGCCTCATCCTTTTCTGTCGTTTGCCTCATTAGCAACCAAATCTGTTAGAGTGCACCACCTAGGAGATCTTTTAACTTCATAACTTATCCATTGCCTTTCACGCAGATGTTTTGCATGCTGAAACCATGCCAGAGAGATTTCTGAGAAACCTCCATCTGTTGTACGACATACTGAATGCCATGAAGTAGCTAAATCCCTTATCCAGTCTGACTTGCCAATGAGATGACTCTGTAGACAAGATGTGAAACTATGTGGGCTGGACTTCTCCTGCAGGCACATTTCCACTGAATGCAGTTGCTTGTAGATGAACATGGGTCCACAGAAAGGCAGATAGTCTGTTCCTCCTTGAAGTCTTGTCTTTGCACTGTTGATGATCTGAATTCACACTGAGCAGTCTGTTAGCAGGTGGTTTTTTGCCCTTGGGGAAAAGTTTTACAAGATGAACTGGAAGAGTTAATAGGGGTGAACCAGACTTTCCTGTATAGAAACAATTATTTTTCTTCACAAGATACTCTCGATTCTTGCTTGCTCATCAGGCTGGTGAAAGAGGACTCTGAGTCAGATCAAAGACTTTGGAGGGCTACTACTAGTAATCTGTAGTTACGTAATCTCCTGACCATGGAAATAGTGCAATACAGCTGCCCTGTATCTTTGGAAGGAGGGTAAGATGTATATGAAATGTGGTAACAAGCAGTTGTTGATAGGGATCTAGCAGATGATTTGCTCTCTGAAAAATCACAGCACTGACACAATTTAAAACAGATTTTTGCTTGCCTAAGTACAGGTAGAGAAGTTTGAAAATGTTGTCCTGGATATTGTCAAGCTCTGCATATTAAAGACTATGTCATATACAGAAAACATTCAAGGCCTGCTTCTATCGTGCAGATGATTTCCAGGAAATCCAGGCAAAAAAAGAAAGAAAAAAAACACTCTTGTATCACACATTTTAATATGTCTTATTCTTTCCTTCTCCAGCTAGGTAGTTGTCTCATACAAGTACCAAGAAATGAATTACAGTATGTACTGTACCTGTAGCTTATGCACCTATTATGTGTTCAGATTTTTTCCGGCAGTAGATCATTTTGGGCAGGAATTGCTTGCCAGCTAGTAAAGGAGAGAAGGAAATCCAAAATAATGCCCCTTAGGGTGGGTGCTAGTAGTAAGCAGAACATTACTGGTCTGTGCAGGCAGCAGGATCTGGGTTTGGTGGTGTCACTGACATCGTCTTTAAACATGTCAATGCAGAACTATTACAGGAGCCACAACTCCAGCATGCAGTCAGGGTTAGGTAAAGGGATTGAGTAATCCTGCAATGGTTGTTGTTATATAACTTGTACAACTGTGCCCAGGGAACAAAGATGTAACTTAATCTTACAGCAGTAATTTTTAACATTGTGACTGCCAAGGATCATTTGCTATTCCCATTAAAAATCTTCTTTTTGCAGCTAATTTAGAACCCAGACACTTTAATTCACAGCAGGCTAAAGCTTGGCATAGACACTATTTTTTTTCCACTTTGAAAGCTTAAATTAATTAGATAACAATAAAAATATGATATAATTCTAATTATTGTTATCATAAATTTAGACTCAGACAAATCAAAAAAGTGAAATGAGCTTGATGGTTTTAGACTTGTATTTTCTTGTCTTAACACAGGTTCAATTTATATTTCATATATCATTAAGTCAGTCATTGTACTGGAAGCCTTTTCCTTTGCAGTTCATCTACTGATCTGCTTATTGTACATTTAATTTACATTCTGTTAATGTATATTTAATCTGAAACTTTAGTTCTGTTTATCAATACCTAATAATGGAACTGTTGAAAGAAGGACTAAATTATTTTGCTTCATACAACCAATTTCTTTCTTTCTTGTTCTACAGAGTATTTTCCATTCAGGTTATTTGGTTAGCAGTGTTAACCACTACTTTTCAGCAAGATTTTTCACTTTTAATTGTCATCTACCTAGAGATGCTAGAGTGCCCCTCAATTGTAAAAATTTTAGAGTACATGGAAAGACTTAATTGGAGCCCCAACTGAATTTCTGTTTATAAAGCACTCTTTTTATAAATTACTTTTTACTTTATCATTTCCATTTTGACATCTAGTCAACAGTAAAAACAGGAACTTTCCAGAACTTGGCAATCTTGTGTAAAGCAACACATAACAGAAGATTTGTTTGATTAAAATCACATGACTGGATATATTAGATAATTACTTAATTCAGACAGATTACACCTGGCCTGTGGTCCTGAGCAAAGCTGTGTGGTCACATGGGAAATCAATGGGGTGGTGTGCTCCATGGCTCATACCCAAGGGAAGGCTGCAATATTTTGTGGGCACACAACACATATCTCACGATAACAGATTTATCACAATGTAACACAGTGGAATCTGGAAGCCAAATTTTCAAACTATCTCTACCCCTTATTGTATGATTTCAGAAGATCAGGTGTAGCCAAGGTATAAGCTAAGGGGTGCTTTGTGCTACTCTTCTCAAAATAGCCATGAATCTGGACATCGAAAATCAAGACCAAGGACGTAGCTCATTAATACTTTTTTTTTTTTTTTAGTGTTTTTTTGTAATTTATAGAACTGCAAGGAAAACACTTGTAAAACATGGAAATGCAAAACTTCATTAGTTCACCACAAAGAAGTTAGACTTTTCTCCCTTTTCTCAGACAGCCTCATTAGGTTCAGCAGTATTTTTCCCAAGTAGTTTGAAAAGTAGTTTCCAAGGAGTTTGAAAAATACAGCGTAGAATTGTACATACGATGCTCCGGCTGAGCTGGGATGGCTAATTTTGTGTTCAGTTTTAGCTCTTGTCCTTGAGGATCATTAAAAACAAATGAGCTTTGTAAATGTGACTACTGAACATTGATTGCAGTATGCAGGGAGAGATTATGTGATGCTGGAGGGTTATACAAAATCAGATTATGGGTGTTTCATGTTTATATGAGTTGAACGAATTTATAACCATTATCTTAACCAAAAAACATGTAAAGGATTAAATTATGTAAATGTACTTCCATCATAATCGTTCCATGGCTTTGGAAAATGTTTCATTAATCAGATCTTTCTTGCTGTTATTATTTAACTGCTATGCATGTTTATACCTAGTATTTTCTAAATTTACAGGAAATAAAACCAAAACAGGCATTCATAACACATGAAACAGACTTCTAGTGCTGGGTGGCAAATAGCAAAGGGAGGTAAAATGAAGAAAATTATACAAAACCCATTGTAATCATTTGGCACCAGCAAACATTTAATTTGTTTTTTTGTTCTTGTTTCAATGTATTATAACATTATTGGAGTTGACTTCATAGATCAAGTGTCACTAAGAAAGTCAAATGTCACTAAGAAACTACATATTTTATTTAGCACTGTAGCTTTAAAACCTGCCAGAGAGTCAATATTTATCAGGCACACTACATTTAATATTTTTGTTTTCCACATAGCCTAATCGACACTCCAAACTTGAGAACATAGGCAGTGGTCTACTCAGTCTACCTTTATCAGTAACAGTGTGCATGGATTCAAACTGCTGACTGCCAAAACCAAGTCAGAGCTATAAGTGTTGTTAGTTTGCAGTTATTGAGCTATCCATGACAAAATTCAACTTTGGTAGTGGTTTTGGTACTACTTTTGGACTTTTAGTCTTGGAAATGAAAATTTTCCTGTGTTTTTAAATCTACATTATTGACAAAAATTATCTGAGGCTATTCCATCTGTTTCATGGCTGTCAGATGCACTCTATTTCTTTGCTTAGCCACAGGAATAGCAACATTTTCTTTAATATGTAGGATAATTTTGAAACTATCTATTTTTTTAGGGGTATGAAGACTCTTTTTTAGAAAGATTACAAGTCTAAATTCAGCAGCATTCTGAATTGCCGTCCTTTTGGTTTTCATTACCTGTTCAATTCCTTGGATTTAAGCTGCATTTCAAATACCAGGAAAAGGCCAATCTACTTCTGAGATTTCCAAGTGACCAGATGCAAGAACTTGAAGTCTCACCAAAATGCCTGTCCATTGCTCAACAAATTTTGCAGACTAGCTCTTGCCAACATTTAGCCAAACTGAGCTGAAATTCCATTTGAAGTCTTTGAAGTCCTGCTGGAACAGTAATTAAAAAGAATGACTTGTTAATCACTTATTAACTCACAAGTAACTACTTGTAACCTTATATTGTCACCTGGTGGAAATATCAATAAGTCTGTTTCCATTTTCCTTGGCATTAGTGTTTTGACATTCGGAATTCTCAGAAGCCAATATCAAGATCTAAATATGAATAACTGCCCTTTTTTTTGTTTTGTTTTTTCCTCCTGGTGAAACAGTCATGTATTTTTTTTCCATAATTGATTTTACAATGTTTAGAATTAAAACATGTTGTGTTCAGAGCTAGCTTTGATTTTGCAATAGAACAGCAAGGACTTTTAGGAGACGGACACAGCAGAGAAGCAGGAGAAGTAAAGCCAGTAAGGAATAGTCCTGATCCAACTCTTAGTGAGGAGTTACTCATAGAGAGTAAGCCATTGTTTTAAAGGGACATAAGTTCTGAGAGCCCTTTTTTGGCTTTGTTTTTAATAGATGTTATCTGATACCACTCAAATATAAGAGACAAGGGCAGGAAAAGAGGGTATAAGGATGAATCATCAGGCAAACATTCCAGCCTCCCTGTGGATCAGAAGAATTCCTCTGAGGTCGGCCACAGAAACCTCCATCTCTATCAACAGCTCAGGAGAGTGCCAAGAGCACATGGAAAGGACCTGTAAATTGCAAATGGTTTCTTTTGGGACCTGTCAATACCTTCTCTCATCGGTTCTAGGAAGACAAAAACGTGGAAAGGAGTCCACAACTGGTGACAGAAGTTGTTGTTAGCGCCAGCATATTTCATATAAAACAGTGAAGAGAGCAAGAACGCTGAGCAGATGTGACGGCTGTTTCCAAAACATCTGAAGTTATAGGGAAAGCATGTGGGCTCTTATATTTAGTCTTTGTCATAATACAAGAAAGATGGTGTGCTGATGAAATTGAAGGGCAGCAGATGACAAGCAAAAGGAAATGTTCTCAGAGATCCTGATTAACTGGAGGAACTCAATGATATTAGACATCACTGAGGTCAGCAGGTTAAACCCAAGCAAATTAGAAAAAAAGTGAAAATCCTGGTAGCTACTCTCATGTCTAGCACCAGGGTTTCCCCGTTCTGAGAGTGCATCTGTTTCACATGGTATTTGACAGAAAATTGGTTAAGAAGTTTAATATAAGTAAAGCAAGGCCATGCTTGCAGAATGGGAACTCAAACTAGGATTAAAAACTCACTTTAAAATTGTTATAAAAATGGCAAAACTATCTGTAACAACTGTTTTCAGAACTTTATTATAGAACATTCATTGAAAATTGCAGTTGTAAATTTTATTCTGATTTCCTAGGGCAGCCCTTATGTTCCTGCTGATGGATTTCAGGTAGAGGAGGAATGCATCTGTTGCCCCTTACGCGAGTCTAGATTAATAGGCTCGCTAACTGCACAGACATTTGCTAAAATTTTAAGACAAACAAGAGCTGAAATCTATGTTTAATGTTCCAGCTGTCTGCAGATTGAAGAAAAAAAGAAAAAATTCAAATGAGCTCACCAAAAATAATGAAGTCTGGCTGAAAACCATCTGGGCAAGAACAGAATTTAAAATCTGGAGTTACTCTTAGTACTGAGTCTGATTCCAGAAAAGCTTTAGTATGATTCCAGGAAAAATCCAATTTCCCTGCTGTTGTTTTCTCTGGGAACTACTTTTTAAAAGTAGTTGTACCCATGCCATCCCTTTCAGAAAATGGTTTGAAGTAGATACAAATAAAGGTAGGATTTTGACCAGCATTTTTCCTTTTGAATGTACTAATAATTGCACAGGTTTTATGAATACAAGAAACAGTAAATGCCCCCTAAACCAGTATTTTTAATCTAAAAACTGTTATCAGTGGAAATGAAAACCAATACTGGTGTCTAAAAACTAATCTAAGTAACACCCCACTGCAAAATGGAACAACAGGAGGTGTGTTTAACCAGACCTGGGCCTTCAGTAGGCATTACCCTAAGATTAGGCACATGTTTCTTTGAGATGCCATTTACTGCTGAAACTTCTCATTGGAGCCTCTTGTTCCCTCAGAAGGACCTTTACTGGCGTGTTGCAAAAGGATAGCAGAGATCTGTCCAAAGCAGATGACACTGAACAGTACCAGAAGAGATGCAGAAGGAGCAGAGGTGCTGACTCACCTGAAGTAACTGGTATTGGTCTGAAATGAAAGATATGTATGACCAAACAGATGAGTTCTGGGCAGTATGTCTGGATTTATGTACCAGAATAACTTGACTAGGGCAAAGCTGAATGTCAAATCCACAATGTACTGAAAAAAAACGGATACATCTGAAACATTTAAAAGTATGCTGCATGTAGAAACCCAGGTTTACCTAGGCAGAAGAGGATATTCTTTGCAAAGCAAGTTGATGCAACAGCTACTTCTGTCAAGTAAATCCCTTAGCTAAGACAGAGGACCAGATTGGACTCAAGAATATTGCATTAATATGATAAAGAACTCATTTTTTGATGTCCACAGTACACAAAACTGCAATGAAATACCCCCTAATAACTGCAAATCATTATATGGTTAAGTAGAACTGACAGGATGATAAAAAAAGTTCCAATAAATTGTGAAAATGTTAGCAGACAGAAAAGTCATTAAACAAATTAAACAAAAAACAAGAAAATATGAAGGGAAAAATCTTCTTTTTAATGGTATGATCTCATAGCCAAAGGAGTAGTGTAATAAAACTGTCAGTTTTATTATGAAAAAAATGTTTGTGAAAAGTCATTTGACATATTGTAGGTAAATAACAAAGCCAACAAAGATCAGAGGAAAAGAAATGCCTGACCTGTGACAACAGAACGATGTTGTTACAGTTTGCAAAGCAAGAACAAACAAGGGGTGGAATAAATTAGACACACCGGGAGGGAAAGAAGCCCTGTGCAGCAAATGGCTTTGAAATATGGAAATATTGTGACTGTCACCATGTCAAAGAAATGGTGATATGGAGTAGTTGCACAGCCAGTGCAACAGTGCTAGTTGTCTTCCTGAAACAACACTCAGACACGAGCTAAAGAATTAATTTTATTCCAAGATAAACGAATGCCTAGTACAACACAAAAGACTACGGAAAAGAAGACTTTTTTGATAAACCACCAGTGCATGTTGTTTGTAGATTAGACCATATGCTCACACCAAGGAAAAACATTGCCCAGAACTATATAAATTGCTACCATTACATCAGCTCTGAATTATAAAAATAGTAGAGAACCTTTTGCAGATAAAGTCATTCTTAATTCAGCAGAAGGAAATGGATTGCACAAAAACATTATTGCAACAGAAAACAGGCTTTTATTGCCCCCCCAAGGTCTCGGCATATTAACAGGGGCTTAGTGAATGCAATCACAGAACAAAAATGCAAGCAATACATTTTCCAGAAACCATTCCATTGACTTTGCTACCAAATTTGGAGACGATCTTGGAATAAGAGCTGGAAAATTGAAAATAAATAAATAAAAAGGAAACATCATTATTAAAAGACAAAATAAATGAAAACATGCAACTTATTAGAGCCATTGAAAAAACTCAGAGCAGCACAAAATGGTCAAAAAACATGAGAATGAGAAGGTTGCTTTTGACAAATATATTTCAATATTTCAGAGAAAGAGATGCTGTTTTTGAGAAAGTAGCAGTGACCAAAAAAAAAAAAAATCAAGCAATGACACATTTGAATACAATATTTGTCTACTCTATAGGCAAATATTTCCTATAATGTTACAGGGAAGTAAAATGCGTCATTTAAGTAGTAGGAAATTGGAGACAACTTTAAAACTGCTAAGCAGACAAACAAGAGGTGCGTTCTGTTCCCAAAATACTACTCTGTTCCCAAAGTTCAATAAGTCAAATCATCACTCTGTGATTACTTCTTCTTCCACCTCTTGCCTGCATTCTCATTATGGATTATGTGGTATGAGACAGAATTTGATCCTTATGAATTGATATGACCTGTCACAGAAAATTTCCAATACTAAGTGCAATCTAAAAACACTAGATCAATAAAGAGGGATAAATCCACTTTTTAATGTGTTTAATTTGATTTGGGTATGCTAAATGTCAGATGTTTAATGATTAACATTGAAATAATATATTTCCATTGGCTAGCATTGTACTGCAGTTGTCCTCATCATAAAGTTCTAAAATCCCTGTGGAATATGTAGAAAACAGCCAGTAAAGAACTCAGCGTAAACACTTTAATTTGTGAAAAGCAGATGTGTTTCTCACTACTGGCCTTGCAGAAGAATAACACAGGACACGTACCCACGAAGAGGAAGGTCTTCAGGATTTTTCAAGGCAGCTGGGAAAAGTTAGTTTTTAGAGTAGAACGAGCTTCTGGATAGCAAGAAGCTGGCTACTCCTCTCTTCATTGACAGTGACAGAACAGAAAATAGCCGAAAAGCTATTGAAAATACTTATGTTAATACACAGGGAACCTTCAGAGTATTTTGTAGTTTAATACTTTTCTGAAGGATAATTCCCTTTGCTTTGTCATTTTGGCTTGCCTGCCAAGTTTTTTCTGACGCCAGTCCAGAAAAGACAGACAAGTTCACATTTAGTACTTATATCTGTATTTCTTGAAGATGAAAGGTCAAAAAAGAGCAAAGTTCTGTCATCGATAAAGGCCTTGTTATTTATAGATTTGTTTATTTGTTCCACAGGTGCTACTCTGTGTGGTCATGGCTCATTGTCAGAAAAAAAAATAAATAAATGAGAAAGAAAAAAAGGACTCCTACTGAAAGAAAATAATATTTTTCACCTCTCAGTAGGTGATTTTATCTGAGGTCAGCCAGGTATGTGGAACTTTTTCTTTTTCCCACAGTACTGTGATTTGTTTCCTGTTGATAGGAAATGTTAACATTTCTGGTAGGAATACCACTTGTTTTGGAAATTGTAATTTAACTAGTCCCTGAATCAGATTTTGTTTGAATTGATGAAAATATGGAAATAAAAGGCTGGGGGGAAAAAATTACAGAGAAAAAAAATATTTGCTACAATTTCGAATTCTCACTTCATTGTTTATTAATTATGTGCAGTAGTTATGCCATGTGCAGTAATTTGAGATAGGTCAGTACTTTTTCAAGAGCAAATGGTACTTTAAGAACCACTCATAGAGCCTTAGTTTAGCAATCTTGACGGTAGAGAGGTTCTAAAATGCTCACCATCTCCATAAACTAAATGCATATTTAAAACACAGGTGCTACAAAAATCAGTAAATAATCATGCTCATATAAAAGGAACAAAATTCTAGCAATGAATTTATCATTACTTACTAATGCGTAGCATAGAAAGAAAATGGTTTTCCAGAGCCAGCCAGCTACTGTGTGCCCTTGATATTTGTGTGACCAATAACATTTATAAGAAAAGCTGCAGTCTAGTCTTTAAGGCTTTTAGTGGGAATGTGTAAAGACAATTTCTCAGGTGTTCCAGCCTCACAATGTTCCGAAAAGCTCTTTCCTCACGGTCTGGAAACACAAACAGGAAGGTATTTGTGAGACAATGAAATAGGTATGGGGTTTTTTTGTTTGTTTGCTTTGTGGTTTTTTTTTAATTCTCTTTCCTACACGTGCCCATTTTACAGTGTGCAAAGCCGGCAGCAGACAATAGAGAAGCTACTGTACTCCACAGAAATACAAAAGAAAGATCCCAGGTGCTGAAATGGGCATAATGGAAGCTAGAAACATTCACATTCCCAGATGTGGTACTTTCTCTGGCAGAGGTGGCATCTCCCCCAGAGCAAACAGGTCAATTATGAAAATAAGGCCACTCTTTAGATTCCTGCACCTGGTGGTCATATATTTTCTTCCACACATTATGCTGATCATCAGTTTCATTCTACGCAGTCATAATTTTCATTACACACTGCAATCTCTTTCCAGGGTGGCAGGCCAGGTGTTATTTGGGACATATTATCATAATTTCAGACTCATACATGTTTGACATATTTTTAGTTAGTCATTGGAAGATATCAGTAAAGATCAGTACTTTGGAAGGTGTGTTTTCACTGTGAAAATAAAAGATATCCCAAGCATGGGAACAGCATGTTCAAAAGTTTGCCTTGCACACTCTACACTTCCTTGCAGTCCCCTCACAGATGTTTTTACCCCTCTCTGAGCCTCTTTGGAGGCCCCTCTTCTCTCTTTGTCCTTCCGGTAAGGAAGGTAGCTTTGCCCCTGAAGTTCCCAGCAGCTGACTTGTTTTTTTGGCAAAAGTCCTGCCACTGATTTCAGTTGACAGCTGTGCAGACATAATGGGCAAGCCTCATGTGAATTTAAACTTGTAATGGTTCCTGAAACACCTGGGGCTTAATCTGTTCCGTATTTGAAGCCCTCAAGAAGACAGAGCACATTAATTAATGTCCACTGCTCTGATCCTCAGCCTAGGACTAGACAAACCCTGTGTATAGAGGTCTCCTGAAGTAGAGAGACAGTTTTCTGCTTCATTTTATTTACAACTCCTGTCCAATTTGCTTCTGTCTCAACTGTGCTCACTAGTCAGACGCTCACTGTTAGTGGAGCCTTCTCAGCCAAACACAGAGGTGTGCAGGGTCATGGTTAATATGCTTGCCCTGGTCTGTCCTCATTACCCAAAAAAAGAGTTCAGGATAACTGACCCACTCAGTCAACCCAACAGGAACTGGCTACATATTTCTGCTTCAGCTCACAGTCTTAATTTTACCATATTAAGTATATTGTTCTCATATTCTTTGCTGAGGACATGTTAAGGTGCTCTCCAAAGTTTCAAGCTACTGTTGTATTAGATTGTTCAAAACTAGATAAGGTTCATATTTCCAGATACTTCTGGTTTTTTATACGTATTTAATACAAACAGAAGAAAGAAAAAGAGTGGAAATACGCCAATGTAGAATTCAGATCCATCATACAAGAGATAAATTTGAGCCAAAATTCTCCAGAGAAAACTGTTGATCAGTGAAGAGTGTGCCCCCTATATGAATTCTTCAATGTTTCACTTCACGGTCTGGCTATATGGTAAAGAATGCAATTCCTATTTAAAGCCTAACACCAAATCCTATTCTCTTCTATGAAACAGGTGATTCTTTTTTTTTTTGCAAAAAAACTCCCCATTCCTTAAATCTAAAGACATTAATAGAAAACATGAGCAACTTAAGCATTTATGTGGCAGTCATGCATATGCAGTATATACACACAAAATACTATGCATGTATTCTGAGGGAGACAGATTACACTTTCTGCTTTAAAATAACCCCTCTGGCACTTCTGAGATGCTGGAATGTTACAAAGTGTTGCTTTTTCTGGTGAGCAAGGGAAAGTAGTAAACGGATGCAATACCCTTCTCCTAACATGATCCCATTTATTTTGTGCACAAGGTAGAAGGAAACCTGTTTTCAGAAAATGATAACAGCTTTGAAATACAGTTCAGCTGCAAGTTGTGCTTCAAGCTGAAAAGAGTTTTCAGTCCATTTGGTACAATGATAATAGTCAAGGTTAGAGAACCATTTTTCTCCTTCCTAAATATGTCATAGCACCAGCATGATTTTAACAAGACAGCTCTTCGTTTTCATTTCTTTCACTCATTCCTTGGGTTTGTTGCCAAGAGCAACACAAAGAATGCACCAGGGTGTCATAATAATCCTCCATTAAATCCCTAGTATTTGAATTTTAATGCTATAATTCAACAGCTGACAAAAGCCCATTGAGCAGGTCTAAGGAGAGGAAAAGAGCTGGTCCCATTTTCTCAGGGGGTGATGCTATAGCAACATGGAATGAATTTGGGGTCAGGGAACAAGCTGTCTCCAAGCTTTGTTTGCATTTCCTGGCTAAAAGTAGAATCTGGTGTTATAAATTTTACCAAAATAAGTGGTTATTTGGAGCTGCAGGAAGATCATTCACTCTGTAAAAATGTGTGCCTTGTAAAAAAAAAAAAAGTGGAGACAACAAAACCAGCAGCCAGCAAGACAACAAACTAACAGACTATTTTAGAAAGTGCCAGTGTAAGAATTATTTCCCTCTTCCTTCTCCTGTTTCCCTGCCTCTCAGCACCAGAACTTGAAATGATGCAACACACTAAGTCCATTTTAAAGGAATAACACAAAGACAGCAAAGTCAATAACGGTGAAAGTGAAACCTCTTATAATCATCAAAGACCTCAGAAAAGTCTGGTATGTCATTTGTTATGCTTAGCTGTCCCCACACTGAAGGCTTTTGTGCTCTGGGGAATGTTGTTTGGTGGACACAAATGAATACACCTGGAATACAATTGTCCCTTGTGCCAAACACTGCTCATTGGGTGCAGCGCAGCCCCCTGCCCCGCCGCCCTCCCCTCCCAGAGCACTCCTCTTCACTCAGGGCACAAGTCACCCTGCAGCTGTTCTCAGAGTTGGGTTTAGAGCTCAGGATGCCTGTAGGTAATACAGCACCTTGGCAATTTCTGTGTTTTACCCTGTACTGGGACACGTGTTTTAAAGAAGAGGGCTGATGCATTCTTCACATTTATAATAACCAGAGATTCATTAGTAATAGTGATAAAATGAGATATAGAAGAATAGAAATAAGATATGCAATTCTCTGTGTGGACATACAGATTTTGACACTGAAGCTTTATTTGAAATCACTGAACTTCTTTCTCTATTTTTCAACTTTGAAATCCATTACTGAACACCTGTAGGCAGCCAGCTCCCTGTCTGCTCTGCTGCTGGAGCCTGCAGCAAGGATGTCTCAGTTCTGGCACTTCTCATTCAGGCTGTGACATATCAGCACAGGGATCCTGGCTGTTAACAGCCTGATGTAAGGTGGGTGCAGTGTGATAGCTAGGTGAAGTGATGCAGACAGGATGAATGAAGGAGGAACTGCTGTGACTGTAGGGTGGAGAAGTGAGACAGATGGTCCTGACACCTTTGAAAGGTGTTTGAATAGGACAGAGCAGGAAGGACAGGAGCTGGCACAGCAGCAGCCACTCTTGCAGCCAGTATGTGTAACAGCTGCTTGGTTCTGCAGGTGTTGGTTGTGGAGTACAAGGCATCTGAAGTAGAGGGGAGTGCCACACATCTTACTATAGGGGTGGAATTTTCTGTCTTTCACACAGATCCCTCTGACAAGGGTTTGGTGCACAGCAAGAGGTTTAGGAAGCCTTCCTTCCACCCTCCTCCCCCAGAGCCCAGTAGCAAAAACTTTGTACAAGAAAAACACAGATATGTAACACCTTGCTCTGCAATTTTCCGTCTTTCCTCTTGTGGGCCTCTGGATGGGGGAAGCCATTGAGGAGTCAGTGAACTACTCCTCTCTTCAGCATACCTCTGTGACACAACAAGAGCTCCCTGATTTTGTTTGTCAATAAATTCATTACAACAAATTATTGTTTTTCCAAGCCTGCATTTCAAATTTATATGGGCCAAACTTGCATTACAGCTGCTACAGGTAATGCACGTGAGGACTGTTGCTAGGCTGTCCACATACTGTTTTTGGAAGTTGTACATCCAATTCTAATCTGCATCCATTTTCTGTCCGCTATTATACCAGTATCATTAAGCTGCTTATTCAGTCTTTAAAAACAGAGAACCTCGTGCCTGCATTTTCCTTCTCTTTCCCATGTTTGTGAATTGCTTTCTAGTTCAGTTTTGCTTTATCTAAGATGAACAGATCTTATGAAAATTCCATTCTTTCACCCTATAGAGAGCCATTTTTCAATAGAAAAGCTGTGAGCACTGGAGCCCCACTCCAAAAGAGTTCAGCTCACTTGACTTCAGGGTCTTTAGAGCAGGAATGATTCCTGTCAGGCTGCTAGATCTAAAAGGGAAGCAGTTCATGTGCAAACAGCTTTCCATCATTATCCTGGGAAGAATCCCACTGGGACAATAAAGAGTAGCCATAGGAGAAAATTTTTGCAGTAATGGCATGTCATTCCCTTGACCCTCTGCTAAAGTGTTCATTTCTGTTATAGATCAGGCAAGAAATATGACATTTTATTGTCTGAGATTTCCAGGCAAGCATTCCTCAATGGGGTGCAGTACTCATTGGGTAATACTCTACAGTCCCATTCTAGAGAAAACAAGAAACATTGCTGTCATAACTTTAAACCTGGCAAGCTATAAATTGTGAAGATCCTTTGTTAGTTTTTTTTTTATTTAGTACCCTTTGTGTGACTGAATTAATTCATACAGAGATTATTAGATTTATATATTAGCCACACTGATTCTGATTATTCCAATCAATGAAGAACAGAGGCAGAGTTTTGAAAGGTTCACCAATGTTTTGGAACACCTTTTCTGTTCTGGAACTGGGGATTCTGTGGATAAGATTAAAATCTCACAGTTTGAATTAGGGATCTCCCGACTTTTGTGGTAAATACACTTTCGTGGTATAAATGCTGCCACAATGTTATTGAATTGATGGCCTCCTCTGGAGGCAAAATTTATAGCAATGCACAAATTGCACTGCTTGGGCTTTGCAATTCTTCATTGAACAGCATTTCACTATTATAAGTGCAGATGCTGCTCTCATGGTCCAGATGCACACTGAGGTGTTTGGAGGAGCAGTGTGCTCAGACCTCCAGCAAGCTAAAAACACACATGCAAACATTTACTGAAGATGATAGTAATCAACCCTTAGAAGCTGCTTGAAGACTCCTTTAGTTTACAACATTACTGTTGGCAATAGGTCTTAGAATCAGTAAAATAAATGGCTTCAGTATATACAAGATACACATGTGCTGGAGAAGGAGAGCTGAAACAAACAGAAGGGACAAAGATGAACCAGCACTGAGAACAGCTTACTGCATTCAGTGTGGTGAGTATGTCTGAGCTGGTTTTGCACACTCTCCTGGGGGTTTGTTATGGACAGACATGCATCAGCCTCAGTCTAAAGGCATCTCATTTCAGCAGTACAAGAATAGGCTGCTGCTGAGCTGTAGCTGCCAAGTGAGCTCTGAAACTGTAGTGACTGTATTTCAACTATCTACACTTCCAGCGTGTTTAGGGTACAACTATTCTTTCAAAAGTCTGCTCATCACTGTCTCTGGAAGTCCCTTTCCATCTCTTCCTATTTTGGTGACAATCCTTTGTATTAATCTTAGTTCTATTTCAGATCTGCTCGATTTTGTTTGATGGACGTTAGACTTCTTTACATTTTTTGAAAGGTGAGAAGTGATACTAAAGGCAGATTTGGCCAGCTGATCTTTGACTGCCCTTATTGCTTTGAGTTTATTCCTTCCCAAAGGCATTCCTGTCAAAATAATTGATTTTCCTTTTTGAAAGACATAATATCTTTAGGATAAAACTGATCTTAGGAAAGACAATGGATGGTGTACCTATAAATAATCTGATGCCCAGAATGAAGTCAGCATTGAAGTTCACAGTGAAGGGCTCTCAGAATCTACCTCGGTGGCTCCCTTCAAGTTTTCCATGGTCCACTACACATAGTTATCAGATGAAGGAATCCTTCTGCTAGCAAATGCCAACCAGAATCAAATCTGTGATCACAAGTACATCCTTGCGCTTTCTCCTCTTTATTTCCTATTTCCCTGACAAGCTGAATTACTTCTTTGTGCAGGGAAGTGGAAAAATCTAGCTGGGAAGCAAAAAGAGACCTCCTTACACTAAAGGTGCTGCTGAAGCACGTGGATGTTCCCGAAGAAAGACTATTCTCCTTGTAAATTCATGTGACAGAGGCTCTATGCCTCATTCCCACGTAGAAATTTGACCCAGTCTGACTGATGAAGAGAAGAAGGTATTGTAATACCTTTCTGAGTTAGTGAAAGCAAGGAAGATTAGAGGCAGGACTTTAGCTGGTGGCATATAAATAATAAATCTGTGCTAGTATCTTGCTCAGGAAGTCTGTCCTACTCTTTAACATGCGGACTATATGAGGAAAGTCCACAGGGAGAGTGATTCAGAGTCTTCTAAAATGTCAGAGGTGAAAAAAATGACAATTGAAGATATACTGAACATTCTTACAGAAAGGGTAATGAGGAACTGAGACAGATTATCTGAGAAGTATTAGGAATATCCATTAGTGGAGGTCTTTTGTGAGGAAGATAGGAAGTTACTGCAGTATTGAAATAATTAAACATTTTGATCTGAGCCCATCCATCCATGTGAATGAAAGATGATTTGGTGCTCTCAGAAGGGCAAGCATGGACTCAGGTCATGCCTAACAATGGCTACTTCAGTGTGAGTAGAGAAAGCGCTCCCATGTTTCCATGTGGGAAATCCTGGAATATATACATGCACTGTACAGATGGCTAACACATGTAATCAGGAATGTTTTTGGGTGCATCCGATTAGATGCAAATATTAACTCCTGTGAGTATGTGCAGTGAGCCCAGGGTGTATGTAGAGTCAGCTTGCACCAGTGCTCTGGGCACTGGTCCAAGACATCTGGACACAGTGCAACCCATTGATAGCTACTGCTGTTGTCTGGTCTGGCAACAGAACACCCGCTAGACCCTCTGGACAAAGGACCGCATTCCTATTTCCCAACTGAATTACTTTTGGGGCTGGATTAAAGGAGAGGACATGTCACAAAAAGTAGGGTAACTAGCTGCTCTAGACAAAGGAAAAATAAACAAAAAGTCCTTATGTTCACATCATTGCACAAATGTCCAGATGTAAGGGGCCTAGCTGAGATGGAGTTAATTTTTCCCTTAGCAGCAAAAGAAAAGAGGTGAAAAGGAGGAAGGGGGGCATATTTTCTTTTTTTTACAACATTGGCCTTCTGCAGCAACTGCTGTGGGTACTGGAGCACTGCGTCCCAGAAAGTGGACAGATATTGCTTCTTGATGGGTAGTAGAGAATATAGTTTTTCTTATGCTTGTGCAGGCACAGCCTTTCAATTTTGCTTTAGTAAACTGCCTTATTGCAATGTGCAAGCTGTTTTTCATCTTATTTTCTCTCCCTTGTCCAGTGGCTTGGTGGGCACCTGGCATCCAGCCAAGGTCAACTCACCACACCAGATAAACCATGCATTCTTAGGTTTTCTTTGGATTATCATTTTAGATGCTCATTAACTGTGTTTAAAGAAAACTGGTCAGAAAAAAATTCTCACCTTAAATGGTGAGCATGCCTTTGTAACTATAGACCTTAAATAAGCAAGGGATCATATATCATCAGCTGAAAATTACCACCTTTAAATTCTTCATTTGTAAGAGCCGTTCCCCTTCTCCCCATCTTGTCTAGATGCAAATACAGAACTGGGGTCTTGCCCTTCATGTAGCTCATCTGCATTTGTAGAAGTACTGCAGGAGCATAATCAACATCCTACTTAAATTCAGCAGTAAAAGTAGCTTTCTCTGTTTTATATTGAGAAAGTCATTGTGAGAGTACGAACAAGTGAGTGAACCTGCCAGAAATCTAGGCTAGTCTGTTGCTGTGATGTTGGTGTCTTTAAAGCCAAGTGATATATTTTTCCTCAGCTTGGTCAGTCCAAATATCAGATTTTAGGAAGTCTTCACATTTCAGTTTTTCAGCTGCTGTCCAGGCTTTGCATATTTATCCTTATATAGAGACAGGTAGACCAATCATCTCCTGAAATAAAATTATGAAAGAAATAGTCATGCCAAGTCAGATTCCAAGGTTTAAGGTTTCTGTGGGGCTTTCTTGTTTTGATTTTTTTATAAATTATTTTCACACACAAGAGAACCGGCCGCACACAAGAGTTGCACTCTGCAGCTGGATCTGCTTCCAAGTCTGAATATGAAGGTGGGATATGGACTTTGGATATTTTTAGCCACAAAATATGTGAACTACAAAAGTATGTAAACTACACACATATATTTGCCTGTTCTTTTCAAAGGAATTCTCTTCATTGCAGTAAAAAAATATTGCCCACAGAAAGTTGGCAATGCAGTAGCCCATGTCCCAGCAGATGCCTGTGGAATGTTTCTGACTGCTCTGCATGCTAAAATGTGTGGCCTTATAAATAGTGTTAAAATATACAACTCTAGTTTAAAAAGAAAAACAAAAAAACCCCCATTAATTTATTCTCCTCCAAAGCAGACATAGTTTGGACAATAAATCATGGCTAGGCTTCGC